>CM027392.1:56614740-56630155 GCA_015711505.1 Sylvilagus bachmani | reverse complement strand
GGCTGGCAGCCGCCGAGCGGCCGCGGCCACATGACAGGGGTCCAGGCGCAGGTGAGCAATAATGACCGTGAAGGCAGCGCATTGTTGGAGCCGCGCAAACTGCAGGAAAAGCAGCGTAGACACAGCCAGGAGACGAGTTAGCCTTTCAGAGCCGCGGCCGGCGACAGGCGAAGGTTGCAACCGCACGGAGAGGAAGTTAACCTGTTTCAACCGAGAAGGCAAAGCAAAGAGGAAAGGGGTCAAACATGAAATAAAAAGACAGAGGATGAAGTGACAGAGGAGTTGAGGAGGAACTAGGGAGGAAAAAGGCACTGCAAAGGTAAATAAAACAACAGATTCCTGAGAGAGCGACGGTTTGCCCGGAGGTTCGAGACAACTCAGGAAAACGACACTCAGCAAAGAAAAAGAGTTAGAATCGACTTCAGGGGCAAAATCGTACGCACGGAGGTCAGAAAGAGAAGATGCCCAAGACAGAGAGGTGTGCAGAGTCGGGAGAGAGGTGTGCAGAGTCGGGAGAGAGGTGAGCAGAGTCGGGAGAGAGGTGAGCAGAGTCGGGAGAGAGGTGTGCAGAGTCGGGAGAGAGGTGTGCAGTTGGCCTCCACCAGCAGGACGTCCGGAAAACCTGAGCAGAAAGGACATTTAAAGAGAGCAAGATTCGGGCATGGCCCTGAAGTGAAGATGAGGACCATGTATTTAAGAAGGAGCGGTGCCAGGAAAGAGTGGACTCAGATCTGTCAGAACAGGACAAATTCCAATGAAGTGAGTTATCGGACTTAAAACAGGACAGCCCCGTTGCTATCCAGATGTCTTCCCTAAGTCAAGTCATCTACAAGCAAATTAACATGATCTATTTACAATGTTCATTGTTTGTCGTTTTAATCATCAAACACTAAATATGCACGGCAGTAAAGCTACAGCTTTACAGAGAGTAGAGTGACCAGTCGTGTGAAACAATGAGGAAGCAAACGCCTACAGGGAAGTGACAGGGCAGCGCTGCTACCTTTAACAACGGAGGTGACAGCATCTACTGCTTTCTTAGGGACGAGCCTGCGCTTTAGACTTGTGCCGGGGGACCCGCAGGGGCTCACAGGAGCGTCTCGTGGCGCACAGAGCGACGGCAGGCGAAGTCGGCCGGGTTCGTGTGCGTGCCAGCCGGGAGAACCACGCACTCCGCACGGCGGGAGGAAGGAGGCTGTGAGGATGGAGCAGCTTAACCAAGCCCACAGCAAGGCGTGTGTTCCAAGAGGAGATTCTTTCAGCAGTTAGCCAACAGATAGGTAAATGGCGAGAGGCGCATTCAAGACAAACACAGGAAGACAGCGAGGGAGGAGAGCACCTTTGAGGAAAGTAGACGAGTGATGAAATGTAAAGAGAAAGCAGTAATCAGTGCTGCTTGTGCACGAAGCTGGCTTGAGAGAGAGAGAGAAGACCTGAAAAATATCCAGATCCCACCCCTGGTGTGGGCGCTCTCCCTCCAGGACCCCACCCCTGGTGTGGGGCGCTCTCCCTCCAGAACCCCACCCCCGGGCTGTAGGGCGCTCTCCCTCCAGGACCCCACCCCCGGGCTGTGGGGCGCTCTCCCTCCAGAACCCCACCCCTGGTGTGGGGCGCTCTCCCTTCAGAACCCCACCCCTGGTGTGGGCGCTCTCCCTCCAGAACCCCACCCCCGGGCTGTGGGGCGCTCTCCATCCAGGACCCCACCCCTGGTGTGGGGCGCTCTCCCTCCAGGACCCCACCCCTGGTGTGGGGCGCTCTCCACCCAGGACCCCGTGCCCCGTGGCAAAGTGCATCGAGCTGTTAGGCAACACCCGCCCAGGCCCACAAGAAGGGTCCCAAATGTGTGCCCGGCTGTCTGATTTTGAGACCAAAACAATCAATAAAACATCACAAAGTGCAACCCAGCAGCTCGTTAATGTTTCCTGATCATGCGTTTTAAATCAAGAGCAGAAAGGTTTTAATAACAAAAATATGTTAATAACCTTCACCAAAAGAGAGGAACCTGCCACTCATCTTCTCCGGGCTCGCACGGAGAAGCGTTAACGTGCATTTCTCATTTTTAAAACCTGTGAGGCTCTCGGGTCACAGGAAACGTGTCTTATGGGAGACCTGTGCTTGCATTTTGCACGCAGACTCTGTCTTTTAGTCCCTTCTCCGTGCACTGTTTGAAGTACCCCGTACACCTAATAAAAAGAAATTGAAACAATTTTTCGAAAGTCAGAATCCATCCCAAGCGAAGAGCCGGTGTGGTGTCTGTGGGCCTGTGTCAGGGGCGCTGCCTGAGGCCGTGGGCTCACACCTCCACCAGGGCCGTGGTAAGGGGTGGGCCTCGTCCCGGCCCGGCCATGCTCTGCTCTTGCTCGTCCGTTCCGTGGCACGCATGCGGGACCATGGAATTCTGGGCGGGTGGTGCTTTGTGCACACGACACACACTGCTGCTGGGCCGCGTGCACTCACGGTGCAAGGGGACACCACCACGGCTTAGGGGACGTCTTCCCGGCCACACGGCAGCACAGCTCTTTCTGCTGAGGTGTGCATCACCCGGCTCCCAGGTGTGCAAGCCTGCAGCTCTGCACCCCTGCAGCCCGCCTCGGCGGCCTCTGTGCGGCAGAGCCAGGTGGTCACGGGATCGGGGCGAGGCTGAGGCACTGGGCTGTACGGAGCAGACCCCCCTTCGTGCGCCAAGCCCCCCCTGCAGGGCAGCCGCTTTGCATCTTAGCCATCAGTAGTTCAGATCTGCGTCTGCATAAGCCAGAAGCCCGGGGCGCCTGCAGCCTGCAATAGCCATAGCCGGTGCCAATCGGCGCCTGCCATTCTCTCGGTGACTCACGGCAGCAGAATGCCGTGGGCTGCCAGCCGGGTGGGTCTGGCCCTGGGGAAAAGCACCTGCCCGTGCCCTCGCAGAGCCTGGACCGCTCCCCACCCCACTCTTGCTCGCTCGCTCGTGGCGCTGCGGGAGCCGGCAGGGACTGGGTCTGCTGGGCAGTTTCGAGATGGCCACAGAGGTTCTCCGGCAGATTTTCCTGTTTCTCTGGATTCAACTGAGTCAGCAGGAACGCCCAGGAGGGAGCGGCGGCCTCAGGGTTCAGAGTCTGCCCGAGCAATTTTCCAGTGCCCCCCGCCCCAAGCTCCATGGGAGCCGGGGGAGGAGGAGGGCAGCTTTGTCTGCGCGAGGCGTCCACCGTGGGTGTGTGGGAAGGCCGGGGCCCCAGTGCGGCTCAGCGCAGAGCCTGGCCCCGTGCGTGCCGCCGGTGGTGGTGTGGGGGACCCATGGGCGATCGGGAGGACACAGCTCACTTGGCCCCAGCATGGGACAGCTTGAAGAAGGTTGGGAGTACCGGGCTTTCCCGGAGGCAGGCAGGAGCCCCGGTCCCAGAAGCCAGGCTGCCAGAGGCGTTCGCCGAGCGGCTTCCCCGTGTCTAGGAGTTTGGGGAACAGCCGCTGGGCTCCGCAGACGCACAGTCCATCAGGGGCTTCATGCGCTTTCTAGCGGGTGGTGCAGGACGCCTGAACACGCGTGGCGCCATCCCCGGGGGAGGGTCCATTCAAGGAAGCACCTGCCCAGCCTGAGCCCACAGGAAGCAGGACACCCTGCTCCCGCCGGCTCTGACGGCAGGCGGCTGCGGAGCGTGGCTCACGCTCACCCCCAGGCTGGGCGGCCATGGACGGGAAACTCAGAGTCTCGAAGGCGTCATATCCTCCTCTGGGCGCCCTCTCTGCCTCAGCCCGGTCCCTGTGCTGTAACAAAACACCCGAGGCTGAGTTCTTTGTCCACAGAAGGTGTTCAGGAGCCTGCAGTGGCGGGGGCGTGAGAGCGTGGTGCAAGGGCCCCGTGGCCGACGCCATCGCAGTGTCAGGAGCGCGTGCCGGAGAGACAGGACACAGGAGCGAGCTGGGACTGCCGGAACTGCTTCATAGCCGAGAGCTGTTAGTGCCGAGAGCACCAACGCCCTAGACGGCCACTCCAGGGCTGCAGCGTCCCTGCGCAGAGGTGGACATCTCGGGGCTGAACACCCCCGGGCCCCGCCCCTTCAGGGTCCCCCACACGGGGGACCAAGCTTCCACCACAGGGCCTGGGGGACACTCTCCCGCCACGTCCCCCACGGGGCTGCTGAGGGCAGGGCCAAGGTGGCGTCTGTGTTGTGTGCGCTCCCGATGGGTGGCACAGGCGGCGAAAGCCGGGTTTTAAGATTCATCATTCAGCCGGGCCAGGCACGGCTGTGGCCCGGAACCCGACGACGAGCACCGCTGACTACAAAGTGAACCCTCCCCACCACGAAGACTGGGAAATTCGGGCCTCAGACACGCACAGAAGTCTGGAAAACTTCTGTGTCTGCTTGGATCCATGCCACCGCGTGTTTTCTTCACGAGAAGCCAACGGGGACCTTTAGTGACACAACGCGGAGTGGACGTGGGGTGGGCACAGGAAGAGAGCAGGCGTCATTCAGCACGTGAGAGACCGCAGTCCCCCCGGATCCGACCCAGGAGGATCGCTGTGGCCCAGCCGGCCGACCACCAGCCACAGAGCACAGCACTCAGTGAGCTGCCTACGGACGGCCAGTGTTCTCTGGACGTTGGATCTGTGGCCAGCAAGAGGCGAACAAAGCAGCACATGGAGAGAATGCAGCCGATGACGTGGCTCGGGCTGTGTGAGTGCGCTCATGTGATGTTTGTGATTTTTTGTAATTTTTAAATGTTTTCCAGATGAAAAGCTTTTTAAAGGGAGCTTTGTAAAGCTCCAGCACAGAGACAACACAACGGGGTCACGGCTGGGAGCTATAGTTAGTTTTAACGGCTCTTGTTTTTTCCCAGACTGCCACATTTCCAAGTGTGTCTTGGGATCCTTCCTTGATGGACTCCACGAGAGAGGGAACCTAACTTGAAAGGGATTGTTTGGATCTGATTTACAGACCCTGGATCTATCAGAAGCAGCCGTAAGTCAGACCCCAGACAGAAACGCTGAGCCGGCCAGCCCCCCGAGTGACCTCCACGGCGTGCGTGGGTTGCACAGGACCTGCCCGTGATGCACGCACACGGGGGGACACTTGGGGCTGCTCACTCATCCGCTCCGGGCGCACAGAGCTCCGTCACGCTGTGCCGCTGTCAGTCTCTCTTGTTTGCACAGAATGTGCCGGAGCAGAAAGAAAAACCAGGGCTTCTGGGTCACTCTGAAGACGTAATTCATTTACGTGACCCCGTTAGCTCTTGTGGGGGCCCAGAAAGCTGAATTCGCAGGGGCTCCAGCACGCCGTCAGCGGCTTCCTTCTCCAGAAGTCTCTGCCAGCCTGGAGATTCACAGACCTCGGTCATTTCCAAGACAACAGGGCAAACACCGCGTCCGTTTGCTCAGGCTGCTGTCACCAAGTGCCACGCACAGGAAGGCGAAGCGTGACGTCCAGGGCCAGGTGCTGGCCGGGCCCCCGGGGAGGCACCTCCCGCTCCCTGTGCGAGTGTCTGTGTCTCCAGGCCGTGCCTTTCGGGACGGACACGGTGAGGGCGGATTGGCTCATCCGCATGTGTCGTCTGCAGAACAAGGCACTTCAGCGTCTTCTCCTCTGGGGAGGGGACACAGTGCCGTCCACACAGCCGTGGGGATGTGAAGACAGTGTGAACTGGAGACGTGCAGTGCCCCCGGTCCGACACACATAGGAGACCAGGCAGTAGCCAAAGATGCTTTAATTCATGCCGTGTTCAAGGACAGTTTTCAATGGGAATACAATCGGCTGTTCCCCCAATCACTGCGTGGCCGTGAATGTGTCTCGGGTGCCTTCCTAAGTCGAAGAAGCAGGAACTCCCCCTCACCACCTCCTTCACGAGGGGCGAGGCCGGGTGGGAATCCCGTGAGACACACCCCATGCACGTCACCAGCACACTTCTCATGGAAGGTGGAACCCGCCGTCCTGCCAGGCTGAAGGGAGTGTCCACCCAGGGCAGACCACAGCAGCGGCTCCCCGCATTGCCGCTGGGTGTGTGCCCCGGCTCACAGCTGACGCCTTAGCAACTCATTAGTCTCAAGCAGGCCCAGGAGGCCAGAGTCAGGGCAGGCGCGAGGACTGGCCTGCTGCAAGGCCACGCCCCCTCCTGTGTCCTTCCAGACGTTCCCTGAGTAGAAGAGAAAGGCGGGGAGTCCCTGCACTCCCCCCCCCGGGATGCCGCTGCTCATTGCGGCCATGTGGGATTTCTCCTGTCCGCTCCTCCGCATCTGAGTGATGTGGAACCAAGTTGTGCGACCTCTCCGGCTGTGGGAGGGGCTCCATTCCAGCCGACCCTCTCCTTGGCTTCTCTCACTGGGCCAGATCCTGTCCACAGTGTTACAGTTACATATCCCAGCAGAGCAGCCCTTGGCCTTGACAAAGCAGAGACGTAGGGAAGCCTTCTCTGCAAGAGGCCTGGGGTGAGATTTCTTCCCGAGAAGTGCCTGCAGGGCCCCCTCCTTGCAGTCTCCGCTCTCCTGAGCGATTGCCTGTGTGCGAGCGTCATCCTCGTCCTGTTGCCAGGCAGAAGCAGAGAAATTCGATCGTAAAAGTTCAGGAATGTGTGCTGACCCCTGAGAGACCTATCAACACCGCTCGTCTGGCGGGGAATGAGCGTTCCTTCCCAGAACTGCGGATGACACAACTCGCAACCCCCGTAGGTCTCGGTGCTGAGGCGGAGAGGGCTGGGCGGGACCTGAAGCCGTGCGCAGATGGCCCAGCACTCAATGCCACGCAGGCTGGGCGGAGAGCAAGACACCCAGACCCCTGGCCAGAATCCGCCAGATGCGCCCCGTCCAGTTCTGACAGATGTTGCTGGTGTCACTGGACGTCCAGGAGCAAGAAAGGAGAAGTGAAAAGCCCCGTGACCCACAGGTCATACTCGATACGAAAATAACTCACAACGGATCACGGGATTAAGTGCAAAGCACAAAACCATAAAACTTGAGAGGAGGAAGAAACCGATGGAGAAAAAGAAGCATCGCCCACCGACTGAGGCCTGGGAGGAAGGGTTTGCAAGCCTCACGTTCCACGGGGACTCCCAGAACTCCACCAAAGAGCACGGGTCATCCATTCAGCTAGACCCCCGGTCCCCCCAAGAGGCTGTACTGATGGCAAGTAAACAGCGCTGGCCGTGGGGAGCTGCGAGCCGGGACCGCAGTGCGGTGTCCCCGCCTGCCCTGGGACGACTGGACGAGCCAAGAACGCGGCCCGCAGAGCGTGCAGAGCTGCGTCAGCCGCCCCATGGCTGGAGTGTCAAGCGCTGCGGCCACTCCAGAAAGCCTCCGGCGACTTCCTATGGGACAAAACGGGCCCAGAAGTCACACCCTGGGGAGTTTGTCCAGGGGAGCTTAGACTCAGGTTCACACACAGCCTTGAGTGCGAGTGTCCGTTGTTAGCTACTCTGGAACGTTCTAGAGGTTAAACAAGTGGAGATCGCTTCCCGCTGTGGGACACTGCTTAGTGACAGACAGGAGCGGCTGCCGCTTGGGGCAGCAGCCCGGGGTCCCCTGGGAATTACGCTGTGTGTAGAGGGCCAGCCCCCAGAGCCAAGGCACCATGTGACCCATTGCACAGCGTGCTTAGGGCAGTGGGAGCAGCCATGTGGTTCCCAGGAGCGGGTGGAGGGCGGCGGGAGGCTCTTCGTGGCAGCACGCTCCGTGCCTTGACTGCCCCTGGCAGAGACATCGCCCGTTTCCAGTGGTGTAGGCATGCAGATAGGATACAATGGATTGGCTTTGCGAGCTGGGAGACCACGCCTTCACCACGCCCCTGTGTGACCTCATGCCCTTACCTGACCTCCCCCCCCCAATGCCCGCCTGCCAGTCAGGCTGCGTGACCACTCCCCTCTGGAAGTGGATAAACGGCCTGGAGCACGGTGCCCCCACCCTCACCCTGATTGCCCCTCGTCGCCTTCGCTGCCCGAGGCTTTGGGGCGCCCGCTCCCAGCTTTGCTGCCCGCGGTTCGCTGCACGTGGCCCCTGGCCTGCTCCCTGCTCGGTGTGGGCCCCGACTTAGCCCGGCTTCTCCTCCCTTAGATACAGCCCTCACTCTCCTGTGCATTTCTCTCACTGAATAGATTTTTTTTTTTTGACACTTAGCATGGTGTCTCGTCCATTTGAGCCAGTGTTCAGAAATCTTCTCTGAATACGTGACAAGAGCCCACAAGGCTTATAGCTATTGAGAAAGTATTAATAAGCGGAACGGCATCGCCAGGACGCCTCCATCGAGGAGGAGGGCACGGGCGCTCTGTCCGTTCTCACGCGCACACGCGAACCTGCAGTCAGGCAACGCCGCAGTCGGAGTCAGAAGTGAATGACCGGTTTTGTAGTATGCAGAGCTCACATAGATGGCGCTGCATTGGCGTAAACATCGATGCTCTCTCTGCAGGCGAGAGCGCGACCCCGTCACAAGAGCCGTCTCTCGCCGCCACCCTTCTCCAGTCCTCGTCCGCTGGGCGCGTTCCACGGACGACGGCCGCCCATCCTGAATTGCTTGGACTTCTGCCTGCCCAGACCCCGGCCTCCTCCCCGGGCCCCGCCCCGCCATCACCCAGCGGGAGGACCCCTGGGGTCAGCTCCGAAATCCCAGCCGCTGTGCCACAGGGGCTCCGTCAAGCTCCTGGACAATGGAGTTAGAAGATAAGTTTCTTTCCCGCGAAACATTTTTGAGCTCCCCGCATACTCTTCAAAAGTGCAAAATGGAAAACGCAAATTACGAAAAGACTGTGGATTTCGAAACGGGCACCGGAAGAAGCTGAACTTGCAACTCCGCTTTTCTACAACTTTGTGAAACCCCTGCTGTGTCGCTCAGGGTCCAGCCTCTCCAGGGAGCCCCGGCAGGCAGGGTGGGGGACGAGGGACGGGAGGACGGGGCTGAGCCAAGGGCACCGGACGCTGCCTGGACCCACCCCCACCCCGTGCCGACAGCGGTGCGGCTGAGCTGCTGACAACTTCCCGCAACAGCGCATCTGCGTGTGTGCGCCTCCTCGTCCAGACAGAGGAAGTGAGTCAGCCGGCACCTGCGTCGCTGCCCTCACGGCTGGACGCCTGCGCCCGGGTGCTACTGCTGGGACGAGCGCCCGGGGACTTCCGGGCGGAACCTCGGCCAGCGGCGGAGTCCGCTTCCTCCTCCTCGTGGCTCCCTGCTGGCTGCGGTAGCCCAAAAGGCAAACACCGGCCTTCGCGGTGCTGGGCAGAGGACAGGCTGTGTGCTTGGCATTCTTCAACCTCATAAGTTACTCACTGAGTTACAGGACGGGGTCCTCGTTGGTTAGTAACAGAGCGACCTGCTAACTCAGCATCATTCTTAGCTGATTAGCTCATCGGTCTCGATCTAGGGACAAAACTCTCCCCTAATCAAGTCTTGCCTTGCGTTCAGGGTGGGTCTGTCCGCAAGGCGAGCCGAGGGGCGCGTTGTGGTCTCCAGCTGTGAGCCGCGGCTGCTCCACTGTGGACAGCGTCAGAGAAGACACGGGGCCACGGCCAGTGCTGACACTGACTCCAGCAGGACTGGGACTCGCGCTCAGTCCCCTGCATCTCGGAGTCCGTCATGTTTCAGTGGGCCCACGCTGGCAGCCGGTGCGTCTTCACGGGTGGGCCTTCAGGTACTCTCGTCCCAGCCCGAGGGGCAGCCACTGTCCCTGCAGGTGGAGCCACGGCCTGCTCTGGAAGTGGCACCAAGCAGAAGCCGCCCAGCCGTCCACGGTGGCCAGCACAGTCTCCTCTCCTGTGGCTGGGGGAGCCTCCCCTCGCCTGCCCCACAGCCCTGCGGCCTCGCTGCCCCTGGAGCCCGCCCAGCCCTGGCTCCGAGCGTGGCTTGTGTGGCCTCACCTGCCCGCTGGCTCCACGTGAGCTCCGTGGCCCCTGGGTGGAACGGCTGGGAAAACCTGCTGCTGCTGGAGCCAGGGTCAGCAGCCGCCGTCCCCGCCGCCTCCTCGCTGCCCGGGCTCTGAGCAGGCGCCTGGCTGCTGGCCTCCTCGCAGCCCCCGTGGCCTCCAGAGGGGCACTGAGTGCCTTCCCTGCCCCTCCTCCCCCCCAGGTGCACGCCCTGTGCGGATGCCCTGCTGCCGTCCAGGCTGGGAGCTGGGTGAGAAGCAAGCTCTCTCCGGTCCTCCCTTGGCCTTCCTGAGGGACCCGTGGTCTCACACCTGCAGCCCTGTCACATAGCTGTTCGCAGCCTTGACAGTGGCGCATAGAGCCTGACCCACACGGAAACAACGGGTGTGCTGCCTCTCACGGAGGATGCCGTCTGTTCTCTGCTGCGGGCTGGCTCTGCCTCTTGGTCACAAGGTGGCTGCTACCAGCCCAGCAATCATCCATATGCAAAGCATCCATGGACAAAGGAGGCCATCTCCCTTGGCTCTTTCATTACTAACAGGTGTAAGGACGTTTCATCAGGAAGACTCCAAGAGGGGTTCCTTGGACACACGTTCCTAAGTTGGTCGTGGGGAAATGAGATCATCGTAAATAATCTGGGCTGATCATTTGGGATGGGGAGGACACGAGTGTTAACCACCAGGTCGCCTCCCCTCCCCGGCTCACACTCCACTCCTGAGCAGGTCTCCCTTCTGCTGTGACTGGTGGAGCTCAACATTTTTATGTGTTTGCCGACCTCTCTCTCTCTCTCTCTCTCTCTCCCTCTCCCTCTCTCTCTCTCTATATATATATATAGATGCCTGTTCTTGTACCTTGTTCTGTTTTTCAATTGTTCTAATTATCCTTTCGTCTGATTTTAAGATAATTTTAATATAAACTTGTTAACTACTTTCTCTAGTGCACTGTTTTCATGTTAAATTTTTCATATTGATACAAACTCTGTGTGTATGTGTATGTGTGTATGCATGTGTATTGTATGTATGTGTGTGTGTGTTTCTGAACATCCAAAAGTACTTTTTAAAAAAGCCATGGAAACAGAATTGAAATAAAAGTTCGTTTTGGTAGAAAAAAGTTTGAAATCTTTGCTTACCGAAGATCTTCAAAAGGCTCAAAAACGCAGGTTGTAAAACACCTGTGCGTGGGTTTCAGAACTTTTTGCACCACAATGAGCATCGTTTACTCCGTCTCCCGTGAGCGTGTTGAATGCCTGCACACGTGTCGCGTTCCGTGTCAGCCGGGCACCGCGATCCCCTGCAGCTCGGCTGGAGTAGCTGTGCTTTGTCAGGGGGACACGGAGAAGCAGCCCGTGGTCCCGGCACACACGGCCGTGCCGAGGGGACGCTGGCTGTGAACCCCGCGCTCCCTGTCTCTGGCCTCCGCCCTCAACACTGAGCCGTCCCCAGGGGCCCCTGAGCTCCCTTCCACCCGCGTCTCACGCCTCGATGCGCTGGTGCCTGCAAGCACCTCCCACTCGGCCGCGGCCCCGCGCTGCCCCGAGAGCTCGTCCGCTCTGGTGGGCTTGTTCCTTCTTGTAGCAGGTGCATCGGCATTTGTGTCGCTGTCCGGTCTCCGCGTTGCTCTCTCTCTGGTGGGCTTCAGGGCTTGAGAGCAGCCCAGCCCCACGATGGGGGCTTCCAGCCCTCCTGACCCACACGGCAGCCAGTCCTTGCAGACCCGCCGCTTACAGGTGACAACAGCTGAGGTGCAAGAAACGGGCTCTTTGTCCTCGTGCACACAAGTCGTGGGAAAGCGGGACGGAGGTCAGGGGAATCTGTCATCAGACTGTTACTCACAGCCGCCATTCAGAGTTCACCCGGGGGCCAGGGCTCAACTCCGGTGTTTTCCCCATGGCCCCCTCACGGTGGCCCTAAGCCCTCCGTCTTACTGGTTTGCTGCGGGCTTTACGGAGTCTGCCTGGGAGGAGCAGCGGTCGCCCGGTTCCACGGAGTCCCTGCTCTGTGCGTGATGTCCGTCTCTGCTGGTCACCGTGTGCACTGCTGCCCACACAAGGCTTTCAAACTGAAGCCCGCATTTTGCAAAGTTCAGAGTCGAGTCTCGCTGCATTAATGATTCTCGTTTTGCCTGACTTACCAATGCAATAGGCAACGGCTGTTCAAACTGAACTTTGAAGTCAGCTGGGCGCTGGTTGTGAATCCATTGGAAGCTCGCTGCGTGCTCAGAACTTGCGAAGGAGATTACTGGACGTGGAGAGTGCGCTCATGTTTTTGGACTCCAGAGTCGGTAACGTCATCAGGCCTGGTTGAGGACGCGTGTGGTTAGAGCGAGTGGAAGGAAACAGACGGACAGTGTGGCACCGCCAGGACTCGTTCTCGACCGCGGGGCAGCCGAGGTGGTGGAGCAAAAAATGAAAAAGAGAAGTCGCTGACAACAACCCGTGAATGGAGACTGAAAGTAACTGAGATAACGCCTGGTCTGAAGACATGACCTGGACCAAACGCAGGTCAGGTTACGTGGGGCATGAGATCTACATACGCTTGTTAAAAAACAGGAGAGCTCTCAAGCGAATAATTTTAATGTCCAACTCGGGGACCTGGAGGAAGCTAAGAATAAACACCAGGAACTTAGGACTCTGAGGATTAAAGAGATAGCGCAGAAATTAGTGAAACACGAAACAGTGGAGATGCTCAACAAAGTCAAGACGGTTTTTACGAAAGAGCGACGGAGCAGCAGGTCTCTGAAGGAGCTGATAGAGCAGCAAATAAGAACCCGGAACGACTAATTCAGACACCATAAAAATTAAAAATAGTAGAGTAATACCATACAGTTTTATTTCAGTATATCCGGAAGCTTGAATTAGACATTTCCTAGGAAATATAATCAATCTGAAAAGAAAAAGATGATAGCTAAGTCATGACTGCCAAACAGAACAGATATCTAGCATTTCTGAACTGTGTTCGCAAGTGAGTTTTATGCAATATTCAAAAATATCCTTGCTGCACACAAAGTGTTCCAGGTGATTCTTAAAAAACGAGGAAAAACCATGTAACTTAGTGTACAAAATTAGTATAATCAGGATTTTTTTTAAATTGGCTAAGAATATTACAGGAAATGAAAATTATATATCAACTTTACAAACACCATTTCAAGAATCTTAATCCAGTTCAGCAGGGTGGGAATACGCTGCCGTGACTAGAGGATTCCTCCCTGCCCCCGGGAACTTCAGTCGTCAGGTGTCAACGGCACCAAGACGGTAGGGACCTAGTCCAGTCATGGAACCTGGTGTCGGAGTCAGAGTAAGTCTTTGGATGGCGATGGCTGCATGAGGAGGTGTGGACACACAGGTCCACTCCCTGTCTCCCCCGACATGATGCCCTGAGCACCGAGGAGGTGTGGACACACTGTGTACTCCCTGTCTCCCCCGACATGATGCCCTGGGCACCGAGGAGGTGTGGACACACCTTGCACTCCCTGTCCCCCCCAAGGCGATACCCTGGGCACCAAGGAGGTGTGGACACACGGTGCACTCCCAGTCTCCCCCGATGTGATGCCCTGGGCACCAAGGAGGTGTAGACACACCATGCACTCCCTGTCCCCCCCAGACGCGATGCCCTGAGCACCGAGGAGGTGTGGACACACCATGCACTCCCAGTCTCCCCCGATGTGATGCCCTGAGCACCAAGGAGGTGTGGACACACCGTGCACTCCCTGTCCCCCCCAAGGCGATGCCCTGGGCACCAGCAGATGCCACCTGCGAGAAGCCATCACCAGAGGCTTAACAAGGCTCGGCCGGTCCTGGACCGTGAGCTTCCAGAACCTTGAGCCGGAGTAAACCTCTCCCCTGCCTCATCCATACACATGGCTACCCATGACAGATGGAAGGAGAACGGTTTATCCATGAAATCAACAGGATTTCGGGATGGGCATTGCGGTTACGCGGGCGCTCAGGACACCCACATCTTAGCGTGCCGAGGACTGAGCCCCATCTCAGCTCCCGTCCAGCTCCCTGATAATGGGCCTGGGGGACGGCAGAAGGCGGCCCAAGCCCTTGGGCCCTGCCACCCGAGTGTGAGGCCCAGAGGGAGCTCCTGGCTCCTGGCTTTGGCCTGGCCCAGCCCTGGCCTTTGTGGCCATTTAGGGAGGGAACCAGTAGATGGACGATTTCTCTCTCTCTCTCTCTCCTTTCTCTTCTCTCTTCCTCTCTCTGTCTCTCCCCACCCTCTGTCTGTCAAATAAATTAATACTTTAAAACTCTTATTTCCAAATGAGGTCATTCTCTAAGGCTGGGGTTGCAGACTTGAGCACACGCGTTGGGGGAGGGTCACAGTTCAACCCCTGACACCTTCCAAGTCGCTTGTTGGAACGATGGAGGCACTGAGCACCCTTGGTCACCTGTATTGGAGAGATTTCACTACAATCTCCCCAGTGTCCAGCGCTATCTTTTTTATATCATTTATAGACGGGTTTTTGAAAACGGGTCATTTGCTTTTAGGTGAATTTCCCATTGATGAGTCGGCCGTTTGAGTCCTTCCCAATGTCAGTGTCCGTCTTACTGAGGCCAAGAAGCCCGGAGCCCAGAGCCTAGGGCAGCAGGTGCCGGGGTCCCTGCGGGAGCACCAGCTCCATTTCCTCTCTGCGCCACGTCCATCTAGAAGCTTCCATGGGATGGCAGAGTAACGGGCAGTTTAGAATCCAGGGTGCAGGCATCAGGTGCCCACGGACACCTCCTCTTTTTTTCGTGTTTCTTTCTTTCAATGTTGGGGTGCCATATGCACTTCTGTACCAGAGAGCAGTGCGTGACCTCAGACCAGAAAGATCACATCCAGCGACTCAGACACTTGTCAGTCCTCTCTCGCAGCTGTCTGGAAATAGACAGAGTTGTCAGGCACAGTGACCCTACGGTGCTGTGGGACCCGGAAGCTCTCGCTCCCGGCCGCCTGCACCCAGCACCCAGTAGCCGTCCCTGCTCCCCCTGGCCCGGCTCTGCCAGTCAGTGTCCCCTCCCTGCCCCCATGCAGCCACCGGCCACTTCTCACGTCCCACACGAGTGGGGGCATGTGCTGTTTGTGGCATTTTCTCGGTGGGTTGTTTTCCAACCCCTGATGCCTGGGTTGTCTCCTGGGGGAAAAGAGTGAGTTCTCAGCCTCCCCGCTCCGAAGCAGAAGCGGAAGCCGGGATGGGGTGTTGACTCTGGCGCAGCGTGGACCCCCAGTAACGTCGTGCATCCCAGAGTGGCTCCCCCAGGACTGGGTCTGGCCGTGGAAGCAGCAGACCCCTGTGCGTGAGAGGCCCAGATGGCCGGGAGCGCCGTGCACGCGTGTGGGCCAGCTGCGTGTGCACAGAAGCAGAGCTATGGGGCGGCTCCTGGGCCCGTGTCAGAGCCGAGTCACAGCGCGGCCATGCTGACCCGGGATTCAATTACCCGTCCTATTTCTCATTCAGCCGTTTCCTCCTTTCCTCTGTAGATTTGATTTTCCCTCATCCTAACGAAGCTTCTCGGGAAAATCTAATCACTGCCTTATTCTAATCGGGGTAATTAAAACTGATGGTCAAGGCCTGGGCATGAGGTGGGCCTGGTGGAGGTGCCTCAGTTAAGAAAGCGATGGCACC
>CM027392.1:56599008-56614240 GCA_015711505.1 Sylvilagus bachmani | reverse complement strand
AGAAGACCTCTCCAACCTCACCCACGGGGGCGGCACCGCGGGGAGCGACGGCAGGACCAGCGTGAGGGCCCGCGTCCCCTGTCAGAGTGCGTGTGAGTCCTGGCTGCACGCTGAACCCAGCAGGGGACAGCCGGGGACAGCTCCAGCGGTCGGGCCCAGGAGTCCCAGCGTCCCCGGCCCTTGGGGAGTGAGTCGGCAGGTAGGAGAGCACGCTGTCTCCCCCTCGCTGCCTTTGAGTAAACACAGTGATTTTCAGAAGAGTAATGCAACTTGCTGTTGTAGAGACCCTCCGAGTTTTGGGGGCAGGGGTGGGGGTGAGGCCCGGCTGCAAGCTGGGCAGAGGGATTCTGCTGAGTGTCCCAGAGCCGGAGCCGCCCAGGCTGGCACACGGAGCTGCGAGGGAGCAGAGGGCAGGGCCCGCGTGGTTCCAGAGCATGAGGGGTGTGCAGGGTGAGCCGAGGGCCGGCCGCTCACTGCCGGGCACCTGGTGGGAGCCGAGGGCCGGCCGCTCACTGCCGGGCACCCGGTGGGAGCCGAGGGCCCGCCGCTCACTGCCCCCAGTGGGAGCCGAGGGCTGGGCAATCACTGCCGGGCACCTAGTGGGAGGCGGGGCCTGCTAGCTGGGAAGGAGTAGGTTCCGGGTCACAGGTGCGCTGGGAGCCCCTCCCCCGCTGCCCCCTACTCTCTCACCCTTGGCCCCCGGATGCTGCAGCAAGGGGGACAGCGGTGGGACCCCTTGCACGGCTCAGGGACGGGAGGAGGGTTCTGGACACGCCTAGCGTCACGAGGCGGTAGGGGTGGGGCGCCCGACCCCAGGACTGCGAATGCCTGGCCAGTGGGGCTCGCCGCCGCGGGCGCTGGGGGACAGCTTAGTGGGCGCTGGGCCGTCTGGGGAGAGGGAGGGAGCAGGCCTGCTCTACCTTTCCGACAAAGTGAAGGAGCTACAAGGACGCTCGGTGAGGGTCACAGTGCAGGAGGGTGGCCAGGTCCCTGCGTACCCGCGACACGACACAGGGGTCGGCACCGGTGTGTGCTTAGAAGGCTCTGACGAGTGGCAGGGTCCGGAGTGTTCTGGAGGGGAGCTGGCTGTGGTCTGCCCTGGAAACGCAGCCTGCACGGAGTCGGCGAGAGGAAACAGCTGTCCACGGCAGGACGCCCCCAGGCCCGCCAGCGCCCAGTCCTGCTGAACTCCTTCCCGAAGGCGGCTGCTCCCTTTCCAAAGAGCCCTGGCTTCCTGCTAACTGCAGAGACGGAGCCCCGTCCATCCACACGGAGCCGCCTCGGCTCTTGCCCACGGCTTTTGTGAGAAAACCACGAGGTTTGAAAGAAGAAATCTAAGGGGGGGGGGGTCTGGGCCTGAGAAACTCCCAAGCGTGAGAGTTAGCAGAGCAGGGGGCTCCTTCCTGGTTGAGAGCTGGAGGAGGTGGCTGAGTCTGCAGGGTTGGGGGGAAGAGGGGGTAAGGAAGGGGGGGAAGAAAGAGACAAAGGAAGGAAGGGAGGGAGAGAGCAAGGGGGGGAGAGAAGGGGGCGAGGGAGAGGGAGCTACGGAGAACAGGGTGGGGGAGGGGTGTCTCCTGGATGCTCACCATTTCTACTCCTCCTCCCCCCCCTCGAAAGTGGGCAAAGCCAGGGAGGAAGCGGGAGAGGGGAGCTTGGGACCCAGGGGACCTGAAGACAGAGGAACTGGCGGGCGCTGGGAGGGGTCTTGAGCAGAGTGGGTGTGGTCTCTGCTGCCCCATTTTTTTTTTTTTTTTAAGGCAGAGTTAGAGAGAGAGCTCTTCCAATCTTGTGAGCCAGGGACGGACGAGGCCCCCAGCAGCTGTCCTCTCTTGCCGCTGGGACCTGTGGGGTGGGTGGGGACTGCAGTGTGAAATCTGCAGTTCTCTGGTTCACTCCCCAAATGGTTGCAATGGCCAGTGCTGGCCCAGGCTGAAGCCGGGAGCCGGGAGCTTCATCTGGGTCTCCCAAGTGGGTGCAGGAGCCCAAGCACATGGGCCATCTGCTGCTTTCCCAGGTGCATCTGCAGGGAGCTGGATAGGAAGTGGAGCAGCCGGGACTTGAGCCGGCACCCATGTGGGTGCTGGTGTCACAGTCAGCAGCTTTTACCCACCGTGCCCAAGACTCCAGCTTTTGAAAGTTTTTCATTTCTTGTTGGCTTTGTCCTGTTAACCGTCCACCTGGGAAACTCGAATCTGGAACATCAGAGGGTGTGGGACCTGTGTCCCAGTAGGTGTTCAGCACGGTGTCGGTGTCCTACAAAGTCCCACTCTGCCGTCCCGCCTGCTGCGTCTCCTGTGAGAAGGGAGTTTGCAGAGAGCCCGTTCTGCTTCGTCAGCTGAAAGAGCAAACCCCCAAACCCGCATGCGTGACACAGACCAGAGGCCCCCACGTCCACTGCGCCTGGTCTCCTTGAGCGGCTGCCCCACATTCCATCGGGACGGAGACCTGTGGCGCTGAGGGAGTGCACTGGCCGGGTGGGCCCCTGCTGCGCCTGCCCCAGGCCCCCCTCCCTTCTCTTACCCTTCCAAACTTGGATGGGATGTGTCTCCAGGGAGAGCCACCCCGCCTCGTGTGTGGACGCTCTGTGCACTGCTGCCCGGGGTCAGCTCTCAGCCTCTGGGGCCCCGAGTCACTGTCGCTTCTCCTTTCTGCTGCCCCTTTGCCAGGAGCCGCTCCTGACCGTGACCTGGTAAAACATGCTACTGCCAGGGGGCCCGGGTCATCGTGGCCCCACCGGGCACGGGGTCAGCCCTCAGCGAGCCCACACCCAGGTTCCCAGGTTGGGGGCAGGAGTTCAGTAGGGCCGGTAGCAGCGTGCCCGCGTCATCTGATTCCAGCCCCGGCTCCTGGTGCCAACGCGGCCTTGGGAGACAGGGGTGATGGCTCAAGTGCTTGGGGCCCTGCCACCCACGTGGCAGATGTAGGTTGAGGCCCCAGCTCCTGACTCCAGCCTGGCTCAGTCCCAGCTGTTGTGAACATCTGGAAAGTGAACCAGCAGGCCGGAGGGCTTCTCTCTCTCTCTCCCTCTCTTCCTCTCTCTCTCCCTCTCTCTCTCTCTCTCTCTCTCTCTCCCTCTATTCCTCTCTCTCTCTCTCTCCTCACTTTATAAGCAAATAGAGAATAAGTTTCCAGATTGGTCCTCAGAATGACAGAACAACGTGTGTGCACCACTAACTAGAAAAGACCCACGCCCAGGGGCCAGGACTCCAGGAGGCCTCATGGACGGATCCCCTGGACAAGGAGAGAGGACATGACAGCAGCCATGAAGTCGTCTCTGCAAATGGTTATCAGCGGAGAAGGCGCAGCCCTGGGGCAGCCGTGCACCCTCCCAGGCTGACGCGGGCTCACCCGCTGTGGGGACCACACAGGACTTCCCGTCTGCACACATGAGCGCAGCGTACACAAGTGGGATGGGCAGTGAAGGCAGCCATGTCCTTCCACCCCCAGACTCCACCCACTGCTGCCATCGCAAACCCCCTTGCTTGGCTTCCCATGGTCGCCTGGGCGGGCGGGGGTCTCTGCCCATCCTTGGAAAGGACCAAGGTGCTCGAGGCTGACCTGAGCATCCCCACGGATGCCCGGTGGGGCTGAGATGGCGAGAAGAGCTCTCTCCCCCTTCTCTGTCTTTGGCAGGGCGTTCACCCACTCTGAACCTTGATGCCTGAGAATCTGCAGGGTGGGTGGGGTCCCCAGCGGCACAGCGTGCACGTGCCCATGTGCATGTGGCCAAGGGAGCCATGCAGGCTTTCCTGTGGTGTGCGCCAGCCTTCTGCAGCATCGCTGGTAAGGGGAAGACGCTGTGACATCGCTCTGACATCACTTGATCACGCGTGCACAGCAGGATCAGAGGAGGGGTCCCGGAAACACGTGTCTCTGAAGGTGCCTCGGGCTGCAGGACACGGCCGGGGTGGGACGGAGAAACAGGCCCTGTGCCCCATGTCTGTGCTGTCCTCTCTCTCCCTGTCTGTGGTTCCTGGTGGCTGAGCAGCAGAAATTCCCTCTCCCAGCCTGCAGGCTGGAGGTCCAGGGTCAGGGCGTGGGCAGGGCCGGCTCTGCCCCAGGCCCCACGGACGCTGTCTCCTCCCCGCGTCCTGCCTCTCTGTGTCTGCGTCTGGACTCCAGTTCATTCCCCGTTTAGAGCCCCTGTGCCACTCAGTCACCTGCAGGCAACAGGCAGAACCGAAACTGGCCGTGTAGGCCATGTTCCTGCTTCCTTCCTTATACAGTACCACGTAGAGGGGCCGGCCCTGTGGCGCAGCCAGTTAAGCTGCCACCTGCAGCGCAGGCATCTCTTATGGATGCTGGTCCAAGTCCACGCTGTTCCACGTCCGACCCACCTCCCTGCTAATGCACGTGGAATAGCAGCAGAAGATGGCCCGAGTGCTTGGGCCCCTGCACCCACATGAGACCTGGATGAAGCTCCTGGCTCCTGGCCCGACCTCGGTCATTGCAGCCATTTGGGGAGTGAACCAGCAGATGGAAGATCTCTCTCTCTCTCTCTCTCTCTCTCTCTCTGTAACTGTGCCTTTCAAATAAATAAGTAAATAAGTCTTAGAAAAATAAAGTGGCATTTACAGATTAAAAAACCCAAGTGTATAACAGGCTCTAGGAACCTCAGTAGGAATTCCAGCCTGTCTGTTCCCAGTTTTTTCTCTTCTGAAAGGTAGAGCGAGACAGTCCCGTCTGCTGATCCCCTCCCCGGATGCCCACAGTGGCCCCAGCTGGGCCTGGGCTGCAGCTGGGAACACACTCCAGCTTTCCCCGTGAGAGGCAGGAACCCAGGGTCTGCATTAGCGGAAGCTGGCCCCAGCCAAGCCTGGAGTGGAGCCCAGGTGGGTGGTTCAGCCAAGAGGCTGCACACCTGCTCCCTCCCCACCCCTGCTGTGTTCCGAGACTCAGTGGACCTAGATTCAGTGGACCGCAGGCCCTGGCCATTAGGGTCAGACAGGGCAGGCGAGCCTGATGCCAGTCAGCCAGAGGGCGGGGCCAGCAGGAAATAGCTCCGCCTCCCCCTAGCCTGCGGGTCCTCTCCCAACCCCACCTCAGCCCCCGGGACAGACCCTTCCCCACTGCTCCCTGCCTGCCTGACCCGGACACATCTGGTGCCCTGAGGTCGTGGCAACAGCCCCTCTCCCAGGCAAAGACGCCACGGTGGGGCACCTGGGATGAGGCAGGCGACCCCAGGGCCTTGTTTCTCTAGACACTGTGCTGGAGGGAGGAGGGTCCGCTCCCAGCACTGAATCCGGTGGTCGGAATTCTCCTGGCCACGGCTGCCACAGCACGCGTGATGGGGACGGTAGCTGCGTTTGCCGTTCCACGGGAGGGGCGAGACGCTCGGAGGAGCTATTCTCTGACTGAAGCACACACACATACACACACACACACACACACCCCGTCTTCGGGAGCTACTGTTAGACACCAGTGCCACCTCTCCGACTCAGAGCGAGGCTGCGCCGTGGGGGGTGTGCATGTGCCTCTGACAGCCCCTGCCTCCGGGCAGAGTTCACAGACGGAACACCACGAAGAGCCGGGCGGGCGGGCCCCGCAAGGAATGTTGGCACGGAGAGTGTTTACTTAGAGGTTGACATCCAGGCTGCTGGCTGGGACTTTCCACGCTGTTTGCAAGAATCTTGGCATCCCAGCTATGTGGCAAGAGCTGGCCGGGGTGGGAGCGCAGTGGGTTTCCTGGGGACAGCAGGACACAGAGCAGCTGGTCACAGCCTGGAGCCCACGTCCCTTCAGTTACAACAAGGCCAGGCAGGCGGGCGTTTGGCGCGATGCTGCAGGGGACGCCCACGTTGGCCATCAGAGTTTCAACTCCGCTCCTGACCCACCTCCTGCTCACCCTGGGAGGCAGCGCTGGGGGCCCAGGCATCTGGCACCTGCCACCCACCTGGGAGACCCGGAGGGAATTCAGGATCCTGCTGTGGCCTGGCTCAGCCCTGGGTGTTGCCGCTCTTTGGGGACTGAACCAGTGGATGAGGATGAAGATCTCTCTCTCTTTCTCTCTCTCTCTGCCTTTGGACTAAATAAGTTAAAATCAGTAAAAGCAATGAATAAGTAATTTTGTGCAGAACATGGCCAGTGTCCCAGTTCTTTTGTCCACATAGAGCAAGGTAAGCGGCGGTGGGCTGCCAGGAAAGCAGAGGGCTGCCAGGAAAGCAGAGGCGCAGGAGTCCCCCAGGACAGGAGCGGGGGCGGGGGTGGGGGCAGGGGCTGGCTCCACCCCCCCCCCGCAGGTCCCACCCACTCCTTGCTGCCAGCACCTCTGCCCTCTGCCAGCCTCCTCAGGGGCAGTGTTCTGTGTCTTTTCTGCGCTAGATCCCCTGGGGGCGTCATTTCTGTGCTGCTCAGAGGCCGGCTGGGTCAGACTTGTTCCCACTCTCTCCCCGGGCAGCCCCCCCTGGGAGCTCGCTGCCTGGGTGGAAATCGAGAGAGGACATTGAAAGGACGAGCCGCTGCCCTTCTCAGTTCTGGAGGCTGCGTGGACCCTGAGCGCCACGGCCAGCGTGGCGCCCTGCTGCTCCGTCCTGGTGGCCTGGGCGGCCGGGGGCGGGCAGGGGGCAGTTCCTTGGTCAAGCTTTCGGATGAGCACAGCTAATCGTAGTCAGGCTTCCTGCTAAGGGCCCCCTCCCGGTACTGCTGTGCTGGGAATTAAACGTCTCCCTGTGAATGTTGGAGGGCACGTCATCACGCCAACCAGTGCTGGCCAGAGAAGTGGTCCAGGTGGAGGGTGACACCCAGGCCACTTATCAGCCACACAGCAGGCTCTCCAGGGGATAACCCTGTCAACACCTTTAAGTCACCTTGGCTGCCAGAGCAGGTCCTCAGGCCTGTGTTCCCGCAGCCGTTTCTCACCTCAATGTCAGATGCTCTCCTCACACCCTGGGGCCTGTAGTTCTTTCCGTCAAGGGCCCATGTAGGGCCCAGGGCAGAAATGACCCTGTTCTTCCAGAGGTCAAGCTGGAGGCTGGGGTGGGGCTTAGTTCAGGCGTGCAGGTGCCCGGCACACCTGTGCCCCTGGAGGTCACGGGGCGCAAGGTGCACTGGGGGAACAGCGAGTGTGGCTGGTGGGTGTCACGCCCCTCCCCTGCCGCCCACTCTGGCCGTGGGCCTTGCTTGTCCTCGTTTCTGGGGCTACTGGCACTCTGCTTCCCCTGCCTCTGCCTCCCTCCGGGCCCCGTGTGGAAAGGTTCCCTCAAGCCCTGTCCTGCTTCCCCCGATTGTGAATCCCACATCTCTGCACAGTCCTCAGCCGAGTCCTCCCGTTTCTCTCCAGGCCCCCAGCGTCTGAACCTACCCCAGTGCGTCTCCCTGGCCGGGGTGAGAAGGCAGGGCATCGGGGCCGGAGCAGGTGGCCGCTGTTTGCTTTGTCCTGGCTGTACTGCACAGGATCCACCCTCGGTTGGGTCTGGGTTTGTCCGCAGAGGGCCTCTTCCACGGTCAGATGCTTTGGGGGGTTCCCAGCCAGCGGATGCTGCAGACACAGGCGGCACTAATTTGTCAGAGGCCTCAGCTGCCAAAGGAATGTCCCTAAGCCGCTTCTGCGGGCCCCTGCCCCCCAGTCTCACCTCCAGCTCACAGAGTGTGTCTCCATGGAGGGCAGCCTTCCTGCGGGCAATGTTGAGGGTCATCTCCATGGATGGTGTGCATGGGAGGCCCTGGCCTCCCCCTCTCAGGCGGGCAGCAGCCCCCAACTCTGGTCCATGCCAGCTGCAACCCCAGGGTTGGGCAACACTGACTTGAGTGTTGGAATGAACCTGCTGAGATGTCGGCACCTCCCACCCGCCCCTTGAGAGCAGGGGACAGCCCTGCCCTGCCACATGGCGGCCACGTTCACTTGTTTCTTCCGGAAACTCTTAGGTTACAAGCAAAAGGCACAGACCCGTTGCCTGTCCCTGGGAGTGGCGCACACCGACCCTGTATATGGCTGCAGCTGTGGCCAGGAAGGTCGCAATGAAGGCCCAGGTGGGTGGTCAGAAAGAGCCTGGGGTGGGTCTGAGACAGGGTGCACAGCCTGGAGGGTGGAGGCAATGGCCACCCACATGGGGGCCTGGACCGAGTCCCAGGCTCCAGGCTTCGGCCAGGCCCAGTTGTGGGCATTTGTGGAGGTGACCAGAGGGTGAGGGAACGCTCTATCTCTGTCTCTCGATGGCGCTGACATTACTTACTTAATAATTAGATTTGTTAGAAGGAAGAAAGTGCATTAGGCAAGGGCCCGGGGTGGAGGAAGGGTCTGCCTGGATCCCACCTGGAAGACGTCTCTTCCCGCACCCAAAAGAACATAGATTTGCGGTTTCCAGCCCTATTTTTTTAAAAATTCTTTATTTATTTGTGCAGAGAGAGAGAGAGAGAATCTTGTGTCTGCCGGTTCACTCCCCAAGTGCCCACAACCGCCAGGGCTGAGCCAGACCTGGGAGGGCATCTGGCAGCTCCTGCGAAACCTCTCTGCAAACGCAACGTGGTCGTCTCACAGAGGGGCCATCGACCCAGCCGCCCGTGCAGGCAGCGTGTGCAGAGCAGGGAGCCGGGCCTGGGCTGGCCTCATTCTCCCTGGGAACGCGAGGCGGACGGCAGCTGAGGCTCTGGCTAGTTCACAGCGGCCAAGTCTGCGCCGGGTAAAAGCGTCTTTGCATAGAAAAAGGCTCGGGTCACCGCTCGGGGAAGCACGTTTCTTTCTTATGCAGCAATTACAGCCGCTGGAGACGTTTTTCTGAGAGCGCATTCCAGGACCCAGCCCTGGAATTCAGAGGGAGCTCAGGAATGCGCGTCCGACCCCTCCTCCCCAGAGCTGGGAGGGCTGCCAGGCTCGGAATCCACACCTGAGCCTGAGGTGTTGTCCTCGGAGCTCCGCTTCTTCCTTTCCCTTGAGAGACAGATAAAGACAGACAGACGATGCACGGACGAAGGACTGACAGAGCCCCCTGCTCCGGCTCACTCCCTGAATGTGTGGGAGTCAGGAACGCCTCCCAAGTCTGGGGCCCTGGCAGGGAGCTGGACTGAGAGCCGAGCCTGGACTCAGACCAGAGACCCCATCCAGGTTTCAGAGGTCCCAACTGCTCCACCAAACGCCCACACGGGGGGAGGCAGGGAGCAGGAGGAGCCCTGCGTGCAGCCGCCCTCGCTGGGGCCACTGCTCCTCCAGGAGCTTCGCAGACAGCACCAGGCTGGCCCGGGAGCCGCGAGGTGGAAGCGGAGGCTGCCGGCTGGCCGGTGCCTGCACACGGACTGTGTGGCTGGTGTGGGGCTCACAGCAGCCCCACGGAAATGCTTCTGCTGCTGTTTCTGTTTCGAGGTTCATCACCTTACCACGGCCGCATAGAGAAGAGTGGTCCACCCCTGCACTTCAGATCCAGGGAGGGCGCCTGGTTTCTGGGCTGCACGCCCAGGGAGGCCAGAGCTGTGGACAGGGCTGGTTAGCAAGCTGATGGACAGCTGGGGGCTGTGGGCGCCCTAAGCTCTGCAGAAGCCCTTGAGCAAGGGCAGGGCCGGGGCAGCCTCCCAGGGGCAGCCTGCCAGGACCCAGGTGGACCCAGTGCCTGAGGCCACGGGAGGGCCCACAGGCATCTGAGCAGCAGCACACACAAAATGTTGTGTGTTATGTTAGCAAAATGGCACAGTCTTATCTATGGCGTGATCTACATCCCTCACATCCTAGGCTGTAGCCCCCGCTGCCATGGCTGGAAGCCAGGTGACCCCACGGCCCAACCACCGGTGTCAGCTTGACCCCCGTCGAAATGGGATTCGCTGCTCCTACTTCCCTGCCCACTGCCCCCCACAAGGTTTTAAGAGGACCTGTTCCTGAACACGTGGCTCGCTCTCTCTCTCTCTCTCTCTCTCTCTCTCTCTCGATCGCTCTCTGTCTTGATTTCTCTCTCTTAGGCTCTCCTTCTCTCTCTCTCTCTTCCCTCTTCTCCCTTTCCCTCCAGGCTGCCCGGTCTCCCCACCAATAAACCCCTTCCCTTACTCTGGTGTTTGGCGTATGTTGTGGTAGCCGTATGTGCTACTGTTTGTAAATGAGTACGATTTTATAGGCAATCCCTGGGACACGCATGGGTATGTAAATGTGCAGTTGTATGTGTTGGGAGCCTGGGCATGCCCCCCCGCCCCGATTTCAGGGGAATCTGTGGGTCCCGACGACCCACTCCTGAGCAGATTCCCCCACCCACTCAGTGCTCTGCCTTCCTCCTTTTCTTCCTCTTTCCTTGCGCATTCCAAAGAACACGCAAGGCCCTTGCCTGACAGAACTGGCTGACCCCCAGACGGGGAGGGGCCTGCAGCAGAGCTGCCTGGAGAGAAGCCAGCGCCCACCTGGAAGGCGCCTCGCTGCCAGTCCCAGCCATGCGGCAGGGACCCGGCCCTACAGGCCCGGGCTGGGCGCTGCTCTCCCAGTGGGCGCTGGGCTCCTCTTCCTGCCAGCCAGGCTCGGTCCAGGGGGCACTGCTAGCTGTTTCTAAGTTCAAGTTCCCTGTGTTGTGGAATCATAAATAAAATGCATATGTATGGGGCGGGTGCTTGTGGCATAGCAGGTAAAGCCGCCATGTGCAACACTGGCATCTCATATGGATGCCAGTTCCTGTCCAGGCTGCTCCACTTCCGGTCCAGCTCCCTGCTAATGGCCTGGGTAAAAGCAGCAGAGGATGATGGCCCAGGTGCTTGGATCCCTGCCACACCTGTGGGAGGCGTGGATGGAGCTCCTGACTTCGGCCTGGCCCAGGGCTGGCCATTGCAGTCATCTGGGGGGTGAACCAACAGATTGAAGACCTCTCTCTCTATATATATATATATCTCTTTCAAATAAATAAATACATCTCTAAAAATAAATAAACAAAATGCCTAAAGATCCTGTAGAGAAACGGAAGCAAGATGACAGGCACGGATACCGGCTCGTGAGAGAAGACGGATTCCGCATCGGCTCAAGGGACTGGGAGGTGTCTGGCGCCCACAAGCAGGAGACGGCCATCCGGCCCCGAGCCGCACGTGGGCACGACGCTTCCCCAGCTCCCGCAGCGCCCTGTGTGGACACAGGGTCAACCTCACGGCAGCACAGTCTCCTGGACGCACAAAAGCCGGTGGGAGGCAGAGGGGTGAGGCCCTGGCAGGGCTGCGCAAGGGCCTGGGGCTGGGGGAGTGGGGTCCATCTCACCCTCCCAGGGCACAGCACTGCAGCTGACGGCACCCGGTCCAGTGCTGTCTGCCGCGTCTTCAGCAGGCCTGTGGGAAACAAGGAACGAAGAGAGGACCCTCCCTGGTGCTCTGGGGACATGGCATGACCACACTTGTCCCACGGCAGGGACAGTCTTCCTGGCACTGACCAGCTTGCAAAGCTCCCACTGGGGAGAAGCAAGAATGTCCCTGGAGAGACGGGCTCAGGGGAGAGAGGCGGGTGAGGGGTTCTTGCCGCCGCCAGCCCTGCCCCCACTGGAGGGTTGAGAGGGGCCCGCTCTGGGCATAGGGAGACTTTTTCTCCAGCTAAATTGGTCTGAGACTCCTGTTTTCGAGTTTGAGATATTTTTGGATGGCTAAGGATGGAAAAATGCACGTTCTCGTTTTCAGATAATTGCTTGTGCCCTGTTTCTGTTCAAGTTTTTGGAAGCTCAAAGTTGCGCCTGTGAAGTGGGGAGGCGCCGGGGAGCTGAGTTCCGGAAGGGGCCAGACACGGTGTCCGGAAGGCGAGACCCTTGCCCAGGCTAACAGGAGGACGGGGTCCGGCTCTTCTCCTCTCTGGGGACACAGCCTGTGTGTGTCAAGGCAGATGCCACAAGAGTGGGAGTCCAAGTCAAGGCAGATTCCGCAGGAGTGGGAGTCCAGAGTGCAGGAAGCCAGGCCCTCCTCCCCCTGGCTGACCCGGAGGGGCTGCAGGTTGATTGCTGGTGTCACTGGCTTGGCGGCAGGTAGGAAGTCTGGAAGGTCGCCCTCATGTGAGCACACGTGTAGCGTCAGTCAGAGCTCCCAGCACATCCAGCGACCAAGGACATGGGCATGGACAGCCTCCGGCGTGACGCTCTGTGGCCCAGTGGAAGGGACATTCACACAGAGGACTGGGCACAGCTGTGCAGAGACAGTGGGAGGAGGAAGGAAACTGAGAGTCCCCAGGAGGCCAGATGGCCTGGTCCTTATCGTGTTCTGCCTCTGACCAGCACACTGACCTTGGGCAAGGCTCCAGGGCTTCGGGCCTCTCTCCTTATCGGGCCTAAGGGTTTAGTGCCCGGAAGGGCCAGCTGCTTCTGACACCTCCCCGCTCACTCACTGCCTCTTCCCTGCCACCCCCTGCCCCACCTCTGCCCTCTTGGGCTGGGGTCTCCTAGAAGGTGGGGAAAGTGCTGGCCTCACTCCCGGGCCTGGGGCTCCAGGAACGACACTGGCCCTGGCTGTGGGGCAGCGACGTGGTCTCCCTCTCCAGCTTCCTGGGGCTGCTCCCCCAAGCAGCACTTGCTACCCCTCCTTGAGGGGGGTGAAGGGTTCAGAGCCTGGCGGGCTGGGTGTTCTCAGCGGTGGAGGGGCGATTGGCTGCTGGTCCCCCAGGGGGGCCCTTTCCAAACGGTGCTTCCAGGGACGGTTTACCTCGCTCTGTTTCTTAACTATCCCTCAGGCAGGGGCAGAGGGGCAGGGGGGGACCCCCAGGCCTGTGGAGTGGGGGTGGGGGTGGGGTTAGGGTGTTCTGTGTCTGACTTGGCCTCTGCTCAGCCTGCTTCAGGCAGGAGCCCTGGGCCATGCGCTGCAGGTGGCAGGTGCCATCCTTGGCCCTCTACTGCAGGAGGTGGGGTGAGGGGTGCCCTCCTGGAGACGCCCCCCAGGTAGCAGGGGAGGTGGATGGACCTCCCTTGGTGATCACTGACCTCTGATTTCCCCAGAAGAGCATGCATGTTGCACGGGGACCTTCCGGAGCCATGTGTCCCCCACTCCTCACAAAGGGTGAAAGTGAGGCTGAGTGGCTGAGCGCTGGACCACCCGGTCTTGGGGGTGGCCAATGCATGGCAGTGTGTCCCGTGAGAATTCCTGCGTTGGGACCTCCGTCCTTGCTGGCTTCTAGCCCCCGGGGTCCTGCACAGCTGTCCCTGCTTGTTCTGAGAAGTGGGGTGACCTCCCCAGTCCTCCCTGACGCCCCCTTCCTTAGCTGGGACCTCCAGCCAGGCTGTTCCGCCCTGTGTGCCGGGCCCCAGGGAGGCTCTAAGCTGCAGGACAGGCAGACCCTGCTCCCGCGGGCGCGATAAACACCCATGCTGCGCAGGGCCTGGAACTTGAACCCGCTCCCCGGGTGTTCCCGCACCCTCGGAGCCCGGGCCGGCCCCAAGGAGAGGTCCCCAGGGCGCACGGGCAGAACAGGGGCCCCGCGAGTGCAGGCGCGCGGCTTTGTTGCGGCGATGAGGCCAGGTGACCGCTGGGCCCCGGTCCCGGGCCGCGGCGATTGCCCGCGCCGCCTCGAGGGGGCCCTGGCGCGGGCGCCGGCCGCCAGCCAGGAGGACGGGCCCGCCCGCGCGCTGCTCGGCGCCCAGCCTCGCTGCCGGCCATCGCCCCGCCGGACCGCGCCGCGGGCTCGCCCAGGTACTGGGGGCCGGGAGGAAGCGGGGTACGCGGCCACGCGCCGCCGCCCTCTTTGTTTTGGGCCCAGCGCGGGTGTCTGCGCCTGGGGCGCCGGGACTCGGCTCGGCGCGTGCGGGGACAGGGGCTCCGGCTGCGCGGGGGACGGGGACTCAGGGCACCGGGACAGGGGCTCGGGAGGACTGAGGCCAAGGCGCGCGGAGACCCGGGCTGGGGGCGCGAGGGGCCACTGTACGGCTCTGCCGGGGTCCCGGGAAACGCGCTGGGGCGCGGACCGGCCAGGCTGGGGTCTGCGGACCGAGCCGGCGGCGCAGGGGCGCGCGGGACGGCGGGTGGAGGCCGGAGCGGCGCTGTCTCGGTCGCGGCCGGGCGGACTTCGCTCCCTGGGACGCGTCCGGGACTCTGCGCCCGAGAGCCGAGCCAGGGGCCGCCCGCCGTGGGCAAACTCCATCTTCTGCTTGTTCTGGGAGGGCGCCTTGTTGCGTTTCTCTTTCCTTTGAGGGGCGAGAGGCAGGGGGCCTGGCGGAGGTCTGGGCAGGGGCCACCTGTGGCACGTGCCGCCTGGCACGCCAGCCTGCGCGGACCGGCGGTAGGAGGGGGAGGGTCCCGGCGCCCGGGGGGTCTCCGTGCGGGCGCGGCTGGCCGGCCTGACCCTGGGGCGATTCCTGGATGTGCCTGCAGACTGCGAGGCGGAAGCGAAGGGGGCTTCCCCGCGCTCCCTGAGGGGTGCCCTCTGGTGACCAAAACTCCAGCCGTGCCGAAAAGCAGAAGGTGACCCCCAGTGCACACATTCCCCGGTCTCCCTGCTGGAACGGCGCTCATCAGGGGGACCGGAATACAGGAGAGGGGATGGAGGAGCTCTTGCAGCCACGGGGCCCTCCCTCCCCGCTCGGAACCCGGCTAAGGCGCTTCCTGCTCGCTTTCCCCGCGCAAGGGGTTTGTGCACCCGCGTGTTCTGGTTTCTCTCTTTGGGGCCTGCCGGTTATATTTGCAAATCAATCAACAAGTATTGAGAAAGGCTTCTCTGTGCAAGGCCTTGAGAGGCCGGGAGAGGTGGGGGAGTGGCCGCAGCTGGAGGGTGGAGGGGCACGGCCGGAACCCTGGGAACAGTGCGCATGGGCCCTCAGCGGGGAGCTGCCTGGGAGGGCTGGCAGGAGGCCAGAGCCCAGACCCGGGACCGGAGGCCAGCAGCAGAGCTGGAGAGGAGCGCAGGTACCAGCCGGTCCATTTCCTTTCAGCCTTGCAGGGGCAGGGTTACTGCCCCACTTTACAGATGGAAGTGGCCCGAGGCGGTGAACCCTGGTGTCGGGGCAGGCTCGGTGCATGGCTGTGGATGCATGTCTGTAGGGGGGGCTCCCATGCGTGTCCGGCTGTAGGTGGACTCCGATGTGTGTCTGGCTGTAGGAGGCCCCTAGTGTGTGTCTGACTGTAGGTGGGCTCCCGATGCGTGTCCTGTTGTAGGTCAGGTCCTGATCTGACCTGTCTGTAGGTGGGATCATGATGTATGTCCGCCTGTAGGTGGGCTCCCAATGTGCGTCTGACTGTAGGTGGACTCCTAGTGTGTATCCGACTGTAGGTGGGGGTCTTAATGCGTGTCCGGCTGTAGGGTGGGATCTTAATGTGCGTCTGGCTGTAGGTGGGCTCCCAATGTGCGTCCGGCTGTAGGGGGGCTCCTAGCGCGTATCTGGAC
>CM027392.1:56555544-56598908 GCA_015711505.1 Sylvilagus bachmani | reverse complement strand
CCCCCCCCGTCACAGACTGCCCCCCCCCCGTCACAGACTGCCCCCCAATGTTTGGAAGCTGAGCTGCTTGCAGCTGGAACCCCCCCGCTGGAGGGCGTGAGCCCAGAGCATGCTATGGGCTGCAGGAGGTGGTCGACAGGACAGGGAGGAGAGTGGGGGCTGGGGAAGGTGTGTGGCCCTCCTGGCAAACGCAGCTCCTACCTGCAAGAACCCGTTTTGTGGCCGAGTAGTCGCTAAGCAAACTCTGAAGTCCTGGCTCCGTGTGTCTGTCCTGTCCCGTCCCTGCAGCAGCCGCTGGGGCTGAGCACCGTGTCCGGGGAGCCCCTGTCCCCTGCTCTCAACTCCATGCAGGAGTTGCTTGTAGGAATGCCACATGCCCCTGAGGAGGCATCGAGCCCTCCTTCCATCCCAGCCACGGGGGTGGGGCAGAAGCACTTGCTAACTGTAGTGTCAGCCGCACCCTTCGGTCCAGGTTGCCAGGCCTGGCTGTGGCTCCCCGGGACTTCTGGGGGATGGGGCTCCTGGTGCAGAAGGAGCCAGGGAGGGTAGCTGGGGTCTGGCCTGGAACTCTCCATGGGTCAGCCCAGCCCCAAACCTTTGGCCCCTTCTTGTAGGACCCTGGTGAGCTTGGGGGTCAGTGGATGATGCAGAGCCAGCCCCGTCTACCCAGAGTCCTTTGCAGCCACTGCTGTTCATCTAACACAAGGGGCTCTGGTTACTTGGCAGATTAAGCAGGCATTTGGTTAACCTACAGCTACTTCTTGTTCCTCACAGTTAGCAACAGGGTTACTATCAAAACAGAGTCTCTTTTAACCCTCACTGCTTTTAAAACACTGAGTCAGTCAAAATCACCAAATGCCAGCAACTCGATGCCAAGGGGGCGTTCCCCTGCCTTCATGCCCGAGTGTGTAGGTTCCGGGAGTGGGCTGCGCCCGCCCAGGCCCCTGCACAGCTGCGCCGTTCCTGGGGTGCAGCACTCGGCGGGGACATGGATGCCCTGGGGCCAGTCCAGCCCCTCAGCTTTCTACCTGTGCCCTGGGCTTCAGCAGTGTCTGGTGCGAGGCCACTATTTCGGGTGGGAACGGGGAGCTGAGCTTGGAGGCCCCCGGTGGTCCTGATGTCTGTGTGGTGGGTTCCTTGTGGGGGACATCTCGGTGTCTGTGTGCTCTCAGGGGATCTCTGAGCCCCTCTGGGGCTGGGCTGACCTGCGGAGAGCTGCAGGCCAGACCCCACTCTGCCCCGCTGGCTGCCTGGGCTTCCTTAGCTGGTGCCCCAGAGCCCTCGGGCTGCCGCTGCTGGACTGGAGGGAGAAGACCGGCGTGGGTGAGGGGGACCCACCATTGGGGACATGGCACGTCAGGGGAGTGGATGGTTCTTGGTGGGCGTCATAATGACCCCTAGACACTTAAAAAGGATTATTATTAAAGAAAGTGCTGATCTTGTATTAAAATGCTTTGTTCCAAACGGGCAGAATAACCAGAGTATGCTGGTGCGTTTATGTGTGTGAACCTGAGTTCCCTGCGGCACAGCACCCCTGGGCATGCCACAGCTCTGGGAGAGACAGAGTCCAGTAAAAATCCCTGCTCCCTGGCCAGGCAGGAAGTGACCCTCGCCCCGAGTCCTCTGCAAACAGCCCGCCTCGGACTCTGCCACCACGGTCCCACGTTCTGCAAGAGGGCCAGCTTGGGTCACTAGTGGTGTCGTGGGTGGCAGGGCCTGGCTTTGAGCCCCGGTCTGCCTGTGGTGCCTGGAGCTGTGGCACGGCGAGGGGTGCCAGCGTCCCTGCGCGGCCCGCTCCCCGGCCCAGCTGCTTCCTCAGCCGGAGGCTGCGTTCAGTGCTTCCCTCCCTTCCTCCTCCGGCTCTAATTATGGCCCCGCGCTGCGCTGTGTGCCCTTCCTCTTCCTCTTCTCTCCGGGGGAGGGGGAGAGAGCGGGGGAGGGGGAGAGAGCGGCACTCGGGCCCTGTGAAGGCCTGGCTTTGCTCCTGTTTGCAAATTAGCACAGGACCCCTGGAGGAGCCCTGCTGGGCACCGTGCCCGTGGCACCAGGGGACTTCCAGGTGGGCCTGCTGTCTGGAACGCCACTGGACGCCCGGTGGCCAGCGCAAGACACTGCCCCGGGCGTTCCTGGCCGCTTCTCTTTGGAGCCGACCCCTGTGGGGAGGGGGGGGTGAGGACTGCCAATTCCCCTTTGGGGGCTCAGGAATCCATGGCTCCTCTTCCCCTGGGACCTCACCGCCACTGACACTGGCCCACATCTGGTCGGAGGTGGGGCGGCCGCTGGGCCTCCAGCCAGGGCGTCCACGTCTGTGCACATTCCTCCCGGAACAAAGGGCCCCTCCCTGCCCGGCTCCGCCCCACTTTGTAATCTATCACCTTTCTTCACATCTCCCGGGGCGCCAGCCCCCTCACCGTGGGCACCTTTGGAAGTAGATCAAAGAGAGGCAACAAGATAGCCCAGGCTCTGACAGCCCGCGAGCCTGGGCGAGACCGCCCGCCCTGGTTCCCGGGCAGCCTGGGGACTGCTGTGGGTCCCGTCCCCCCCTGCTGGCTGGCTCTGGGCCCAGTGCCTACTGGGGTCCTGCTGAATTTCCATGGCCCCGGGGTTCTGAAAAGCAGGTTGTCATCTTCTTGGAGAACATTGCCCACTATCCCCTAATCTGGTCCCTATGTGGGCAGGGGAGACGTGCAGGGGAGGCGGCACCCTGGATGAGTTTTTCCCAGGGCTGGGGACAGCTGTGTTTCCATCCAGCTCACCTCTGGAAGGCTTTACCAGGGCTGGGGTGGAGGGGAGGGGCCTGTGTTGGCAGGTCTTGGCGGTGCTGGATGCTTAGGTGGGCGTGAGCGTGTGCAGGGGACGGGGGCACGGGCACATGCAGGGGGCATGTGCATGTGCAGGGGGCGGGAGCACATGCAGACATGTACAGGGAGCGGGAGTGTGTGCAGGGGGGTGGGCACGTGTGGGGGCGGGGGCGTGTGCGTGTGCAGGGGGTGGGAGCGTGTGCAGGGGGCGGGAGCGTGTGCAGGGGGCAGGGGCGTGTGCAGGGGGTGGGAGTGTGCAGGGGGTGGGAGTGTGCAGGGGGTGGGAGTGTGCAGGGGGCGGGGGCGTGTGCAGGGGGTGGGGCACGTGCAGGGAGCGGGGCACGTGCAGGGGGTGGGGCATGTGCAGGGGGTGGGGCATGTGCAGGGGGGAGCCGCTGTCTGGCATCTTTGTTACTCGGGGTCCAGCCCAGGGCTGCCACACAGGATGTGTCTTTGTTTTCTAACTTTCTGTTAAATGTTATTAATTTATTTTGTAATTTGTTTGGGAGGCAGAGAGACAGGTAGACAGAGAGAGAGCCTGCGTGCCCTGTGCAGCTCCTCAGATGTGCACAGCTGTTGGGCTGAGCCAAGGCTGGGAGCCCAGGACAGGAAGCCAATCCAGGCCTCCCACGTGGGTGGCAGGAGCGAGCTGGGCGCTGCCCCCAGGCACTCGGTTGGGGCTTGGGCAGCGTAAGCGCTGGGTCAGACGCCCAGCCCTAGTTGTGTGTGTCTTTTTTCCATGGCCTGGCTCAGGCAGCGGAGGATGTGCAGCCGCCCGTGTGTGGAGCCTCACGCTAGGGTCACGTCCCGCGTGCTGCTGCGTGTCCTGCGCTGTAACAGCCCTTGGCAGTGAGCGAGTGGCCTCCGGAAGTGCCCTGAGGGAAGCGCCTGGACGCCGCCGTGCGTCGCCGTGCGTTGGTCACGACTCCCTGTGGGTGTCCCTGCCACAGATGCCCGGCAGCCCCCGCCAGCCCTGTCCTGAGCGTTTCTAGCTGCTGTTCAGGTCCAAGGACACAACTTTCTTTCTTTTTTTAAATAATGATTTATTTATTTGAAAGGCAGAATTACACACACACACACACACACACACACACACACATCTTCCATCGCTGTCCAGTTGGCTGCAATGGCCAGGGCTGGGCCAGGCTGAAGCCAGGAGCCAGAAGCTTCTTCCAAGTCTCGCATGTGGGTGCAAGGGCCCAAGGACTTGGCCCATTCTCTACTGCTTTCCCAGGCCACAGCAGGGAGCTGGATCAGAAGTGGAGCAGCCGGGGCTTGAACCGGCGCCCATGGGATGCCGGCACTACAGGCGGCGGTTTCACCCGTTCCACACTGCTGACCCCGACACAACTGCCTTGCTGTGCTAGAACACACCTGGGGAAACTTGGTGGGTCAGCCGTGCTCAGGTGCGCAGCTCAGTGCGGGCACATCCTCGCTGATGCCCCGCCTCCCCCCCCCTTCCAGAGCCCTCTGTCTCTCTCCGCTGAGCCCCAGCTCCCCCTCCCATCCCCTGCCCCTGTCTCTTGGCATCTGACTGCTCTGGATGGAGCGTGCCAGTGGAATTCTACAGCGTTTGTCCTTTCTGGCTGGCTTCTCGCGCCGAGCATCACGTCCTCGGGGTTCACCCACCGCAGCTTGTGTCAGAGCCTCACTTCCTTCTAAGGCCCAAGTGTATTCTGCTGTATAGATACAGAGGCAGCACCACGCGGGGCACCACCACAGTGCTTCCGCAGGTTCGCAGGAAATTGGGATTACAATAAATTCGCAAGTTTATTGTGGTGTAAAAAATTTGGAAATCCACGCATTTTTCCACAATATGCATTTTCCATGGCCTTTCTGCCTGTGTGCAGGTGTGCAGGTGTATGCATGAGTGTATACATGCACTCATGTACACGCATGAGTGTATGTGCATCGTGTGGGCAAACGTGTGCATGTGCCCATGTGGGCGTGTGTGTGGACACGTTTCCTTTTTAAAAGATTTATTAATATATTTGAAAGGCAGAATGACAGAGAGCTAGAGAGCCAGAGGCAGAGAGAGAGGTCTTCCATCTGCTGGTTCACTCTCCAAATGGCCACAACATCTTGAGCTGGGCCAATCCAAAGCCAGGAGCCAGGAGCTTCTTCCAGGTCTCCGTGCGGGTGCAGGGGCCCAAGCACTTAGGCCATCCTCTATTGCTTTCCCAGGTCGTAGCAGAGAGCTGGATCGGAAGTAGAGCAACCAGGTCTCGAACCAGCGCCCATATGGGATGGTGGCACTGCAGGTGGTGGCCACAGAATGCCAGCCCCAGGTTTTCCTTTTATAAGATTTATTAATTTATTTGAAAGGCAGAGTGACACAGAGAGAGGAAGAGACAGTGACACACACACACACAGAGAAAGAGAAAGAGAAAGAGAGAGAGAGAGAGAGAGAGAGAGAGAGAGAGAGAGAGAGATCCTCCAGCTGTTTGTTTACTCCCTGAACAGCCACAGTTGCTGGCTGGGGCTGGGTCAGGCTTGGACTCCATCCGGATCTCCAGGGGCCTAAGCACTGGGCCGTCTCCCGCTGCTTTCCCAGGTGCATTAGCAAGGAGCTGGATCGGAAGCGGAGCAGCTGGGCCTTGAGCTGGCGCTCATGGGATGCCAGCATGGCAGGCGGTGGCTTCCGCCTCTGTGCCACAGCGCCCGCCCCCCTCTTGTTCACCAAGTCCTCTAACGGACACTCCCACCTCTGGCAGCTGGGAGTGAGTGTGCAAGCCCCTGCTTTCAGTTCTGCTGGGGCGTCACCCACGCCCTCGGGGTGCCCAGGTCGGATCCCCGGACACAGCTGAGTTGGTGCCCCCAGGGTAAGGTGCGTCCTGCAGGAGAGGAGGCGTCTGGCCGTGCTGTTTTGACAGATCGTGTAAACTCAGTGATTAATGGAATGAGAAAGCAGGAAGAATGTCTTTCATTTAAAAAAATAAATAGAGCCTCCGTGGCTGCGTAGCTTTATTTTCAATTAAAAGGGTCTGATTTTGTTTCTAGGAATGGTTTTAATTTGGATAAATGGTTCCGTCTGGGAGCCACATGCCAGAGCCTGTGGTCTGCGAGTGCTGTTCCGGCGGGGGCTCGCGGCCACGTTCTCGGGGACCCACACTCCTGGAACCTGCCTTGCTCTGTGAATGGCGCTGCGGCCTGAGCCGGTGCTGCTGGTGGCTTCTCCCAGCAGGACGGGCAGGTGGCCGTGCTGCGCGCCCTTCCGGGCTGGGCTGGTTAATCTTTACCCTCGGAGGACGCATTGGCGATTCCCAGGCAGGAATGCCAGCAGGCAGGCCCTGGCTTCTTTCCTCCCTTGGGACACGTGCACCAGAGTGACTGCCGTCTCTTCCGACATGGGCATTTGTAGAATCAGTGGGATTTGCAGGCAGGAGGAGGAGGAGGGGGCCCAGCGGGACTGTAGCCCCTGGGGGACCTGGAGTGGGGTGTCGGCGGGGCTTCTTTCCAAGGGGATGTGGGGTGGACAGGGTGAGGAGTGAACCCAGGGTGCCTTCCTGGTGGAGGGAGAGTTTGGGCCAGGACTGGGGCGGCTGCTGTCTGGTGTGGCCTTCCCTAACAAGGGGTTTGCAGCAGCCAAAGGGGACTCGAAGATGGGCGACCAGACCTTCGGCCATGAAGCAGGGCTCGGAGCTCCTGCGAGCCTGGCCTGCTGTTTGCAAAGTGGCTGTGCTGCTCCTCCACCTGGGTCTGGAGGGAGCTTGGGCAGTGGCAGATGGTGGGGGCGCACCCCACAGGGGAAGGACCACCCCTCCAAAGTCGCTTGGCTGGAGGGCGCCGGGATGGGGAGCCCTGAGCTCCTGTCCTAAGACAGGACAGGTGGGGGGCTTGGCTCTGAAGTCCAGCCCATGTCAGCTTCGTGTCCTGAAATCCTGGGCCAAACACGCACCTGACCTCTGGGGCAGCCCTGGGGGCGCTCCCTGCGCATCTTGGGGAATGTGCCCGTTTCTCACAGGGAACAGATGCTGTTTGGGTGAGTGAGTGAGTGGCGGTGCACAGAGCCCACCGCACTATGGTGGATCTGTTGCCGCCTCCCCGCCCCAAACAGGGACAGGCAGCATGGAGAGCCCCTGCCCTAAACTCGTGCAGCTCTGTGAGTGATGCCACCCTGCCCTCCCCCGCCGGGGCCCTGGCCTCTGACCCGCGTCCCAGCACTGCTGCGCCCTAGCTAAGTGCAGCCCGGCCCGTGTCCCTTCCAGAAAATTCCAGCTGTGCTTTCGCTCAGGCTGGCTGGGCGCCTCCTGCCGACCTGATTTTGCAGTTGCTGGAGTGTCCGAGCAGCCCCTGGCAGCGGGGCTGACCCTTGCTAGACTGGGACAACCCCCTCCGTGGGGTGGCTGGGACCCGGCGCACGAGGGTCAGTGCAGAACCTGTGGCTGGCTGTGTGCTGACGGGGCTGGCCGTGCGCTGGAGCCACTCCGTGCTGACCTTGGCCCCGGCCGTGTTTGTGAGCGGGGTTCCTGGTGCGTGTCCAGCTGCGGCCTGTCGGTGCTGAGTTCAGCTCTGTGCCCCGTCCTGTTCCGGCTGAGCCCCAGACAGATGCGGCTTCTGTTTCTGTGCCAAGAGGCACTGGCCACTGAGCTGGGGCAGACAAAGACTGTGGATCTACTGTGATCCCGGTGTCCTGTGTCCCCTTGACCCCTGGACGCCTGCCTGTCCTTCCATCTGCGCACACACAGGCCACTCGCTGTGTCCGTCCCTCTGTCTCAAAGTGCCAGGTGGCTTGGAGGGCCCCTCTCTGGCCGCTGGAGAGGGCACTGGGCCTCCCTGTTTGCCCGGGAGCTGGCTCTGCACGAACACGGTGGCAGGCACACTCACCCCAGCTGCCTGCTCTCCGTGGCCCTGTGACCGTCTCCCGACAGCTCTGAAGGGCTGCTAACAGCGGATGATGCGGGGGGGGGGCACCTTGCTGAGCTGCTGGGGTGCCGGGGGGGCACTGTGCCCCCAGGGCCCTCTCGAGGAGTCTGGGGGTTGCTGCTGTGTCTTCTTTTGTCTGTAGTTGTTCACTTCCAGGGTGCTGGATCCAGAAGGGTCAGCCCGACGGCCTCCACCTGCCCCTCCACCAGGCCCCTCCCTGCCCACCAGACAGAAAGACTGGGACAGAGAGGGGCTGTGGGCCCTCCCAGCCACGGGGGGGCCGTCCCTTCCGGGTGGTCTGGGTGGACACACCCCCACACTCCCTGTCCCGAGGCTCTTCCGTGAGCTGTGCACTCTGGGACTGGCTTCGTCATGTTTGCGTGTGTCTCTCTCCTCCCTGAAATCTGGCCTCCAAGGACCAGGATGAGGGCCCTGGGAAGGGGCGCGAGAGAGCTGAGGGCCCCCAGGTGTGACGTCTGCCGTCCCCTGCATGGCCAGGGCCCCCCTCCCAGGCTAACGCAGGAGGACACAGCACCCCCCCCCCCCCACGGACACAGTCCAGAGCTCCTTGTTCCCAAGGCTTCCATGCACATTTTTAGGGCTACCGTTGTCTTCTCAAAAACGATCTGTGTGAAAGGCAGAGAGACACGGGGTGGGGGGGGCTCCTGTGTGCTGGTTTCACTCCCCGAGCGCCCACAGCTGCCGCCTGCTGGGGACGGAAGCCAGGCCCCAGGAACTCAATCCAAGTCTCCTGTGTGGGTGGCGGGGACCCAGCTGCTGAGCCTGCTGCTGCTTCCCAGGGCCTGAGGTTGTGGGCAGCGGAACCCGGGTGCTGGGATGTGGGAGGCGGGCCCCCGAGGGAAGCCTGTCCCGGGGGACTGGTTCTGGCCAGTGGGGAGAGCCGTGTGCCCCTTCTTACAGACTTGAGCATCTGGCCTCTGAGCAAAAGCCGCATTTCTCATCCCGGTGTGGAGTGCTGGGGGCAGATTCCGCTAGGACCCCCAAGGCTGCCGGACGGGCGCCGCCCACCAGGTCCTGCCCACCAGGCCACTGCTGCTTTACCTTCCTGCAGCACCGAATCGGGCGCGCCCTGCAAGTCCTTTGGGTGTTCGCAGAACGGCCCGGGCGGGCGGAATCTCGGCTAACACCGGGGGAGGGGAGGGGAGGGGCGGGAGGGACTCGTGGCCATGGCAGGCGTCCACGCCAGGCTGGGGAAATGTCGCTTCTCCGCGTGGCCCGGGGCTCCTCGGGTCACGTTCACCACTGGGACTGCACGCCGGGAAGACAGCGGCAGAACCGGAGTGATGGCAGGGCCTGTGTGAGCACGCTGCCCATGCTGGATCCCCGGGGCTCGGGAGAGCAGGCCACCGCCCGTGGCCAGTCGTGCCGGGGACAGCGTGTCTGGGTCCGGGGTGTGGCCTGGCGGCCGAGCTGTCTCAGCCCCCTGGAGGGCCATGTGTCATCTGTGGGCCTTCGGCCTCAGCCCAGGGTCGCGGGGTGCAGCTCGCGCCCCCCGCCTCGGCCTGGGTCCCCGCACCCTGGCCTCTGCTTCTGCCGCAGGAGCTCCGGGCGCTCAGGCTGGCCGCAGGCTCGAGCCCAGGGCGCAGGCCGCAGGAAGAGGCTGCCGTGGGCTGGGGAGGAGCCCTGTGTGGGAGACCCCTTTATCGCCTGCTTCCTCCACCGCCCCTCCCCCATCTGCCCGTGCAGCTGGGTCCGGGTGCACACGGTGCTCCCCAGCCGTGAAGGGGACAAGGCTCAGGATGGGGGGCCGCTGGCCGTGCCCTCAGCGTGGGCTTGCAGGGTCAGGGCCTCCGGGGCTCCGGGTCCTGCCGGCTGCACCTCCCAAGGCCGGGGCTCCGGGCAGGCCTGCCTGCTGGTCACCGCCTTCTTGTTCTCTCCAATCCAAGGCCAAGGTTTTCTGAGACCCGGCCTTGCCCGGACTGAGCGGCTGCGGTGCCGGCTCAGCAAGGGGCTCATCGGCAGAGTGCTGGGTTGCCCCCAGGATGTACCTGGCCGAGGGCTCGGCATGCGCTGCCTGCGTGGGGCCTGGAGCCTCTCCTGCTGCTTGGGGGCAGCTGGCAGGTGCAGGCCTGGCACGAAATGCCAGAGAGCAGAGCGGCCAGTCCTGCCCTTGGCCTGTCTCGGAACGGCCTGGTGTGCTGGGTCCTGACAGTGTCTGCAGGATCTGGGGCCCTTAGCCCTGGGGTGTGGGAGGGGCTGGCTGGCGCCACGCTGCTCTGGTCACAAGCATGCAGTACCTCAGTGAGGAAGGGGTGAGGAGGACCACAGGCCGAGTCAAGCTGGCCACCTGGGCCACCACCTGTTGGTCCCATTGTCACCGGCCTCTCCGAAGTCCCAGTCACAGAGGGACTTCCGAGTAGGACATGAGGAGGTGTGGGGGGTCTATCATCGAGGGGTTGGGGGGGGTCTCTCCATCCCCGAGAGGGTCTCTATCATTGAGGGATTGGGGGTCTTTCCATCCCCAGGGGGTCTCTATCATCGAGGGGTTGAGGGGTCTCTCCATCCCCAGGGGGTCTCTATCATCCAGGGATTGGGGGTCTGTATCCCCGAGGGGGTCTCTATCATCGAGGGGTTGAGGGGTCTCTCCATCCCCGAGGGGGTCTCAATCATCCAGGGATTGGGAGGTCTCTCCATCCCCAAGGGGCTGGGGCATATCCTGGGGCCTGGGGGTCAGGGACGTAGGGCGTCCCCCGGTGCCGGCTGACACCACGCCAGACCATCTTCTTCCCTCTCTCGGGGGTCACGCGGCTTGAGCTCAAGGCGGCCTCTCCCGGGCCGGGCGGGGCTCCTGTCCCGTGCTGCAGGACTCAGGTCTGACGGCGTGGAGGGGCTGCATGCAGCTCTGGGCAGCTTGCCGGGTGGGTAGCGAGCCTGGGGAAGAACCGGCTGTGTCCTTGGCTTGTCTGCAGGGTCGCTTTTTCCTTCCTGCCGCGTTAGCTTTGTCTGCCTCCACCTGCTGTGGATGCAAAGTCCTGCACGTCAGGGCCTCGGCCTGCGCCTTCCACGGAGCAGGACCTGCGCTCGCATCCCCCGCCCTCAGGGTCAGAATCCCACGGGGAGACTGCACGCAGCTTGAGTGACACGGGCTCATGTGCAAGCCCCGCCCGCCCCGTCCCCTTTGTGCCCCAGTGTGGTCTGTGGTCGCTCCTTGATGTAATCAGAACTCTGTCAGGCTTTGTGCTTTGCACAAACTCTGCTGTCCGAAGCTTTATTTTTTTTATGATGTTGCTTGTTTTGAAATTTCCAAAGGCTTTTTTTTTTTTGTAAATTAAATTTCTTTCTTGGTGACAGCTTACAGGCAGGTGTAAGGTAAATACAGAGAGCGCGTGGACCCTTTATCCAGTTCCCCTTGAACAACTGCACAGCAGTGCAGGAGGCAGACCCTGACAGGTGCAGTTCCAGAACATTCCAGAACATTCAGCAGGGGCCCTCGTGTGGCCATGGTGTAGCCACTCCACCTCCCTGCCATCCCTTCCCCTCCATAACCTGGTAGCCCCTGACCTGCTGTCAGCCTTGTGATTCTGTCGTCTCTCTGTGCTGGGGAGCCGTAGGCGGCTGGCTCCCGGAGAGCCGCCAGGGCTGTCGTGCCTGTCGGCTCCTGTGAGCTGCCGTCGGAAGCGCCAGGCAGTGCTTGACCACGTGCTGCCGCGGGCCGCGGGCCGCGGGCCGCAGCTGTGCTGGTGAGTCTTCCCTCTGTGCACATGGCCTCCTCTCCAGGTGAGGCATCTCTCTGACCCAGGTCTCCGACACGTTTTGTTAACATTCCACCCAGGTGTTTCTCTTCCTTCTCCCTGTGGTTGTGAGCGGTACTGTGCTTCTAACACTGAGTCCCTGTGTTTGTCACTCGTGCCTAGAAACACAGCCGGCGACGTCGTCTGTCTGCCGGGTTTCCTGAGATCCTGCTGACTCGTCTGGTGGATTCCTGGGTCCTCCTGCCCTCAGAGTTGGGGCTGCTTCTCTCCTCCTGGGAAGGGCTGGGGCCAGCGTCCTGGGGGGCACAGTCTGGGGTTGCTGGCTCCTGTCTGGTCCTCCCCCTCAGGATAAGTGGCCCGTGCTGGGTGTTGGTGCGTGTGAGGAGGCGCCGTGTGCCTCTGTCCCTCTGCTGGCCAGCGCCCTGCGGTCACCTGGGTAAGACTCCCGTGGCCATCGGCGCCAGCACTGCTGTCTGCCTTTGAGACTGTGAGCACCCCACTTCTTAGCGGATCTTCCTCGAGGAATTAATATCCCAGAGCAAGTGTGGAGGCACAGGGGCCATCAGGTGGTCACGTCCGTGCCAGGCCCCGCCCCGGCACCTGCAGCTGACCCCGTCCTCGCTCTGCGACCCTGGGCAAGGAGCAGACTGTGCGTTACAGCGATGCTCAAGCGAGGTCACACTGGGAAGGCCGTCGGTGAACAGTCACCCTGGAGTGACACCGTAGGGGTCAGGGGTCAGGCCGCGCAACATGGGTTCCCACGGGGTTGTGTGGGATCACATGAGGTCAAGGTGGATCTGGCTGTGGTTGTGAAGCCCCCACCCAGGAAGACGAGACTGGATCCACGCCCCTGCATGGGGAGTTTGTTGTGGCGAGGTGGGGTTGCTCATGCCCCTGGCGCACCAGGTCTGTGCACTGCCTAGAAAACTCAGACACTCAGCTCCCACAACCACGGCACCTTCCAGACACCGGGGGCGGCCCTCCATTGACGGGCGTCCCCCAGATGGCCGCCCTGTGGCCTTCCTGTGTGTGTCTCCTGAGGCAGCGCTGCTCTCTCGAGTCCCTGCTGTCTGTCCTGCTTGGCCGATCTCCGGCCCTTCTTCCTGGTCACCCGTGTCTGGCTGAGGATGCTCAGGGCAGCCAGGGCCTGCAGTGGGCTAGGGTGGGGGTGGGGGAGAGGAAGGAGCAGGTGCAGCGGTAGGCAAGAGCCCAGTGGGGAAGCGCGTGGAGGCTGGCTCTGTGGGACGGTGTGGGCCTGGGCGGAGGCGCAGAGCCGTCTGTCCTCTCAGGAGCTCGGCTCCTGTGCCTCCTGCTGGAGGCCCTCTGCCCCTCTGGTGCTCTCTGGCCCTGGTCCCCCTCCTCTCATTCTCTGCACAGCCCTGCGGGTGGCAGCCGGGCCACTGCCACGCACCAGAGCACTGGTGGAGCTCACTGGGCAGATGCGGCTAAGGCAGGCGTCACATGGACACCTCTGCCCTTCCTCACCGTCCCCTGGGGGAGGCGCTGGCCCCATTATTAAAATCCAAACATGCATCCCCGGCTCTGTGTATCCAAGCGTGCATTAGGCCTGGGATCGAAGAGTGAGTCCAGGTCCCGAGTCCAGGGAGGTGGGAGCCTCTCCGAGCCTTGCTGGGGCTCCCTCGGGGAGGTCTGGGCGCTGGGAGACTTGCCTCTGGTTTTCCCGAGCCCGGCTCCAGGTGAAGGCTCTCGGAGGTCGGGGAGGTTATGCTGTGAGGGCGGCGTGTCTGTGCCCCGAGCTGGGTTGCCCTCCAGGTGTGCGTCTTCCGGGGCAGCCAGGTGCTAGGAGAGCGCAGGAGGGCCACGGGCCGGGGCGGGTCACAGCCGGCACCTGCGTGCCGCCCCTCCCCTTCCGTGCGGTGGGGGGCACCTGTCCTGGGAGGCCGAGGGCATCTCGTCCCAGCTCTCTCGGCAGGGAAACAGGAGCCCGTGAGGATTCGCAGGCAGGCGAAGGCGCAGGAGGCTGGAGCCAGGTCCTTAGGGGGAGACTGTGGGAGCCCCTTCTCCGTCCCCGTCCCTGAGGGACCTCTTTCAGGTGGGGCGCGGGCAGGGGTGGGGACCCTCTGCGAGTGTCGGGTCCGCCTCGGGGCTGGAGGGGCTTTGCTTCTCACTGGTGGGTGAGCAGAGCAAAGCAAACAGGTGGCCGAGGAAGCATTCCTGGCGGGGATTACCTGGAGGTGACTCCGTCTCTGATCTCCGAGCACCTGGCTTGCTGCGGCTTGTTCCCATCCCGACAGCAAATCCCCTTTCCTTTCATGCCGGGAACCCACACCAGGTTCTGACGCTGGGGGTGCCGGCTTCCTCACTCCCGCCTGCAGGACACTGAGGCTCTGCTTGGGCCCCGCCGAGGCGGGTCCGATAGGCTGGCTGGTGGGCGGGCGGATGGACGGGCAGTGGGGTGGAAGTGGCCTGTGGCCTGCTCAGTGCACACTCCCGGAGGAGAAGGTCCACGCGGCTCCACTGAAGGTGCTCCCGCTGGCAGGGTGGCCCGGCTGTGCATGCCCGCGGGGCTCGGCGCGGGTGGGGCTGCCTCCTGGTCAGCCTTGTGCGGCCCCCACCTCCCCTGTTCTTGGTTCTCTTGAGATGGGAGACCCAGGGAAGGGGTGGGGTGCTCAGCCGTGTACCCCAGAACTGCCACTGCCACCCCTGCCTTGGGAGCCGGGACAGGTACCAAGGATGTGAGCAGCCGCCCTGTTTACTGAGTGCCAGCGGGAGCCCCTGGGTCTGGAAGTGCTTGGGGCACCGCCTGTAGCTGTGTCCCCTCACCCCCATGCAGGGCCACCCGCACTCCTGGGCTGGGCAGCGACACCAGACAGCCAGCAGGCAGAGCCAACAAGGAGCCCTCCGGGGGGCGGAGCCTCCCGCAGCAACCCTGCTGCGTCCACATCGAAGTGTGGGCCTTGTGGGTTCAGGGCTTCAGATCCTGGACTCGGACCCCAGACCGCAGGCTCCCAGTCCTCAAGGCTCCAGGGTGGGCAGGACACGGAGTGGCCCCGGGGGCAGGCAGGAGAGACCCCTGTGTGTCTCAGAGTGGGGACCTCTTTTGTTTTATTAAAGAGAACTTTGAGGCATTTTGAGGTACGAATGTCTGCAGGGTCCGCCACACGAGTGGTGTCGACCGCAGCCTGTCGTTGCCCAGCGTGGGGGGATGTTCTAGGGATGACCCCAGGGGCAGCAGGAATCTGAGCCAGGGTCTGACAGGTGGAGCGCCACCTGCTCACCGCCACCTGTGCAGGTGTTGTGTTTGGGCACATCTGTGTGTATGTGTGCATGTGTGTACTGCTGCGTGCACACATGTAAGCAGCACACATGCACGTGTGCCTGGGTGTGAGTACATAGCGTGCACATGTGTGTGCATGTCTCTGTGTGCGTGTGTGTGTCTGTGTGTGCATGTGTGTGTGTGTCTCTGTGTGTGTGTCTGGGTGTGTGTGCGTGTCTCTGTGTGTGCATGTGTGTGCGTGTCTGGGTGTGTGTATGTGTGTCTCTGTGTGCGTGTCTCTGTGTGTGCATGTGTGTGCGTGCATGTGCGTGTCTGTGGCTGTGTGGGTGTGGGTGTGGCCTTTCATTTCTGAGGCGGAGGTGGAGCATGGTTGGGGTTGCTGTTTTTCTTGTTCCTTCAGGCAAGCTGTTTGTCACTCAGTGCGGGCCCCAGACAGCTCCCTGGCTGGGCGGGGGACTGGAGCACGCTGCTGAGCGTTCCTGTCGCTGGTGCGATCCTGGTTTTGTCACGGCCTGTCATGCAGCCACAACAGCCCGAGGAGAAGAGCAGTGAACAGTGGGGCGGATCAGGTGTTGTGCGGGGAGGGCTGTGTGTGGGTGACCGCGCAGGGGGACCTTGCGGGGCCTGCTCTGGGCCTGTGCAGGCACTTCCTGTGTGTGGGGAGAGCCCTCCAGCCACACGCAGGCGGGGACGGCTCTCATGTCTGGCGGGGGGCCCTCGGCCTCTTGGCAAAGACGCACTGCTGAGCCCGGGCTTCCCAGGCCGCGGCCGTGCAGGCTCTGCAGGCGTGAGGGTCCCAGTGCCGTGTAGTCCATTCCTTGGAGCTGCTCGATCCTGGCTCCTGTCTTCCCGCCCTCTCACACACACGTGTGCGTGTGCATGTGTGGGCATGGCTGTGTACACGTGTGCACGAGCAGTTGTGTGCACGCATGTGCGAACATGTGTACACACAGATGTGCGTGTGCGCCTGCCTGTGTGCATGAGTGCCTGTGTGTGTGCACGTGCGTGTGTTCCGTGTGTCTGTTGCTCGCTCCACTGTCCCTGTTGGGGGCCGCTCTTGCTGTCTCCCTCGGGTGCCGTGAGCAGGCCCACGGCCTGCACGCGGGGACAGTGCACATGTCCCTGTCCCAGGGCAGCCAGGCCCAGGCCAGCGTGTTCAGTCACATCTCACACTTCCTTGCTCGAACCCTGTGGCCACGTCCATTTCTGTCCGAGTCTCAGGCCGAGCTCTCCCCTTTGCCAGCCGCGAGGCCCTGGGAGCTGCCCCGTGTCCCCCTGCCCCGTGTCCCCTGCCCCGTGTCCCCTGCCCCGTGTCCCCCTGCCCGTGTACCCTGCCCCGTGTCCCCTGCCCCGTGTCCCCTGCCCCGTGTCCCTGCCCCGTGTCCCCTGCCCCGTGTCTCTCTGCTGCATCTCGTGTCCCAGCTGGCTGGTGGGATGGGGCCCAGTTCCCACCGCCTTTGTCTGCACACTTAACCTTTACCAAGGCCTGGGAGCCCCCATGCTCCCTGCTCTCCGCACACACCGGCCTCATCATGGCCCCCGCTGGCCGCAGAGCCCAGGGGCGGTATGCGTGTCTTTTCCCGCCTCCTTTGGCCATCATTTGGAAAACAGGGCTGCGTCCTGATCTGCAGGCCTTGGAGCAGGTCATGGGGGGCAGAAGGGGAGGCCGGGGTGTGGGGCGGCGTCTGAGGCCCAGTGGGCGTCAGTCATTCATCACTCCGTGAGTCCTTAGCCCTGCCCTCCCGGACGTGACCTCCCCATGCCATGACTGCTGGACAGCGAGCTGGGTGAGGGTGGGCGCTCTGTGTCCGTAGGGTGGCACTCGGGCGCCCTGGAGGCCGTGGCATCTGGCAGGAATTTGAAGAGAGGAAGAGAGGAGGACAGTGGGGGAGGAGCTGGAGGCTTGGTGTGTGCAAGTGTCCTGGGGCAGCGGCTGGCTGAACAGGTTGGAGCACAGGCCCACATACTGGAAATAACACTGGGTGCGTTTACGGCTGCGGGTTCCCAGGGCAAAGGCGGGTTTTGTGCTGGGATGCGGTCCTCCTCCGACGTGTGTCAAGAAGTGCCATCAGCCTGGCCTGCAGTGGAGACACTCTGTCCGTTTGTCTGTGGGTGGAGCAGGCTGATGGGACAGGAGACCAAGGAACCTCTTGGGATTTCCCTCTGCCCCTGCCACTCCCACCCCGACCCTTGGCTCGTGAATGCCGCCCCCCCCCCAGCCTTCCCTCTCTTTTCTCTGCCCCCTCCCACCCAGTAACCAGGAACCCCATGAATGGCCAGATGATCCGGGAGCTGGGCCGCATTGTAAACCAGCTAATCAGAGATTCAAAGGGCAGCAGATAGGAGGCCAGCGCATTCCAGAGGCCCAGCCCAGGGCCTGACCTTGGGTGTGGCCGGGGACACAGTCACCTTAAAGCCTGGCCTGTCGCTGTTGCTGATCCACTTGCTTCCCGAGGCCGAGGGCACCCGTGTGCTGGCACACATGAGCTTTATAGGCTGGGTGGGGCCCCAGACACGGAACCTGTGCAGGACGACAGCCATGGGGCCACGCCCCACGCCAGCGTCTCTTCCCTGCTCCCTTGGGGAGGGGGTCTGCAGCAGGGGCTCGGGCTGCTTTACCGCCCAGTAAGGGGGGGTGAGAAGTCCGGCACACGTTTCAGTGACGTGTTCCCACGTGACGCACGACAGCGAGGACACGCGTGTACAGCCGGCCAAAGCCCTCCCTCCTGGGTGGTCTGGAGTGGGGCCTGGCGCACAGGTGAGGCCGGGAGCAATGGGCTGCCAGAGTTTTCCTCCACGATGCCTGGGTCCTGAGTGCAGACCTGCTGTGCTGTGGCTGCGCCGACAGTGACTCGGGTAGGATGCTTCGGGCCTGAGCGTCAGCCCGTGGGCTATGCCAGGGAAGCCACGAGCCCCGCTTTGAGTCCCGGGTTCCACGTGCCCAGCACACAGCTGGTGTCCGGCTCCTCCCTGTGCTCAGGTGCACACCACTGTGGGGCCTCCTGATGTGGCTGGGCGGTGTCCCTGGGAGTCCTGGCCTGTCCAGCGCCTCCATAGGCCCCACGGTGTCCCCCTGGCATTGCTGCCAGGGGGCATCACCCCGTGTTCTGGGAGGCCGGGTCCTGGTTGCCGGCCAGGGGAGATGGGCCTCACCCGCCGGAGAGGCCGCCTCGCTGCTGCTGTCTGGGCGTCTTGGAGTTGAGATTTCCTTCTGTCCCGGCATCGGTCAGGAGTGTGCCCTCCATGTCCCACAAACGTCTCAGGCTGGGTTGGGTGAGCGAGGTCAGGGGCGCTTCGGGGGCAGGAGCCTCGTGTCCAGGGCCGGCCGAGCAGGTCGCTGCGGGGTGGCAGGCCAGTGCCGCTGGCTCCTGAGGTTGAACTCGGAGGCATGGAGTGCTTGGTGCCCGTGAGCCCGGCCGTGGTGGGACCGGAGCCTGCGAGGTGCCCTGGCAGTGGTGGGCTCACAGCCTCCGTGTGTGGCAGATCCTGGGGCGGGGCGGGGTGGTCTGTGCAGTGGGAGTGGCCCCAAAGGTCTGCTCTGACCCCTCAGCCCTGCCCTCTCGCCTCCCTCCCAGGAATGCAAAGGTCCCTAGGAGCAAATCCACTTGGGTGTTTTATTTTATTTTAAAAGGTTTATTTATTTATTTTAAAGGCAAAATGACAGAGACAGAAAAATCTCTTCCATCCACATGGCCATATCAGCCAGGGCTGGGCCAGTGCCAGGAGCCGGGAGCTCTCTCTGGGTCTCCCACGTGGGTGGCGGAGCCCAGGAACTTGGGCCATCATCCCTGCCTTTGCAGGAGCATTTGCGGGGGCTGGAAGGAAGCGGAGCCCCAGGGGGAGGGGGAGGGGGAGGCGTGGGGAAGGGCTTCCCCGGGCCTGGCTGCTGACCGGCCAGGGAAGGCCCCTCCGGCTGCAGTGTTGGGGACTCTGGGAGAGACGCTGCGGGTGGGCCCTGGGAGGGCGCTGGTCTCCCTGTGCGCTGTCACTGTAATGATGACAAGGGGAGCGCCCTTCAGTCCGTAAGAGCAGCACCAGTCCAGCCCCCCCGGCTCCGCTCCTGGTCCAGGGCTGGCCCTTCCTTTTCCCGGCGAGCATCGCTAGTGGCTCAGTACACCCTCCCCTCTCCTCTCCGAGAGAAAAACGAGTAACAGCAGGTTCAGGGTCCACTGTCTACACCAGGGAGCTACCTCCAAGCAACTCCTGTGGCCGCGGGCAGCGCAGTGCCCGACCCTCGACTGCTGGTCCCTGGTGGAGCCCAGAGAGAGTGGAGCAGGTGCTCATGTGCAGTGAGCTTGGTCACGTCTGGGGACCGTCTGCCCATCACCAAATCCAGATTCCTCCCGCTCGCTCCCGGGGCGCTGGGGCAAGGTTGGAGGAAGAGCTGCACCCAAGGCCGCGCTTTGAGCTCGGCTTACAGACGCTGCTGTGGGCTCTGATGTGAACGTGACACAGATGTGTTCTCAGGGACTCCTCGGTCACCTGCGGGACCAGGATGCATCAGGAGGGGCACACTTGCAAAACTAAGGCTTCTGTACAAACAGCGTGCGTGAGGATGAACGGACACAGAGAACGGGGAGCAGTGAGCAGAGGGGAGAGTGCAGGTGACGGCCCCGTGCTGGCCGGGACAGGAACTGGCACCAGAATGGCGTCGTTGAAAGTGGAGGGGCAGCCTTGCTCCTCACTGCGGAAACAGAAAGATGGATGCTCAGAGCCAGACCTGAGAGGGGATGGAGGCCTGGAATTTGCACATGTGTTAGCCATAAAGGCCTGGCCGGGCCCACCCAGGCCGCCCTCCGCGTGGCAGGCATTGGAGTTGAGAGCGGAGCTGCGGATCAGAGGCCGGAGCCCTGGCGCCACAAAGGCTGAGCTGGGGGACACTGGGAGCCTGAGAACTGCTGGGGGCTGGCCTGGAGCCAAGGCCCGGAGGACCCCCTGCTGGGGCGCGGGCACTGCAGGGCAGGGGCTCCTGCTCACAAGAGGCTTGGACACCTCCATGTTTTAAGCATTTTTTAAAAAAATTTTTCTAAGAAACTAGACTTTGCAATAGACCTATTTTTAAAAAAAGATTTCTTTATTTATTTGAAAGGCAGAGAGAGACAGAGCTCTTCCATCCGCTGGTTCACTCTCCAAGTGGCCACAGTGGCCAGGCCTGGGCCAGGCTGGGGCCAGGAGCCAGGAGCTCCATCCTGGTGTCCCACATGGGCCGTCCTCTGCTGCCTCCCGGGGGGCATCAGCAGGGAGCTGAACTGTAAGCAGAGCGGCCAGGGTCTCTGGGGTACGGCCGGGGTCTCTGGGGTACGGCTGGGGTCTCTGGGGTACGGCCAGGGTCTCTGGGGTACGGCCGGGGTCTCTGGGGTACGGCCAGGGTCTCTGGGATGCAGGATGTGTGAGCTGTGGGCGGTGGCTTAACCGTGATGCCACAACACCGGCTCTCCGTGGAGTCTCCTGTTGGAAGCCTGGGTGTGCTGCTCCAGGGAGCGCGGCCATGGGGACTGCGGCCTGCAGCCCCACCGGCCCTTGGAAGGGGCTGGTCTGGCCATGGCTTTCCTAAGGGACCCTCCCACTGCCCAGACTCCTGGGTACCCCCCATGCATCTGCACACCTCCTCCACTGCAGCTCTCGCAAGAAATGCTGCGTGTGTGGGGTGGGTGTTCGGCTCAGCAGCTGTGGGATGCCTACACCCCACCTCCAGGTGTCTGGTTCAAGTTCCGGCTCCTGCTCGTGTGCACCCCGGAGGGCAGCAGGCCATAGCCCACGCACCTGGGACCCTGACCCCCACGTGGGACACAGTTTGGTGTCCGTCTGCCTCAATCCTGGCTGTTGGTGGTTTGGGGAGTGAATCAGTGGGTACAAGGTCACTCTCGGGCATAACTAAGTGCAACATACGGGCAGGCCCCCGGACAGGCGGCCCTCCTGCGGGTTTGCTTTTGGTCGCCCTCGGTCGGTCGTCGTCCCTCAGCGAGGCCGGCTGGTTCCCGGGCAGCCTGTGGTCCTCCTGCTCCCCCACGCCCTGCTGGTGAGGCAGTTCCCAGGAGACTGGCGGGGTCCTATCCCAGACAAAAATCGCGCAAGCCTGCGAGCCCGCCGGCCCGCGCGCGGACGCCTGAAACCCTAGCGGGGCCGGGCGCTCGGTGCCGGCCGAAGCGGCTGCAGGCGTCCCCGGGGCTCCGCGGCGCTGCGGGCGGGGCGGGGACGGGGCTAATTCGTGTCAGATGCTGGGCGCCGCGCGCGGGCTTTTGTTCCCGGCGTCCGACTGCCCGTGGCGGGGCGCGCGCGGCCGGCCCCGCCGCCACGAGCCCTCTGGAGCCCCCCGGGCCGCCGCACCTTTCCCTGGGCTTTCCGAACGCGGGGCCGGCCACCTCCCCTGCGCGGACCGCCGCTCCGGAAGGCCCGCGGGCGCCGGGCGGCCATGAGGCTGCGCGCCCTGACGCGCGGGGCCGGGACGCGCCGGAGCCAGGTGAGTGCGGCGCGCGCGGGGCCGGGCCGCACGTGGGCCGCACCGGGCGCGCTCGCTCGTGTCCGCGGCGTGCTGTGGGGGCGCGCGCGCGGGGCCGCCCACGCGTGTGTCCCCGGGAGCGCGCGTCCGTATGCGCGCAGGGCCGGTGGGGCTGTGGTCGGAGCGCGGTGGGCTCCGGGCTCCACTCCTCCCCCTCCAGCGTCTCTCGGAAGCGCTTACTCCGCTGGCGTGGAGGTGGGACGCGGGCCTCGGCGCGGACTCGCTGCCTCGGCGCGCGCAGGTGGGCTGGGGCCGTGGCGCCCGGGGTCCCCGGGACAGCTCCCGGCGGAACCCACGGGGCTGGGGATTCGCTCCGGGTTCAGCGGCAGCCGCTTCTCACGGTCGGGCGTTTGCTGCGTTCGTCCCGAAACTTTTGCTCGGTTCCCGAGAGCGCAGAGCGCCAGAGCGGTCCCTGCGCGCCCGTGCTCAGCGCCGCGGGGCAGGCGGGGGCCGGGAGGGCTCTGCGGGCCGGGGTCGCCGCTTCCGCCCGGGTTTGCTCCCTGTCAGTGAGGTGTTTGTTCAGGCCCTGCCTCTCGGGGTCGCTCCAGCAGGCTGTCCTGGTGCCCAGTGCCACCCGGGACAGTGCAGCCGGCACCGCCCCCTCCCCTTCGGCGCGGGGCCTGGGGCGGCGTCTGCGGTTTTGCGTTTGTCTGCGTGCAGCTCGCTCCCTTGGGCAGCTTCTTCCTCACCACGGAGCCCCTGTGAGAACCTGCACTAATTGCTGTGCCCCTCAGGGGGTCCCCCAGCCGTGCGCGCTCCTCTTCCTGCGTCTCACAATTACATGCAATTTAGATTCCTGAGCGGGGCCTGCTGGCTGCTGCAGGGAGGAGAGCCCCGGCCGGACTAGGTGCAGACAGGGCCGGTGTGGGCCAGATGGGCTTGCGCCGGCCCGGTGCCCTCCCTGCCGGTCCCCTCCGAGGGGCTTCTCGCTGTGCCCCAGCGGGCAGGGGAGCTGCGGGGAACAGTGCCTCTTTCTCGCCGGGGGCAATAAAGGTATTTGGAGGAAAAGGCCAGCGCGGTCCTCCTTGGCCCGCACACTGTGGCGGATTCATTCCGTCCACAGACGTTCATTGAGGGGCCACGGCCCGCTGGCTGCCAGGCACGGAGGACAAAGGGGACCGGGCCGGTGTCCTGCCTCCAGGAGGCTGCAGTGGGGTGCAGGGCGAGGCCCAGCTGGGGTGCTTCTGGACAGGGCCGTGCTTGTCCCGGCCGTGAATGGCTGCCCCTGTGAATGCGGGGGCTGGGGGAGAGACCAGCCCGAGCCCCACATCCCTGCCGCGTGGGCTGCCCAGAGCTCGCCGTCCCCACTTGGGCCACACGCTGCTGCCGACAGGGACACGGATGCGCCCTGCTAACGCCAGGACCCCCGTGACACTGGGCACACAGCGTCTGCTCTCAGGGAGTCTGTGTTCCTGCCGAAAACACAAGAGTGAGAGGGGTACTTGCAGAAGCTCACGGAAAAGTGAGGTTAAAAAGTAAGTTGAATTTGGTCCAGACTGTTTTGAAATCTGTGCGTAGTTTTGATTTCTTTCATAATACACATATTTTTTCATGAACTTTTTGAAGTATGCATGGATTTTGAAGTAATTTTTTGCACAAAATAAGCCTGTGGTGTAGTTCCAGGTTCTGGGAGCCCTTTGAAGTGGAGCCCCATGGAACGGTGGGCACGGACTTGGCAGGTAATTGGAGTCACCTGGGGGAGCTTTGGGCCCTCGCCAGGGGTCTGGCTCCGCCCCCTGGTAATCTGATTTAATTGGTCTGGGACGGAGTGGAGGCTGAGCTCTTTATGAAACCGTGCCGGGGGCGGGCATTGTGGCGCGGCGGGTTAAGCCGCCGCCTGCAACGCTGGCATCCGTGTCGGCGTGCCAGTGAGCCCTGGCTGCTCTGCTTCTGACCCAGGTCCCTGCTAGCGAGTCTGGGAAGGCGTCAGGAGAAGGTCCCGGTGCATGGCCCCCTGCTACCCGTGAGGGAGACCAGGATGAGTCTCCGAGTTCCTGGCTTTGGCCGGGCCCAGCCCTGGCTGTTGTGGGCATTTGGGAAGTGAATCAGTGGGTGGAAGATCTCGCTCTCTCTCCCTCTCTCTGTCATTCTGCCTTTCAAATACATCCTAAAAAAATACAAAACAAAACAGCTGCAGTGCTCAAGTGCTTCTTATGGACTTACGCTTCTGCTAAGAGGCAGGAGGGGAGGGCATCCCTCGCGGTTGAGAGAGGCGACTTGCCCAGGGCCACCGAGGTTGGACTGCGGGTGGCAGATCTGATGTGACGGCTTCTGCTTGGTTCCGGACACTTTCCCTAGTGGGACAGATTGCACAAAAGCCCGAGGGGGTGTGGGATTGACAAGGCCACTGCAGGACTGAAGTGGGGACCAGAACTGGGGATGGCAGGGAGCTACAAGTTGCCGGCCTCCCAGGCAGCTTGAATGACGGTGGGGAGACCCAGGCAGTCCCAGAGCACAGGCATGCTGGCGTCAGCCCTTGGCCAGTCCCGGCTCCTGGGAGTGGCTCGCGGAGGCCAGCTGGAGGGGTGGACGTGACGGGCTAGCTATGCCTGCCATGGTGGGGGAGTGAGGAGCTGTGTGCGGGTGCCGGCATCGGGGAAAGGGGGAGTAATTAGATTTCAGAGGAGAATTTGCTGTGTTGCAAGTTAGAATGCGGTGTGTTTATTCAACACCTTGTCTTGTTAGTTTTGTAGGATGCCAAGAACACATTTAAAAAAATTTAAATTAATTTTAATTTCACATGTAAGGAGGGGAGAGATTGAATCCACCTGCTGTTTCACTCCCTAAATGCCTGCACCAACCAGGGTTGGGTCAAGCGAATGCCAGGAGCTCTGAACTCAGTCCAGGTCTCCCACATGGGTGGAGGGAACCCAAGTGCTGGAGCCTCCCAGGGTGTGCACCGGCTACACACGCACACACACACACACACACACACACTCGTTTCTGTCTCTGGATTTTGACTTAGATTGTATAGGATCTCTCGACAGTTTGGGAAGAAGCTGATCTTAATTCTAGTAGGTCTTCAGCCTGTGAACATCTCTTCAGTTCCTCGGGTCCTCTTTAATCTCTTCTAGCGTTTTATAGTTTTTACTTCCTAGGTTGTTCACACCGATTGCCAGACTTATCTTTGAGTATTTAATGGATCTAATGCTATCTTGTTTAAGACGTATTTATTTATTTGAAAGGCAGAGTTGGGAGAGAGAGAGAGAAGAGAGGAGAGAGGAGAGAGGAGAGAGGAGAGAGGAGAGAGAGAGAGAGAGAGATCTTCCATCCAGGCTGAAGGTAAGAGCCTGGAGCTCCGTGTCGGTCTCCTGTGTGGGTGGCAGAGCCCGAGCACTCAGGCGCATTAGTGGGGAGCGGGACGGGAAGTGCAGCAGCCGGGCCCCCGTATGCGATGCTGGTGGTGCCAGCGGCTGTGCCCCTACCACTGCTCTACATGGCGATGATCTTGGGGTTTCTGAATGGTCGTTGCTCATGTGCAGGCTTTGCGTACTGACCTGTGTCCCTCACCTTTACCGAATCCATTTGTAGAAGCTGTGGGATGTCTCCACGCAGGCAATGGGTTGTCACGACGGTTCCCTGTCCCCTCCAAGCCTGCTGTCCTTTGCAGCTGCTGCTGGCTGAGGGCACTGGTCAGCGCCTCCGGACATCCTGGCGAGACGTGTTGACTGGGGACACCATTGTCTTGTTCCTGAGCCCAAGGTCCTTCTGTGTCAGGTCTGACGTTTGCTGTGGGTCTGCACAGTTTATGGACCTGAGGGAGTTCTGTTCAGTCCTAGCTGAACAGAAGTTCTTACCCCGGAAGTGAATACGGATTTTCTCAGTAGTTTTCTGCGTCATTGTAAAGACCAGGCGTTTCCCTTTCCCAGTGTCTGAGTTGATTGAAGGTTAAACCAACCTTGCATTCCTGGGATGAATCCAGCCTGTCACGGTGTGTCAGCCGTCTGGATTCTTGAAGATAACTTGTGGGTCATTTAGGAGTGTGTCATTCAGTTTTAAATATTGGGTGATTTTCTAGAGATCTTTCTGCTTCTGTGTTCAAGTTTAATCATGTTGTGGTCAGAGAACCTTTTTAAAAAACATGGATTTATTTATTTGAAAGTCAGAGTTAACATCTAGAGAGGGAGAGAGAGAGATGGAGAGAGAGAGCGAGCGCCCTTCCATCCGCTGGTTCACTCTGCAGGTGGCTGCAATGGCTGGGGCTGGGCCAGGCCAGGAACTTCATCTGGGTCTCCCACATGGATGGCAGGAACCCAAGGACTTGGGCCACCTTCCACTGTTTTCCCAGGCTTTTTGCAGGGAACTGGATCAAAAGTGGAGCAGTTGGGACAGGAACCGGAGCCTGCATGGTACGCTGGCACTGTGGATGGTGGCTTTACGTGCTGTGCCACAGTGCTGGCCCCAGAGCACATCCTTAGTATGGCTGGGATGTTCCTGACCTTACTTAGAGTTGTTTTACGTCCTGGAGTAGGGTCTTTCATCCTTGGTAGACACCCGTCGGCACCTGGAAAGAACGTGCGTTCTGTTTCTTTTGGGTCAGATGTGCTGTGTCAGGCCAAGTTCTTTGAAGATGCTCAAATCTTCTGTACACTTGGTTATTTTATTTAAAAATTACTCATTTATTTCAGTTTATTGAAAGTTAGAGACAGATGGAGATTGCTTATCACCCCTGCGGGTGCCTGCAACAGCGAGGGATAGGCGGGGTTGTTTCGGCGAGACCGCCCTCCTTGGCTGTCACATGTCACGGTGTCCCGTGTGCCGCACCCTGACCTTGGTGAGCCCCGACACCTCTCTGCAGGCTGTCTCCACATCGAGTCACCTCTGAGGCGTGGGGGTTTGGGGGCAGGGGCGAGGCCTGGTGTATGTGGGAAGTGACGTTCTGGCAGGGCCCCAAGTGCACCTGCCATCCTCCGCTGCCTTCTCAGGCCGCTAGCAGAGGCTGGATCAGAAATGGAGCAGCCGGGACACAAACCTGTGCCCACAGGGGGCAGCAGTGCCTCACCCCTCTCCTTACCAGGCTTGAGCTCCTTCTTGTTTCTGGTCCTCCGGATTTTCCGAGTCTCTCGGTTCTGTGGGTTTTATAGTTTCTCTCCGATTTGGGAAAACTGCAGCCCTCACTTCTTTGCTGTTGGCTGCTCCATGCCCTTCCTCTCCTTCAGGGACGCCAGTTACACGCGTGTGTGCTGGAGCCCTGGGGCTGCTGCTGCTACCTGCCCGTCTCGCTGTCTCGTCCCCACCCAGCGTGCTTTCCATCCGTTTTCTCCTGCGGGTGTTTGGCTGGGGTCTGCTCTGCTTGCCCTCTGGGCGTGTGGAATGCAGTCAGGTGCCCCGTCACCCTGTCTGCTCGTTCTGCTGTCTGTCTGTCTGTGCAGCATTCCCCGTGCTGGTTGCGTTTCCCTCTCTCAGTGCCCGATGATTTTCGGTTGGATGTCAGACACTGTGAGTTTTTCCTTCCTGGGTGCTGGTAAGTTACTTGGAAACAGTGTGATCCCGTTGGGTGCTGCTTTTCAGAGGGAGTGGACAAGAGAGGAGCAGCGGTCAGTTCAGAGCTAGCTGTCCCCCACGAGTCAGGCCAGGTCTCTCTGTGTTGTTGGGGAACACTGTGAGTTCTCAGGATTCCTGGCCTGGCTATGGGATCGGACGCTGTTCCCAGCATCGAGGGCACCAGGCCTTGTCTCTGATTCCATATGGTGATTCTTTCCCCAGCTCTGGGTAGCGTCCTCTCACGTGTGTGCACACACACGCACACACGTGTGCTCACAGTACCGAGCTGACTGCTGTCCCCCAAACCACTGCTGCCCCCCGCTCCTGGGATCCTTCCTTCCTCAACACAGGTCATGCCCTGGTGGACCTGGGCTCTGCCTTCCTCCTCGGTGTCACGGGGGCAGTGCTGGTGCTCCGCACGGGTTCCATGTCTCCAACAAGGAAACGGCACCACGCTTCATCCCCGGCGTCGTGTCTGAAAAACCACTGCCTTGTATCATGTCATGGCCGTTACTGGAGACGTGGCATCATGTCATGGCCGTTACTGGGGGCATGGCACCATGTCGTGGCCGTTACTGGGGACGTGGTATCATGTCGTGGCCGTTACTGGGGGTGTGGTACCATGTCGTGGCCGTTACTGGGGACGTGAGGCCGAATCTTGTTCCTGGAACTTCATCGGGATCAGGAGTGAACGTTCCTGTAGGCGCGTTAAGAGATGATGCAGGTGCGTGGCGTTGTCCTGTGCTCACCTTTGGAGCGGGTTACCAGCACCTGCCAGGGCTGTTCTTGTTGACAGACAGCACACTGTGAGGATCTTAAGGCCGCCACTCTGTGACCGAAATACCCATGCCTCCGTGCAACCACTGGCTCCTGGCTGAGGCGTGGGACGCCTCCCTGTCCGGGAACTGTGGTCCAGGGAACGTGTTGTCCGGGACGAGGCTGCTCCTACCACTGCTGCGACTCTCTGTGAGCTGGCCCTCATGAACGCTGTGTGTGCTGTGCCTGGTGTCTGTCCATCCGTGCGATGCTTCCGCTGTCTGTCTGTGTTGGTGGTCTGTGTGTGGACTCCAGCATTTGACTGGGTCATTTGCCTTTGGATGGGCACTGGGCACTGGGGCACCTCCTGTCTTGGGCACCCTGAAGTAAGGTTGCTCGTTCATGTGTGAGTCTTTGTAGGCATTGACTTCTTTTTCAGGTCCATGAGGGTGGAGTCCCAGGATCATGGGATGGGATTGTGTCTTAAGTTTAGAAGAAATTGTTAAGCCGACTTCCTGCACATCGTCCGGGACGTGTAAATTCAAGTCGTTCTGGCGGGCACGTGATGGCCTCGGAGACTGCAGGCGGATCTTCGTTGCCGATGGAGCTCACCGGCGCTGGTCGGCAGCCAGTTTGTGGCTGGTGTTTGGTTTCTAAGGCAAATTGTACTCCTGTAGAATCTTTAGACCGGCTGTGAGTGGTGACTCTGCCAACATGCACGCGGGGGCTGTGGCCGCGTCTCAGGAGGACGCACGCGTGTGGTCCCTGGTCTGCAGAGGCGCACGGGGCTCAGGGCGGGCCCGGAGCAGCCTGTGCCGGGCCGTATGAGCAGCACTGGTGATGCCGGGCTCCCAGGACCCCCGGCGGGCTGTGCAGTGGGTGTGAGGGAACCTTGGATTGCGAGTCTGGGTCTGGGTGCTGACAGCGCACCCTGAGCTGCCGTGGGAACCGTGGCACAGTCGCGGCAGCTTTCCTGTCCCCCGTTTGCTTGGTAAAGTTCCTGCTCTGGCTCCGTCCAGGCTGTGCTCGGTCCACCGTGTCCTGCGGGGGGAGGGGAACCGCGCCTGGACTGAAGGTATCCGCCTTTCCTCTTTCAGGCTGAAGAAGCAGCATCGAGGCCGCAGAGTTTTACGAGCAAGGCGGTGACGTCATCCCGAGTGTGTGGGGTTTGCGGCTGGGGCAGCTCCTGCCGAGGTGAGTGCCTGCCGTGGTCGCCTCGCCGGGGACGGAGCAGGGAACTGTGGCCAGCCTGGCTGGGACAGCCGTGCCTGCTCACCGGGAAACTTACAGAAGGACGCAGTTCGGCTTCTCTTGAATGGCAGCGGCAGGCGGCGGGTGTCGCTGGGAGGCGGGTGGGGGTGGAGGAGGGTGCCGGGCGGCTCCTGGGCACCGACTGGGCCTGTGTGCTCCTGGGGCCTCCTCTTGGCCTGGGCCGTGCCCGCCCTGCCTCCCCCTGCTCCAGGAAACCCAGTGATTCACCAGCTCCCCCCTCCACAGTGACCTTCCCTCCCCTCCCCTCTGCTCCCCCCCCCCATTCCCCCAAGGGTCATTTCCCTGGCAGGCACTGCCTCCGAGCACGGGAGCCAGGCCCAGGTGACCTGGGCACCGGTGCCGTGGTCCCTGCCAGGTGGCTCTGGGCCTCCCCGGCTGGGCCAGGCATCTGGGTCACAGGCAGCGTGGGCAGTAGGAAGTTTCAGAACTTGGGTGCCAGTCTGGGCTCCGCCACTCATACCCGGGTAACCCTGGACGTGCGGGGTTTACGAGAGACTGTGTTTTCCACGGCAGGGTGGCTGTGAAGACCCCAGGGAGGGTGGGACCAGCCTCTGGCTGGCGTTTACATGGTGGCGAGCGGTGCCTTCAGTGGGCTGTGTGTCCAGGGTGATCTGCTCACACACAAGTCAGGTGTGGGCTTGGCGCCATCTGATGTCAGTATAGGCTCGGCACGCCTCCCTTCTCTTACTTTTTTTTTTAAGATATATTTTTTATTTATTTGAAAGGCAGAGATACAAAGAGATAGCGGGGAGAGGCAGCAGGGGGGGGGCCTCCATCTGCTGGTTCACTCCCCAAATGTCCACAATGGTTGGGACTGGGCCAGGCTTGAGCCAGAAGCCAGGAGCTTCTTCCGAGTCTCCCACATGGGTACAGGGACCATCAGACGTGGGCCATCTTCCGCTGCTGTCCCAGGCCATTAGCAGGGAGCTGGATTGGAAGTGGAGCAGCCGGGACTTGAACCGGCGCCCACATGGGATGCTGGTGCTGCAGGCAGCTGCTGAAACCATTTTACCTCAACCCTGGCCCGATAATGGTGATCTTGACGGAGATGAGGGGAGGGTTAAGGACGTCCTCTCTAACCTGGAACATTTTTACGCTTCCTTTGCGGAATTTTGTGCTGACTCACATTCTAACCCCTGCTTCAGTGCAGGAGTCCCTGTAGCACTGCACTTTATGAGCCGTCGCATTTGCATATGGAAATGATACTGACGGCCGGGACGGGCTCAGTGTCTGGCCGTGGCTCGCTTTGCCTGGGATGGCGCCGCTTGTGCCCGCGTGGCTCTCAGTGCTGTGGACGCCTGGCCTCGTGTCACTGAGTTCCCGTGTTCTGGGTTTCACAGATGCCGTTACAGAGAAGGCGCTCGCTGGTGGGAATCCCACGCTGTCATGTTTCCTAGGGGAGCGTTGAGAGTTTAAGTTCTGGGGGACCTGGGCCGTAGAGGAGGGTGGAGCCAGGAGACCCAGGGTCAGACAGAGCTGTAATTCTGCCTTGCAGAATACATTAAATTTAAATTTTTAAGAAGACCAACAAGGCAGTGGTGGGACGGTGTGGACGAGCGGTGAATGTGGGTGGTGAGGAGCCCCAGTGAGCAGCCATGGCTGGGGTGTAGGCCGGTCCCCTCCTGCCTCAGGACACAGAGAGGCCGGTAAACCTGAGAAGCAGAGGGTGACTCGTGGGCTCATGTGCAGCATGCTAAACACGTGGCGAGTGCTGCATAAAGGCTCGGACGGGGCCAGTGCTGTGGTGTAGTGGGCTAAGCCTCCGCCCACTACATCCCGACATCCCCTGTGGGTGCCACCTCAAGTCCTGGCTGCTCCTCTTCTGATCCAGATCCCTGCTATGGCCTGGGAAAGCAGTGGAAGATGGATCAAGTAATTGGGCCCCTGTACCCCCGTGGGAGACCCATAAGGAGCTCCTGGCTCCTGGCTTGGTCCCAGCTCTGCTGTTGCAGCCATCTGGGGAGTGAACCAGGGGATGAAAGATCTCCCTTGGGGCTGGCGCTGTGGCATAGCAGGTAAAGCTTCTGCCTGCAGTGCCAGCATCCCATGTGGGCGCGTGTTTGAGTCTTGGCTGCTCCACTTCTGATCCAGCTCTCTGCTATGGCCAGGGGAAGGCAGTGGAGGATGGTTCAAGTCCTTGGGCCCCTGCACCAGCTTGGGAGACCCGGAGGAAGCTCTGGACTCCTGGCTTCGGATCAGCCCAGCTCTGGGCGTTGCGGCTAATTGGGGAGTGAACCAGTGGATGGAGGACCCCTCTTCCTCTCCTTCTCCCTCTCCTCTCCCTCTCTGCCTCTCCTTCTCTCTCTATGTAACTGACTTTCAAATAAATAAATACATAAATAAATCTTTAGGGGAAAAAAAGAAAGATCTCTCTATATATTTCTCTATTTTTCCCTCTCTCTGTCTGCAACTCTACCTCTCAAATAAATAAATAAATCTTAAAAAAAAACAAAAACAAACTCTGACGGCCCCATTAGGCCGTGGCGAGGCCCCAAGGCCCCTGGAGCTGTGCCACGGGGAGCAGTTTCAGGACAATTTGCAGGATGGGCAATGCCCGTGCCCCACAGCCGGACGGCCCTGACCGTGAGTGCCCCGTGGGGGCTGGGACGCTCGCACGTGACTGGGGCGCTGTGCACCCTCCAGCGGGGGCCACCACGGAAGTGGCCCTGTTGTGCTGGCCGTGGGGGCCGAGCTCCCTGGGAAACAGCTCCGAGTGTGGCCACCAGCGCCTCCCGCCCGCCCCCTCGAGAGTCCTGCCGTCCCGTTCTCCCGTCTCTGGGCAGGAAGTGGCGTCTCCTTTTTATTAGCCCTCTGGTCTTCCCACGAGCAGGCAGAGAGAGTTGGCTGTGGTGGGCGGGGTGGGGGTCTCTGTAGCATGCTGGCTCGGTTCAAAATGATGTGTTCTTCTGCATTTCTCGGAGTTCACTGTGAACGCTGAATCTGTTTTTTTCCATAAGTCATCTTTATTAGACAAACCTTTTGCCATTTTTGGATGACTCCTGGCCACCCGGGTACCTTCCCACCTTACATACGGAGAGGCTCCAGTCGGCAGCTCGCCCGGTCCCCGGGGGGGTGAGGTTGCTGCGGTCGGTCGGTCGGCTCTGCCTGGCTTTGTTCCTAATTTTAGCACGCCCCCCCCCCCCAAGGTCAGGAAGATGCTCTCAGGCGCTCGTTTGGAATTCCTTCCTGTTTCTCCAGTTCCGTTCCAGTGTCACGGCCGATGCTTCCGGAAACCGTGTTGTTTGGGTGGTTATGACGACTTTCCACGGAGCAGCAGGCTCTCCCGGTGTGGCTGTGGGGGCGCCTGGGGGTGGGCGAGCCCCCGCGCGTGTGCTTCTCTTACAAAGTGTGCGTCCTGCGGAACGAGGGCCTGCGTCTCTCAGCTCGCCTGTCTAAGCATTTTTGCATACTGTGTGTTTAGGGATCATGATGCTAAAACTGCCCAGCGTTTTGTTTTTCTTTTCACTGCTTGGGTGAAAACAATCCGTTTGGCCTCAGGCGGGCAGGGCTCTTTGCTGGCCCTCAGGCCGGTGGCGGGGGACCTGTGACTGGGGCCCCTGGTGAGGACCAGGGTGGGCACCGTCTGTCCAGCTGCGCAGGCTCCTGGACGGCGGCTCTCCCGCCTCGGGGGGCTGCCGGGTGTTTGCGGGGCTGGTTTAGCCAATGTGGAGCCCGGGTGCCGCCGCAGGCGAGCACACAGGGGCCTTTGTGCTGGGCTCTGCAGGTGTTCACGCCCGCGTGCTGAGCTGTGCTCTGTGCACGCGGAGCCGGGCTGGTGGCAGCTCCGGCTTCCTGAGTCACACGCCGCTGGGTACCCCCTCTGCTGCCGGGGCAGGCACCTTCCGCTCCGTGCTTCGGTTTGCTGTTGGTGAAATGGAGCGAGAATGAGATGAGCCTTTCTCCCGGGCCGCATGGGAGCAGGTGGGACAGGTGTGGGAAGCAGGTGGCCCTGTGGCCGCTACAGCCGTGGGGCCGCAGCCAGTGCCTCCCTTGCTGTAGGGCAGCGGCTTTTCCCAGGCAGGGGGTGTGGAGGGGTTCCGACAGGGCAGAGGTGGGGGGACAGGCCTTGGCCTTCTCACTGGGTGCCTCTGGGAGAATGTATTTCCTTCTTTGCTGGAGGGGACTGGGTCCCTCCCTCGATCCGGGAGCCCCAGGCTAGGAGAAGGAATGGGGTCACTACTGCCGGTGTGGGCCGGCCATCCTCACCCGTGGGGTCTCGGGACTCCCACCGCTGAGTTCTCAGAAGACCCTCGGGAGCTCTGGGACGTGGGCTGTGTCTGTCAGTGTGAGAAGTGGGGCGTGCAGGTTTAAAGCACCCATTGTAGGTGGACATAACTGTGTATTTTAAAGCTATTTGTTTATTTTTATTTATCCAAGAGACAGACAGAGATCCCCATATGTGGAAGCTGGGAGCCTCGAGCTCAGTCCAGGTCTCCCTCGTGTGTGGCAGGGACCCAAGCACCTGGGCCATCACCTGCTGTTCAGGGTGAGCTTTAGCGGGAAGCGGGAATCAGAGGCAGAGCCAAGACTCGAACCCAGACCCTCTGCTCCGGGGTACAGGCATCCCAAGCACTGTGTTAGACATGCCCCGAGCACCTGCCCCAAATTAATTCCATGAAAAATGACTGTTTGTCAAAAGCAGCGTGGTCGTGGCTCTTTTGTGGCTGTGTCACGCAGCCTGGGTTCGTGGCTGTCACGCAGCCTGGGGGCCGTCGGGACCGTCCCACCTGCTTCTGCGTTCGCCCTGTCAGTGAATTGCCTGCCTTGAGGACTGTGAGGAAACCCAGCCCTACAGACGTGCGGCAGGGAGAGGAAGACTGGTGATGCTTTTCCAGGCGCCTGGAGGCTGATCCTGCACCAGAACTCAAGTGGGGTTGCTTACAGGTCGCCTCACTGGACTCGGAGCCGGCTGTGTGGGTGGGTTTTTCCTGCTCTGCTCTGCACATCCACTGGCCTGTGCTCTTAATTTGAGTGAGAGAGAGAGATCCCATCTGCAGTTCACTCCCAAATGCCCACAGCGGCCCCCGGCTGGAGTGCAGGAAGCCGCAGTCCAAGGTGGAGTCCATGGGTGAATCCGTGCTCACGTGTGGGATGTGGGTGTCGTGGCCGCTAAGCCGAGCTCCCGTGCCCCGTGCTCACGTGTGGGATGCGGGTGTCTGCCGCTAAGCCAAGCGCCCGTGCCCTGTGCTCCTGTGTGGGATGCGGGTGTCTGCCGCTAAGCCGAGCACCCATGCCCCGTGTCACGCTTAGAATGTGCCCTCCTCCTGTCGTGCAGCATCACACCCAGTGGGTTGGTTACATGGACTCCAGATGTCGATGAACTGAATAATCTTAGATTTATTTATTTATTTAAAGTCAGAGTTACAGAGAGAGGAGACACAGAGAGAGGTCTTTCATCTGCCGGCTCACTCCTCAAATAGCTGCAACAGCCGGGGCTGGGCCAGGCGAAAGCCAGGAGCCAGGAGCTCTCTCCAGGGCTCCCACATGAGTGCAGGGGCCCAGGCACTTGGGCCATCTTCCTCTGCTTTCCCAGGCGCGTTAGCAGGGAGCTGGATTGGAAGTGGAGCGGCCGGGACTTGAACCAGCGCCCATGTAGGATGCCGGCTCTGCAGAGGACGGCTCTACCCACTGCACCACAGCACCGGCCCCTATCAGTGTTGATTGAATCGGGAAGTCCTAGACGTGGTCAACCGCTGGTGATGGATTTGTCTCCCTGCACTCGGGTCTTCACTTGGAGTCTCAAGCTAGTCGTTGGTTTGTTGGAGCAGGCTCGCTTGGTTCGTTTTTGAGAGAGCGGCCGCATTCCGGTCTGAGCATCCTTAGTCTGACTGCGGGAGCTCTTTCAGACAGAAGCTGTGCGGCCAGCTCACCTGCCCCGGTGTGGTCCCTGCCGCTCCACTGTGCGCACAGGGCTCTCTGCAGGCCTCCCCGTGGTCTCGCCGGGAGTGAAGCCGTTTGGTCAGCCACCGAGACTTAGGGGCGTGAGTAGTCTTTGCTGCTTCGTCAGAATATTCCTAAGTGAAGCTGGCGTTTGTGTGAAACGGCGAGTGAGTGGCAGTGGAGAGCGGACAGCGACTCGTAGGGCTGGAGCAGCACCTGCCAGCAGGAGTGCCCTGGCCTCCCGCACTCAGCACAGCTGTCGACACCCGAGCAGAGGCGGGAACTTCTCTGCGGGTGTGAGGTTTTGTCTCTGAGGGGCGTCAGCAGAGCCCTTGGAAGAAGCCCTGGCTTAGACCCTCTGTGATGCAGCCCTGTACCGGGTGACCTCCCTGTGAAGGGCACCGGCGTGGAGGAAAGAGCAGTGGAATATTCTGTGGGCGGGGGGAAGTGGGGACGAATGCCGAGTGGGCAGCAGACAATGACCGTGAGGTCACCAAGCCAGGCAGCAGGATTCCCAAGATCCTTCTCCCACATGGCAGGTGGATCACGGTTCTCAAAAGCAGCTCGGCCGGTGTGTGTGTGTGTGTGTGTGTGTGTGTGTGCGAGAGAGAGAGAGAGACAGACGTGTCAGCCACTGGGGAAGCGTGGCCTAGCACAGCCGGGGCTCTGCAGGAGAGAAGGCACCAGGCTGTGTGTGCAGGTGGCTGCGGCTGTTGTGGGAGAGCTCAGGGTGCCGTGGACACAGGGTCACTTGGGAGCCACGTCTGGGGGGCCAGGAAGAACTTTGCAGAGACCCACGATCCTGGCATTGGCTGGGAGATCCTGGGCGCAAGGGCTCCTGGGTGATGGAGAGGAGCCCCGCAGGAGGGGGACGGGCTGTCAGGGAGGGCCTGTGTCCAGGGCATCCGCAGTGGCTCTGAGTGGCCGCTGCTGGCCTTGGTGGGCGCTGCACCCCTGCAGATTGGCTGCACTGCTGGTGCCCTGGCTGAGCCTCAGATGGGGACGGAGAGCGGCTCGGTCCTGCAGTCTGGGGCATGGTGTGAAGGTTGCAGCAGGCAGTAGTTGGTCAAGACCTGGGGGTCCTGGGGGTCCTGGGGAGGTGTGGCTTGGGCTCTCCTGCGTGGCTGAGTCTTTAGCTGGGCTGGAGCCGCCCTTCTGAAGGGGTGGGTTTGGGTGGCGGCCAGGCTGGGGACCACGGACATCTGCAGAGGGACTGTCCATGGGACCGCTGCAGGAGCCACCTCCCAGCACGGCTCCTGGCGGTTCAGTAGACCAGGGCAGCAGTCACCCCCACCGCCGTGCCGGGCAGCCCGGTCACAGACACAGATCCCTGCCAGGGCTGGGGTGGGTTGTCCCGGCTTGGGGGCCAGGTGCCCCTCCCGCCTGCACCCCTGCTGGCTGTCGCTCGCTGAGGCCACAGGCCGAGACTGCCTCCCCTGCTGCTGGCTTCCGGTGACTGCCGGGCTCGTGCCCGTGTGCACACATGTACACACGTGTGTGGTCTCAGGTGTCCTCCCCGGGCTGACGTGACCTTCGTGGCTTCTGTATTCCACAGAAGGCAGCCGGGAGGTGGCAGTGCAGTCTCCCGCGCTAACGGTCCCCGGACACCCAGTGGGATTTGGGGCCCCTCTGCCGCTTGTCTTCAGGGGTCCACACCCTGCCTGTGGACGTGGCTCCCGTTCGATGCAGCTGTTACTCGGGAGAGGAGACAGCCCCTGGGGGTGGGGTCTCCACGGTTTGAAATGCACTCCCAGTTCCCTTGATGGCTGGGGGGGGAGGGTTGACTCTCCCACTGCTGGGCACACCCGGTGCTTTCTCTGCGCAGTCCTGTCTTCTCCCAGTGTGGCTGCACACACCCCTGCAGAGCCATCCCAGCCGCCGCTGCATGGTGTAACCTGGGCTGGTCCTCACTGTGGCCCCTGTCCATGCTGCCCCAGGGGCCTTGCATAGCGGGGACGGGGTGGGGGGTGGGGCAGACCCCTCGCTGGCTGCCGCACACATTCTTTCTTTCTTTCTTTTCCAGCCTCCAAGAATTCCTGCCGCAGGAAATGTGAGGCCAAGGTAAGCATTCTGCGGCTTTCCCGTGGGACTCTTTATAGCTGAGTTGGCTCCGCCGAGCGATAGGCCTAGAAGGGGCCGCTTTGGACGGCGGCCACGGAAGGGAGGCTGCGGGACAGAACCGGGGGCAGTCCTTCTCTTTGGCGTCTGTTTCTCATCTCTGGGGTAAACCAATAACTTTGAAACCGTGTTTCTGCTCACAGGAAATAATTCCAGAGCGTTTGGTTTCAGATAAGAGCTGTGGCGGAGTCTCCTGGCTGTGGCACTGGGCCTCCTGGGGCCCGGCGGTCCCCGCGTTCCCCGGTGCCCTGAGGACTCGGCGGCCTCCCTTGGAGGGGAGCTGTTGGCTGCCCTGGAGATCTGGGGGCCCTGGAGCAGGGGGCAGCGCAACTGGGCTTGTGCATTCATGGGGGGGCGTTGCGCTGTGGAGGACCCTCCCGGCCCTCACCCGGAGGCCTGGCTGTGCCGGGGGCGGGGGGGACGGCAGCGGCGTGTGGGACACGGGCACGAGCGAGGAGAGCCTGCTTTCCTGCCGTCGCCGTGTCTGCGCCTCTGGGTTCCACACTGGAGTCGCTGCACGGAGGCTGTGTGACGATGAGGCCCTGGCAGGGGCGTCGGGGTCCCTGCCGGCTGCCCCGTGGCCGTGGGTCCAGGGAGATGGGGTTCAGAGACAGGGGATTGTGCAGCTTCGTGCTGGCTTCCGGCTCCTCACGGTGCTGCAATCCAGCTTCAGCAGGTGTGTTCTGTGTGAGGTCAGAGGGCTGGTTTCCCTCACCCCCACAGTGCACGTGTGTACATGCACAACACACACGTGCAGTCCTCAGACCTGTGCACATGCACACATCTGAGCACATACATGCTCAACACACATGCACACAAACTCACGCCTCTATACATGCATGCTCACAGACACGTGTGCACACAGGGGAACACACGAGCACACACATGCACGTACACCCCACACACGTGTCTATGTTTATGTCCCATGCACATGCATACACAAGACACATGTGTGCACACAGATATACGTGCACACATAAATATACACAGCTGCACACACACGTGTGTGTACAACCTCACACTTGTATGCGTGCATATTCACAGACCTGCGCACACACACAGACACATGCACACAGACATGCACATGGCAGCTACACTGTGCACCCGTGCATGTAGACACACGTGTGCATACATGTATGTAACCACAGGCACGACCGTGCATCCACCCACTGAGAACAGCACTCTGGTCCAGCCCTGGGCTCAGGAGATTGGACTTGTGCAGGGAGCGTGTCGGCACTTTGTGTTACCAGCCCCAGCGGGTCCTCTGCCTGTTGCTCCCGAGTGGGGCTGCCTGGGGCTCTGCTTGCGCAGTCCGCGCGCTTGGGGGAGCTGCCTTCCCCTTCCGGGCAGGCGGGTGGGCGGGCAGGTGCCACTCACTCACCCACGCTGGGCAGTGTCGGCTCAGGCGTCCTGGAGTGGTGCCGACTGTGGGGCTCCCACTCCTGGCCGCTCCCCGCCAAGCACCTGGATGCCGCTCTCACCCCGGGCCCCTGTGGTGCTGTCCACCTTGCACTCATCCCTCGTCACACTGGGGGATAGAAGGGCTGTGCCGCTGATCCTGGCGCCTTCCGCCACGCCCTGACCCTTGCCAGCCTGTGGCCCGAGCTGCAGACGCGCGCCTGCCCTCTCTCTGCAGCTCCCAACGGCTTAGGGCATTGGCTTCTTCGGCTCAGGGCGTTCCGAGCTCCCCGGCTGTGTGCTCCCGGCTGTGTCCCAGGCCCCGGCGTGGGTGGCCTGGGAGGGTGGATCAGCTCTCCCTGCCATCCAGCCACGGCAGGGGAGGGGCTCCCTGTGCCTTTTTTCTGACAATGTGGTTTTGAATGGGAGTTATGAGTGCGGCCAGCACTAACAAAGCAGTTTCTGGAAGCCGGCCCTGTTGGGGGCAGCCTGGTCACCCAGGAACCCCATGGAGGCTTCTCCCCTGCCGCCCCAGCTGCTCTTGGGCCTTGGGGACTGTGTGTGTCCATTGCCACCCAGGCTTCCGGGACACAGCGTGTGCTCAGCCGTGTGGGAGTTGGGGAGGCTTCGGAAGAACACGGGCTGGTCCTCACGCTGTCGGCCTCCTCCTGGCTGGGCCACGGCCTGTGCTCCTGCGCCCCCTGGTTAGTGTCCCTGGGGTCCAGAACTGAGCACACCGGGGGGCTGAATGCCAGTGCCACCATCCCAGGCCCCAGCCTCGGTCTGCAGTGATGCCGAGGGCATGGAGAGACTGCCCTGCGTGTTCTCTCTGGGTCATCGGCAGGGAGACTGAGCCGTGAGCTGGGTCGCCTCAGAGCCCGGTGGAGGGAGGTCATTCCTCCCCTGGTCCCCAGGGGCCAGGCTGTGTGGCTAAGTGGGTAGACGGGGTGTAGACCTGAGCTTTGATTGCAGTGGGGCCTCTTGGAGACTGGCCACATCCCTTGCTGTGGTCTGAAAGTTCACGTTCCCCCAAGTTCATCTGCAGGAAGCTAAGCCCGTGGTGACAGTGCTGGGAGGTGGGGCCTGAGGGGGTGATGTGGTCACAAGGGCGGGGTTCTGGTGATGGCATTTGTGCCCCTATAAAAGAGGCCCCGAGAGCTCCCTCCCTCCTCTGCCCCATGAGGGTACCCAGAGACACCTCAGAAATGGGGAGGGTCCTGCTGGGCCCCAAGTCTGCCTGCACCTTGCTCGTGGGCGTGCAGCCTCCAGAACCGTGAGAGATAAGAGAGGTAAGTCCCGGTCCCAGGGGATTCGTTACAGCCTCTGAACACAGGGGCACGGGCCAGAGCGCGGGTCTTCCGTGTGAACTCATGGGTGGTGCACACGTGTTAACACTGAGTGTACCAGCACAGGCCGCAGCCGGGGTCCCCTGTGTGGGGCACACGCGTGCTGTCTCTTAGCCGTCCGGCTGTGACTGTAAAACGTCCATGGCACCCAGGGGTGTGGGACAGTTACTTGCAACTTGAATGCACACAGCTGCTTCCTGCTCACTGGGCTTACTCTCTGCAGCCACGTGAGCTCTGTGGCCCTGTGACTTGGTTTTTTCCTGGCTGTCAGCTGACTCATGGGCCAGAGAGGAGGAAGGACGAGAAACGAAGCATTTTTCGGAAGGCGCGTGGGGAGGTGCTAGGTGGGTGGTGCCCGCGGGGGTGGGGTCAGCGGCTCTGGCAGGTGGGGGGGAGTGTGGGGCCTGGCATCGGCTCCTTCACTCCTGTCTGCCTGCTCATTCGATGTCCACTTGCTTAAGGCACCAAGTATGATCTCCTATGTGAGGTTTACAAACCTGCAGGTGATTGGTTACGAACTTCGGGCCCCAGGCGGTGGCTGGCTGTGGTCCGTCCTCCCCGGGGCCGTGCTCAGGGGTCTCCCTGGAGGGGCCCCCACCACAGTGCCTGCCCTAGTCCAGGAGGCCCAGCCTCCTGCCCCCTGGGCTCCAGGGCTGCCCTCGGCCCCTGTGGCTCATCCTCACTCCTCTTTTGCTTCGATTTGTGCACTGGACACACAGAGCAGGACAGCAGATGCTGCCCCTGGGTGGTGAGGTGTGGGCCTCACTCAGGCGTTGCACAAGGAGATGCAGGGATAGGAGAGGAGTCCTGGCCTCCTGCTCCCCCAGTGGCCCTTCCTCCACCCTGGGTGCTTCCCTTCGGGGTGCGCCCACGCCAGGAGACCTCGTGTCGTGGCTGCTGTGTGCCGTGTGGACCTGCTGCTCTCCCAGTCAGAGCCCAGGTGCCCTGGGCCCCCCGGGTCAGCCAGCGTCTCCCCAACCCTTGCCTCTGGGACGCCAGGGCTCTGCTGCTGCCTCGGAGCCCTCGCTGGCCTCCTGTCAGTCATCCCCACGTCCTGGCTGTGCCTCTGCGTCCTGCAGTGCAGGCCCAGGCGAGGAGTGGCTTCCGGCATGTTCTGCCTTGTGAAACCAGAGCCCGATTCCCTAGGTGTCGGTCCTGGCGTCCTCAGAAGCCCCTGCTCTGACCGATGCGGCTGACCCCTCGCTCACCCCTGGTCTGTAGAGAGCGCCTCTGTACGTGATGAGGAGCCACCTGTTTTGGGGGGACTGTTGGCTGCCCCCTCCTTTCACCATGTAGGTGAGAAGCAGGCCTGGGAGGTGAAATCACTCACCTGTTGTCACTCGGCCTCCAAGGTCCCGCCTCTGCGGCCTGGGTCAGAGTCAGCCAAAGTGAGGGACTAGTACAGAGAACTCGAGCACACACGTGCACACGCCCATACACACACACACACACGTGCACACATACACGGAGGCACGGCCTCCCCACCGTCGACATCCCCCAGCAGAGTGGGGCACTTGTCACACCTGACGAAGCCACGGTGACATGTGTGTGTCATGCCAGTCCCTAGCTCACATCACACGGGTGCCATGCCGTCTGTGGGCTGGGGCAAATGCGGAACTACAGGGCTTCCCTGCCCGCGTCCCCCGCCCGGGCCCGGCCACCCCAGGCCTGTCGGCCGTCTCGTAGCGTTGGCTTTCCGAGAGCTCAGGGATCCGCGGCCCTGCGGTCTGTGGTGTCTCTCGCTCAGGGCGTGCTTCTGAGTTCTGTGTGTGTGTGGGGTGCCGGACCCCTGCTCTGCAGCCTGGCCGTGTCCCGCGATTGGTCACTCGGCCACTGAGGGCCACCTTGGCTGTCGCGCGTCGTACCCTTTGCCTTGGAAGTTGTCCCTGGTCCAGGGGGACCAGGAAGCCTCTGCGTGCTGCTCTCTTGGGGGTGCTTTTGTCCATCTTGCGGAAAGATGCACCTGCTGGCGGGCAGTCCTCACTGCCCTTTTCTGGCCCGTGTACCTTGCTGCAGGTGCGCTCCTGAGGCTGGGGTCCTGGAGCACAGTCCTTGTGCATGCAGTCATTCTCTGTGCCGTAGTGGATGGCTTCACACTGAGCCGGGTCTGGGGCCTGAACGGGAGCCCTGGCAGGGTCTTCACGGCTGTCCTGGACGTGGAGTGGCCTGCAGGACTGCTCCCTGTCCCGTGGGGAGGCACGCGGGCCAGGTGGCAGCAGCCACGGCAGCTCTGGGATTCTCTTGGGTGGGACCGTCCCTTGTTCCGCCTTGGGAGGGCTTTGTGGGGGCCCGGCTAGGGAGGCACCGTGGGCCATGTGGCCAGGCAGGCAGCACCGTGGTGACTCAACCAGCTTCGTGATTGGGTCTCTGGTGCACCCTGCGAGTCAGCTCCATGTGTGTGGGGTCTCCCAGTCCCACCCCCAGATTCCCATGGGAATGACACCATCTATGGAAAAAGACTGTCACCTACAAGTCGGATGCCTGTTTCCCTTGGGTCTGCGTAGGGGTGGGACAGATACACACGCCTCCACGTGTGCCCACCATGTCTCTGCACCCCCGGCACCCCCCTCACTGGCGGCCACGCCTGCTTAGCAGGGGTGGTCGTCTCCTGAGCGGGAGAACCTGGCCCCTGAGTCCCGCTCATGGCTCGGGGCCAGGATCTGTAAGATGCAAGCCTTCTTTTGTGGCACTGTCCCTGGGTCTCACGGGGGTCAGAGGCTTGCAGCAAGATCTCGTGGTGTCATCGGATGTCTGCCGTGACATGGGCTTTGGCGGAGCCTTCGAAAGTCCACTTTGGTCCCAGACTCCAGACGGATTCTGCCCCCCAGCCCTCCAGCGTGGAGCAGCAGGTGCAGGGAGCACACGCGTGTGCTGATAGGACGTGCCCCTGGCCGGGTCAGGAAGGAGAGGAGATGCCCTCCGACCTCACGCTGTCGCCTGACAGGACAGATTGAGGCACCCAGCGCTGCGAGGACCCCGAGTTCCAGCCAGATGCCACTTTTGTGCCAAGAGCAACATGTGGGTGCTTGTCCTGACCGGGCCCCGCAGCCGGCAGGAGCCAGCTCTGTAGGCAGCAGGGTGCAGAAGCCCAGGCCCGGCTGCGCGGGCACACGCCACCCACCGTGAGCAGACCCTGCTGGAGTGCCCCGCCCACCTTGCCCTGCGTTGGCCGGAGATTGCTTCCTTTCTCCTGCCTCCTCCTGGGAGTCGCGCTGCGTCCGAGGGGTGAAGGGCAGAGCTGGGTCTGGCCTTGGGCTCTGCCTGTGCAGGGCAGCTGACCCTGGCCTGTTTCCTCGGCTGTACAATGGAGCGAGAGCCCAGCCGCTGGGCTTCCGAGCGCTGGAGGCAGCTGCTGTGCAGTGTGCGGAGCGTCTGGTTAATTTGGCGCTGGGGGAGCCACCTGCAGTTTCTGGTGCTGGAAGCCGATTCTCCCTGCAGCTGGGGTTCTTGCAGCCGCCGAGCTTGCTGCTGGCGAGCGTAGATTTCATTTGTGAGCTGTTAAACAGGGGGAGGTAGGCTGTGTTTTCTGGGTTCTGATGCAACCCTGCCCGGCCTGGAAGCCGTTGTGTGGCTGCAGGCAGAGCAGCCGGGCTCTTGATTTCCTGAGGGTGCAACCAGAGCACTCCCCGCTCAGGACTGCGTGGCTCCGGCGAGAGCTGCGTAGGCTCCTGCTGGCCGGCTCCATGTCCCCTTACCTGGCTAGCTACCCTTCTCTCTGCCCACCCCCAGCATCCTGCATTTGCCCCTGCCTGGCGCAGCCCTGGCTCCCCGCCCAGAGAGGAGGTCTGTGAGCCTCGTCCAGGGCCGCTGCAGCCATGGTGGCCAGTCCCAGAGCACAGCCAGGTGGCCCCCCCCAGCCTGGTCCCTTCAGCGGACGTGGGTTCCTGCTCCTGCGCCCTGGGGAATGTCGGGAGGTGGAGGGGAGGAGCAGGGTGCAGGGGCTGGACGGTGCCAGACGCCTGCACAGCCCTTTAGGTCACTTAGCGCTGGCTC
>CM027392.1:56496702-56549040 GCA_015711505.1 Sylvilagus bachmani | reverse complement strand
ACACCCCTACCTCCAGGGTGACTCCTTGTGGCTGCAGACGTGCAGGGGACACTCCTATCTCCAGGACTGACTCCTTGTGGCTGCAGACGTGCAGGGGACACTCCTATCTCCAGGGCTGACTCCTTGTGGCTACAGACGTGCAGGGGACACTCCTATCTCCAGGACTGACTCCTTGTGGCTGCAGACGTGCAGGGGACACTCCTATCTCCAGGACTGACTCCTTGTGGCTGCAGACGTGCAGGGGACGCCCCTACCTCCAGGGCTGACTCCTTGTGGCTGCTGCTTCTCAAAGTGCAGGTTCTGCTGCCGCGTCTGCTCTCGCGTTGATCCTCAGCAGGCACAGCGTTCCAGGCGACAGCACTTCAGGACGCCTTCAGAGCTGGGGAGAGGCAGGCTCGTGCCTGCTCCTCACGTGTCAGTGAGAGAGAGAGACAGAGACAAAGATCTTCCTTTTCCGTTGGTTCACCCCCCAATGGCCGCTGTAGCCAGTGCACTGCAGCTGGTGCACCGCGCTGATCCGATGGAGGAGCCAGGTGCTTCTCCTGGTCTCCCATGGGGTGCAGGGCCCAAGCACCTGGGCCATCCTCCACTGCACTCCCGGGCCACAGCAGAGAGCTGGCCTGGAAGAGGGGCAACCGGGACAGAATCCGGCACCCCGACTGGGACTAGAACCCGGTGTGCCGGCGCCACAGGTGGAAGATTAACGTATTAAGCCACAGTGCCGGCCGCCCTTGCCCTTGGGAGCCAGCCCTTGGTCTGCATGGGGCTCACTGTGGGGGCTGCGCACTCTGGGATTTGCACAGAGGCCGGGGACATGTGTGTGCCATTGCGGTGTGGGTGAGGGCTCCACCGTCCTGGAAATCCCCCAGCCGGCCCTTGGTCTCACAGGCCTCTTGGCTGTCAGCCTCGCCTTTCCCAGAATGCCCTGGAGGTGGAGACGTAGCCGTGTGTAGCCCCAACAGTGGCTTTCACAGGCAGGGGCTCGCGTGTCACGTGTGTGGTGAGGCCCAGGATCCGTGTGCGTGACGGGTGGAGTTCGAGGCCGGCTGCCTCCCACGCCCCGAGGTTCCGTCCCTACCTCCCTCCTGCGTTGCCAGTCCCCGTGTGTTAGTGTCTGGCTTCGTGCTAGTTTGCTCAGAGTTGGACGTGCACGTGTCGGGCTCAGGACACACGTGGAAAAGAGGCATCCTGCCTGCTGGCCGCTGTGTGTGTGTGGGCGGGGTCTCAGGCGGGGAGCCCCACCCCAGACGAGCGTGAGTCAGCGTCCTGGTGAGGTCACGGCCTGTCCCAGACGAGGGATGACCGTGTGTCATGGATTCCTTGAGGAACTGGACTGAGTCAGATGGGCAGTGGCCCCCACTACGGCCAACCACAGGGACAGTGAGGCCCCTGGGGTTTCTCCTTCCTCAGCAGGTTCTCAAAAATCCCCTGGAGAATGGGAGGCTGGGGGTGGCGGAGCAGGAGGAAGCCAGGGAGCCGGGCGGGAGCGGAAGGGCAGCCGGTTCCGCTTGCTGGACTCCCTGCTCAGTGCCAGCCCCTGCCAGCCCCCTCCTCACCAGCCCCTGCCAGCCCCTCCTGCTCCCGTCCTCACCAGCCCCTGCGGGAAGGCCCCACTGCAGCTGGCAGCTCTCACATGGGGACGCCGTGAGGCCTGGTGCAGCCGACAGGCCCTGGCCCGAGACCCCCGCCGCCCTGGGTCGTCCCTGGGGTACCTGCCCTCTCCTGCCATCTTCTCTCTCCCCCAAGTCGTGAGTCTTTCCTGATGAGCAGCGTTCCTTTCTCCCAAACCCTGTGCGGATTCGAAAACCGTGACCACCACGGACAGACTCTGTGTTCAGGTCCGCCTGTGGAAAGTCCTAGAAGGGGCAGTCCATTTTGCAGGTCCCTGGGAGTGGGTGTGTGTGGGGTGGGGGGGCAGCTTGAGGAGCCCTGGGCAGAGCCCTCCTCCGCCCCCTGGGGAGGAGGTGACGTGGAAGGTGAGGCCCTGGTGCTGGGTGTCAGGTACATGGCTCCCGAGACAGAGGTGCATCGCCCGAAGTGAGCGGATGCTTGACCGTGCTCTGCTCCCTCCACGTCCTGGGACCCAGCGTGTGGTCAGCCCCGCCTGATGGCTGTGGGAGCTTCTCTGAGAATCTCCTGGCTCATCGCTTTCTTCTCTCTTTAAGGTGGTGACCCCCTGCTGTGTGCATCTGCACCAGGTAAGCCAGGTGCCCACCGCGCCCTCCCTCAGAGCTGTGTCTCCTAGGGAGAGGAGCCAGGGCCCTCTGCGGGCTCTGCCTTCTGAGCCCCGTGGGTTTTTTCAGGGCTGCCTCCCCAGAGCCTGTGTCGAGCTGACATTGTCTCAGGGAGAAGCGTGTGCAGGGGCCTCGCCTGTGTCACATGTGGTATGTGGAGAGCCTGGTGCCATGGTTGGTGAACACTCAGTTCTGACAAATGCCCTGTGTACGCATTTTAAAGATTTATTTATTTGAAAGACTAGGTTACAGAGAGACAGGGAAAGACACACACACACACACACACACACACACACACACACAGAGAGAGAGAGAGAGAGAAAGTCCTCCATCTGCTGGTTCACTCCCCAGATGGCTGCAACAGCCGGGCTGGGCCAGGCCGAAGCCAGGAGCCAGAATCGTCTCCTGAGTCTCCTGCATGGCTACAGGGGCCTAAGTACTCGGGTCATCTGCTGCTGTTTTCCCAGGCGCATTAGCAGGGAGCTGGATCGAAAGTGGAGCAGCCAGGTCTTGAACTGGCGCCCCTATGGGATGCTGGCCTCGTAGGTAGAGGCTTAACCCTTTGCACCATAGCACTGGCTCCAACCTTCTTTTTCTGCAAATCGGATGTGACCCCCAGGAGGCCAGGTGAAGCAGCGTCTGGATGCTGAGGACGTGAGCAGGTCCAGCCTCCCTGTGCCTCCACAGGTGCCCCTGCTGCTCCTCCCGCTGCAGCATTGAGAGCTGGGACCCTCAGGGAGGCCTCCAGCTGCTGTCGGGCCGACTTCCTTGGCTTCCATGTGGCTGCTAGGCTCCCTGCTCCCTGTGGGGCTCCCAGCCGGGACTAGGGGACCCCCAGCCAGGGTCATGGGGGTAGTATGGCTCCCAGCCAGGGTCTTGGGGGTTGTGGGGCTCTCAGTCAGGGTCTTGGGGGCTGTGGGGTCCTGAGCCAGGGTCATGGGGGTTGTGGGGCTTCCAGCTGGGGTCGCGGGGGCCATGCGGCTCCCAGCCAGGGTCTTGGGGGTTGTGGGATGCTCAACGGGGCCGTGGGGGTCATGGGGCTCCCAGCAGGGACTGTGGGGGTCGTGGGGCTTCCAGCGGGGCCATGGGGTGTGTCTCTGTGGCATTTGGTTTTGACTGGCTGTGGTTTGTCTCCGTGACTGATTGCCCTGGCATGCCCCGGGCCTGTGTGGTCCTGGGCTGTGAGCTGTCCTGGGGCCCTGGCTGAGGTCCGTTCTCCCGGTGTCCACTGCTGCTCTCCCCTCTGCTCAGAGGCGCTGCTGGCACGCATGTGGGTGAGCGTGGGCAGCAGCCCCCGGGGAGTGCGTGTCTGTGCCCCTGCTCCAGCACAGTCCCTCAGGGCCTTCTCCAGCCTCCACGGCCCGGAGCCACAGGGACCGCCGGCACTGGCTCGTCCCTGCCTCCCTGGGGCCTCGGCGTGCCAAGTCCTGCATCTGGCACATCGGAACGTAGCTTCCTGTTCGGAGGGCCCCTGAGCGAGCCGGCTGCCGCCCCCTGTTGCTGTGGTGTGCGTGTGTGTGTACGTGTGTGCATGTGTGTGTGAGTATACAGCTGTTACATGTATGTGAATCTGCGTGTGTGTGTTGTATAATTAGAGGTGCCTGAAGGTGCATGCGGGGATTGTTATGTGAACTTGTGTATACGATTGCATATGTAATCACTGGATCACGCGAGTGTGTGTGCGTATGTCTCTTATGTGTTTAGTTTTTGTCTGAAAGTGAACACATGCACAGGTTGACTAGCCCATGTCCGAAATGCTTGGGGTCATAAGTGTAGATTTCAGAGATTTTTGGAGTTTGGAATATTTGAGTGGACTAGTGGTTAAGCATTTATTTGTTTAATCTGAGAGGCAGAGAGAGAGAGACAGACAGACAGACACTCCTGACCACCAGGGCTTTACAAGAAGGGAAGGGAGGAGGAGACCTCTCCTGCGGGGTCGCGCTGGCCCGGGCTGTTCACGTGTGGAGCCGTTTCCCCTGCTGAGGTTTCTGGTGCCAGCACCTTCTGCGCATCTGGCCAGGAGAGAGGGATGTGAGGGTAGGGTGGTGCGCAGGCAGAGCTGTGTCAGCGCCGGCTCGGCTGGCGACCACGCGCAGGCCCTGAGTTTCCCAGGAGCCACCGAGAGCAGAAAACAGGTGTTGACGGGCACCTTGTCTGCAGGGAGAGATGGAAAGTGGACGCCAGGGCGCTGGGACGTGTCCTGAGCCCCAGCTGCATGGCAGGTACAGGGCGGCTGCCAGTCCTCAGCACAGTGGGAGGCTGTTACGGAGGGAGGTCAGTGCCAGCCTCTTGCTGTGGGCGCTGGGGCCCACACAGGACTTCTAGAAATACAAAGGCACCGCGTGTTGCTGTCAGCTGATGCCGTATCTGCTGTCCAGAGTCGGGGCTGTGGATGCCTGGGGGTACACGTACGTCCCCACATGTGCACACAGGCACATAACATCGTAGCAGTGGTCAGTGTGGCCCCATGCAGGTGTGACATGGGAGAGTGCTGAGCTGAGAGCTTTTCTGGGCTCCCTGTTCTCTGTGAGATGGGGGTGGCGCCACCTGCTCCCGGGCACCCTCAGGGTGAGGTGAGTGAAACCGTGGTACAATTCCTGGCACTGGCCACGGTGCTCAGAAGGTCCCCGGAGAGCAGGGAGAGGCCTGGGCACTGTTCTGTAGATTCGAGAGCTGCTGCAGTGTGGGGCTTGTGCTGTGTTGGCCTCTCATTCTCTTGGTGCTTGTCCGTTCCTGCGTCCCCTGGGTTGGAGACCGAGGACGGGAAGCCGGCGGAAGGGGCTCCGTGGTGAGCGCAGGGCCTCTGCTCGCCGCTGCTGTCTGCAGGGTTGTCTCACGGTGCGGCCCCTGGCAGCTTTGCACTGAGGGTCAGGAGCAGGGCATCGCTTTCCTCTCTCATCCTCAGCTTCGTGCACTGCCCAGGGGAGCATGGTCCCGAGCACCCACGGATCCCGGCAGTCTCAGGGGAGGCCGGGAGCCCATCGAAGGCCTTGTGCGCTGCCGCTGCCCAGCCGGGGCGGCCTTCCCAGTGGCTCACGGCTGCTCTGTCCAGGGCGGGGCCCGGTGCCGCCAGCTCCACGGAAGCACCGGGCTGTTTACAGAGCGGCCGTTGCCCCTGAGAGAGGCCTGGGTCCCGCCTCGCCGTGACCTCGGCGCGCGGCCGCACACACGGTGCTGCGCTGGGGCATTGAGGTTGCCGCCGCCGCTGGCAGCCGAGAGGCTGACCGACAGCTGAGTCAGGACGCGGCCCCGCCTCCCTGTGTTTAATCAGATTGCAGACAATGGGCGCCTTGTGCCACGGCGACCTCAGGAGCTCTCCACCTGGGTTTTCCTAATGACACCATGTGGGTGTGCGTGTGCATGCATGCGTGTGCACACGTACCTTGTTCAGTGCGGTTGCTCAAACACACACATGATCTTGTGGGATGAGCCCGCCGTGGTTCGGGAAACCTGCACCCAGCCCACACTGCCCCCTCGCGCCCGCCTCCAGCCGCTGTGGCGGTCTGCACAGTGTTGGACGTCTCAGAAGGAATGCCCGCCAGGTGGGCCCAAGGGTCCTGAGGGTCCGAGGGACGAAAGGAGGTGCTTTCCATGCATCCCTTGCAGTTCACGGCAAGGGAGCAGAAGCACGTGCCGGGTGGGGCCCAGGCGCCAGCGCCGAGGTCTTGGGGCAGCTGGGGTGACGCTGAGCTACTCTCTGGTGGCGCTGGCCTGCGGGGGCTCTGTGTGCACATCTGTCCCTCAGGACCTCCTGTGTCCCCTGTCCCCCCGTGTGTGCAGCCACTGCGTGGAGACTGCTGGTGTCCCACTTGTGTGTTGTCTCTGCTCTGGAAGGCTCCAGAATCCAGCTACCCCCCACTGGCTTCTGAGGAACACCTGCAGCCTCATGTGTGCATGCACATATGTGTCCGGGCCCTCCACAACCCTGGGCGCATCGGGAGTCTGCATTCGAATGCGTTGGCTGGGGGCCGTGTCAGCCACAGAGCTGGGCAGATCCCCTGGCTGCTGAGCAGAGAGCCCGTGAGGTCCAAGTTCAGGCTCTGCATCAGGGCAAGGGAACCACACAGTGGTTTTGGGGTGAGCCAGACGAGGCTCCGAAATGAAAATACACATGAGTGTTAGGAGCGGGGGTGGGCCGGGACTCCCCGTGCTAACCCCATGGCCCCCGGAGGCCCGGAGCTGCGCTCTCCTTTGGCCTCTCTGGTGGGGAGCCGACATGTGGTGAGAACGTGGACTTGGCAGCGAGTAGCCGTCTCCTGGTGGGCCCATGGGACACCTCTGTAGGGTGGGTGTAGGGAACGAGGTGGCATCCCCGAGACCACGCCTGTCTCACACCTCTGAACACGGCTGCTCGGGATCACACGGAGATGAAGTCTGGGCAGGCTGGACCCAGCGCCCGGCACCCTCAGCAGAGGGGGAGCAGCCAGAGACACCAGGCCGTGTGAAGATTGGAGCGATAGGGCAGGGGAGCAGGGAGCTCTCAGGGACGCGGTGTCTCAGCCCCCGCCGCCGGTTCACAGGCAGCCCTGGGCCAGGTGACAACAGGTGCCTCCAGCACATCACCTCTCGGTCGTGGCCCAGCGGATCCCCAGAGCACAGGGAAGCTGCTATGGCCACGTCAGGCAGGAGATGGGCAGCCAGGACCACGTCAGGCAGGAGATGGGCAGCCAGGACCAGCCTGCAGGGAGGAGAGACCCCGGGGAGGCCCCCGCCCCGCACTGCTGCAGACCAGTGGTCAGGATGCCCGTGCAGCCTGTGTGTGGGAGGAGTCTGGTGAGGAGCAGCCGAGTGCCAGGGCCCCAGGACCCCCAGGAAGGCCCCAGGAGCCTTCCTCCCTGGGCGGGGAGGGGGTGCAGGACTGAAAGGGGCTGCTCCTTTCCCTGCAGGGACTCTTAGGTGGGCAGGGCTCGGGCCAGCCAGCTGATCGGAGCCAGACCAGGTCTCAGAGACAGTGCTGGGAACGGCTCTGACCTTTGCCCACCAGCCTCTTCAGCTGCCCCTAAGACACCCCAAGAGCTGTGGCCGGGGCCTGGGCCGCATGGGCGGTCAGCTCCCTCCTCTCTGACCGTGGGCTGCCCTGATGAGCACTGGGCTTTCATGTCATCCCTTGCCACGCCTGACGAAAGCGCACGCCTTCGGCTCCCCAACTCTGGGTGGGAGGCCAGGGCCAGGAGGTCTCCCTTCTGAGGACCCCTCATCGGCATCAGGAGCTGGGGAGAGAGGGAAGAAGCCCCCGCAGTGTGTACTGCCTCGCCCCTGGGGTCCGGGAGCCAGGCCAGGAACTGTGCAGCCCCTGTGGGCCTGTGCAGGTGCAGGGGCACATTAACCTGGTGTCAGCTTACAGCCTGCGAGCACAAAGCCTTGGCTAATGATTAAAGACACACAAGGCCCCCGGCTGGAGACTCCCCTGGGCTGCAGCCTGTACCTGCCCCCCCACCCCACCCCCCCCGTGGGCACTTGTGCTGCCAGGTGTGTCGCTGCTGTGAGGTGCTGAATTCCCACGCCCTGACCGCGCACTGCACCTGTGTGCTTCGAGGGGCCGCTCTTCTCCGGGCCTCCGGACTCCCATCCTAAAGTGAGGGGAAGGGCTGAGCCCTTGGCCCTGGCTCCTACCCGCCCCGGGCCCCCTGGGGGGCCTGCCACTGAAGGTAGACCTGCCCTCCGCAGGGCACGGCGGGCAGCGTCCCTCCCAGGCTCCCGCCGTCAGCAGTGTTTGGAATGAATGAATGAATGAGTGGACGAGTGAAGGTGGTCCAGGTCTGGGGGCTTCACGCCGGCATCGCCTAGGAGAAGCCTGGCTGAGCGCGATTCCCTTCCCTTTCATGTCTCGGATTCTATGGCAGGCACACGCTTTGAACATGGAGGGACTGCTGAGGCCACACGGGATCACTGGGCCGAACAGCGCGGCTACGGAAGGCGGACACACACTTCTTTCAGTGTCCCGAGCCGGTGAGAAGTTAGCATGTGACAGAGTGGCGCTGCACGGCGCTCTGCTGACACCGCGTTTAATTGGCCAGAGTGCATTTGGCCTGCTAGAGGGAGGGGTTTTCCTTTTGAGGAAACTGTATGCCTCACTCGCACCCCCACCATCTGCAGCCGCCCCAGGGCAGACGTGAGGGGCAGGAGGGAGCCTGTGGTCAGCCTGGGCGGAGGCCTGGTCTCGTTTCCCTGCCTCAAGTGTGGACGTGGGCGACCGTGGGTACCCTTGGTGGGCTCTGGCGGGCTCTGGCGGCTGATGAAGGCTCTGTGCATAGAAGCAGGTGCCTGGGTCGCGGGAGGCCAGCCCGGGTGTTTGTGTGTCGTGGGCATCGCCTCCACGGCTCCAGTCCTCTCCCCGGGCACTGGCTGCGGGTCATCCCCTGAGCGTGTGAAGAAGGTGCTGTCTGGGAAGGGGCATTTTGTCCTCAGGCAGCCCAGCTCACACCAGAGGCTGCGTCCCTGAGGGCAGGCAACGGGCGACAGGGCTGGGTGCTTTCCCCGTTAGAGGAAGGTTCTCCGGGACACTCCCCACCCAGATCCTCTCCGGGCCCCGTGGGGTGCGGGGCAGCCCCGGGCCTGTCCCCATGGAGTACACTGACCTGGAGAGCAGGCTTGAGTGGCAGGTCAGGGCCTGCAGGCGGCCAGGGCTTTGTTATGTGGGACGGAAGTCCGGTTTTGTGATCTATACAATGGGCTTTTAAAAAGTTGCTGATTTGTTTAAGAGGCAGAGCAACAGAGAGGAGGAGAGAGACGGAGACAGATCTTCCATCCACTGGTCCACTCCCCTGTGCCTGGAATGGCCAGGGCTGAGCCAGGCACATGGGTGGCAGGGACTTACGTACTTGGACCACTTTCCCCCGCCTTCCCAGGCGCATTTGCAGGGAGCTGGGTCAGAAGCCGAGTGGCTGGGCCTTGAACCAGCAGGCTGATGTGGGGTGTAGGCATCCTTCAGCAGTGGCCTAACCTGCTCCTCCACAATGCTGACCCCGGTACAGCAGGCTTCAGAAAGTGCGCGAAAGGCGGAATTGAAAGATAAGCTTATTTTGGTGCAAAATGGTTTTGAAATGCATGCATGGGTTTTCCGTGATCGGCATCTTCTTGTGCCTCGTGCCGGCTGCAGCAGCTACGTGGCTCCTGAGTTGCTTTTGAGCTGGCTGGGGCCCAGCTCATCCTGGAAGTTGGGGGATGAGGGGAAGGGTCCTGTGTGGTTCCCTTCCCACAGGAACTGAACTCGGGGTTTCTGGGTCAGAGGAGAAGGGGGGGAATCACAGGTCTGCTCCCTGAATGCTGGCTTTGGCCTGAACCTCAGAGGGGACGCGGCTGTGAGTCTTGTGCCTTCTTGACGCCTGAGGCCTTGCCGAAAACCACCCCAGCCGGGCCCAGGCCCACCATCCCTCTCCGGCTGCGGCTGCGGCTGCGGCTGCGGGGGTGGGGGGGTGGGGGCGTGGGGCCGGCACCTGGACGCAGCCGGGGATTGTCCCAGGCAGCAGTGGGGAAGGACCCGGCTGGCCGAGGAACGGAACCCGAGCACAGCAGAGCAGGGTGAGCCCTGGTGACGCTGTTTGGGGCGGGCGGCGCTCGCCTCGGCTGCGTCCTTTAGCCGGGGCCGCTTTTCATTTTCTGTTTAGTTTTTCAGCCTTTGACAGATTCGTTCATATATGCGGTGCCACGAGTGTAATGATTCCCGTTCCTCCCTCTCTCCTCCCCACGCTCACTCCTCCAGTTCTCTCTCTGTTTTAGTTCTTCAGATGACTTTTTCAAAATTCACATCACAGTCAAACGTTTAATTCTCCACCAGATAACGAGTTCAACAGATGAAAAGCAAGAAGATCCTGGTTTGGTGGGGATGCAGGCGGGGACTGTGCAGTGGTCAGGGGTTCCGCCAGTTCCCCTCTGTGCCAGCTGTGGACCGAGATGGTTGTGCATGAAGCGAGGCCATGTTGGGGTCAGCTCCACGCTGGCCTGGGGCGGGGAAGGGGCCACCTGGGGGTGCAAAAGTGACCTTGGCGCTCGTGGCGGTGCCTGGGGGTGCGCGTGCACAGAGCACAGGCTGGCTGCTGCCCAAGCCCCTGTGATCACGTGGGCGGTGTGGCCCGAGCCGCTGTCCTATGCCCCTGGCGCGGTTCTGGCGCATCACCTGGAGCCTGGAGGCTGAGTCAGGCTGGACGTGCCCACAGCAGCGCTGCAGCCTGTCTCACCGTGTGCTGGAAACTGCCAGGGCAGACAGCACGTTCGCGGGCACGGGGACCACTGCTTCCCTGCGGCTTACCAACAGCAACACCGAGAACACGGGATCAGGTCTGCTCCAGACTAGCCAGGGGCGTCTTCAAAATTTATGATTAATTGATTAAAGTTATTTGAAAGGCAGAGGAACACAGAGAAAGATCTTCCATCTGCCGGTTCACTCTGCAAATGCCTGCAACAGCCGGGGCTGAGCCACATTGAAGCCAGGCGTGAGCAGCTTAATGTGGGTCTGCTCCTTGGGTGGCAGGGCCCCGAGTCCTTGAGCCGTCATCACTGCCTCCCAGGGTGCACATTACCAAGAGGCTGGAGTCAGGAGTGGAGCCAGGATTTGAACCCTGGCCCTCCAGGGTGGGGTGTAGCATCTCAAGAGACATCGTAATTGGCATACTAAGTGCCTGCCTCTTTATTCTCTCCCTGGGAAAATGGCAGTTGGCAGGGCGACCCCCCTCCTGAGTTAGTCACGCAGAGGTGGCACCAAGGCCTGGGTGTGGGAGGAGAGCAGATTTCGACTGCCTGGAGCGCAGAATGTGGGAGAACGCAGCCCGTTGAGTGCGCTTGGATTGTTGGGGGCAGTGAGCGCCCGGCATCCGTGGGCTGGCAGTGGTGCTGTGGCCGTTGTTCCCGGCACGGCCGGCACCAGCGGGGGATGGTGCTGGGGAGGCGGCTGCAGGAATACCGCCGCTCGCTTCTCCGTGCCAACGCCTCAGCACAGCTGGCTCAGAGGAGAACTGGCTCAACAGCACAGCCGGGGCTTTCAGTGCCGGTCGGAGACTCCGGGCCAGCGTCCACGTCTGTCTTCGGGCTCCTGCTGCAGCCGGCTCTGCGCTCACCCCCAGCACCCTGCTCCCCGGCCACGGCCCGGGCTCCTGCTTCAGCGACTGCTGCGTCCGCCGCTGCCGCGTCTCTTCCCAGGGCACCGGCTCTGCTTTTTGCCTCGGGAAGCAGTCTTAATTTACCCGCCAGCCTTCGCCTGCCTGGGTCTGATCCCAGTCCTGTCTGCTCCCTCCGGGCTGCTGCACCGGGGCCTGGGTCTGCCGCCTGCTTGCCTGTGCTCGGACTGCTGGCTGGGGAGGCTCTGTCCCAAGGACCCTGCGCGTCACACACACCTGCCCCTCCCAGCCTCTCTGTGCCCCCGCACAGCGGGAGGTGGGCTCTGCTGCCCCCACCCCACACTTCCTCCTGTCCCAGGTCCGTCGGCACCTGTGGGATAGACCTCTCTGTTTCGTTCCACTCACCCTGGCATCCCCCTCCCCTCTGTTCCACTGGCTGCCCGTGCGTCCCTGTGTTTGGGGAACAGGCCCCTGCGATGGGGAGTCCAGCTGCGGTGGCCGGCCCTGAGGGAGGCTGGCCCGGGTGGTTTGCGAGCTGCGGCGTGGGGGAGGGTGCTTCTGTGTCACTGCTCCGGCCTTCCTGAGCAGTCAGTCCCGGGCCGAGGACGGTCGCTGCGGCTCTCGGGGCAGTGTATTACGACACGGAAGACCGTCCTTGTTCCCGCTGGGCACTGCTGGGGGCCCTGCTCCCGTGGCCGCCCCTGCCCACAGGGCAGGAGGCTGCAAGTCCAGCCGGGCGTTGTGTGCTGGGCGCCTGGCTGGGGCAGAGGCTCCCTGCACTTTGCCCTGGCCCTGCCCAGAGGTCAGGCGTGCAGGCTGCCCGCGCCCCCTCTGCTTTTCCCTCTCCCGCGACTGTCCCGGTGGTCCCGGTGAAGGCGGCTCTGCCTGTGTCGGCTCCGTCCACGCCTCTCGTCCTGAAGCAGGTGTCCCGCTGCTCCCTCCTGAGGCTGGGGTGGGGGCTGTGCTGTGTGTCCCCACCCCCAGAGGGGCAGGCCAGGCAGGGCACGTCAGGCCTGTGCTCCGTGCTGGGGCCTGCCAGCACCGTGGTCTCAGCTCGGCCGCACAGGTAGGTTCCAGCGTCTGCCTGCTCCGGCCTGGGTGGAACCGCCGTGCAGTAGCCTCCGGCTGCTCCTCAGAGTGTGTGCTGGGTGGAGCAGCGGGGGCAGCTCAGGCTGTGGTCACCCCTGGTGTCAGCGGCAGGTGCAGGGTCATGACCCCCGCCCCCATCGGTTACTCCTGGACAGTCGCGTGCTGACCGTGCCCAGGTCCGGGTTGGGCGGTGTGGATGCGGGAGTGCGCGGTGCGTGATCGGCCGGGGCCTTGGCACGCCCGCCCCCGCCACAGCCCTGCTTCTCCGTGGTGAGCCCCGGGGCCAGGCAGAGCCTCTGGTCACAGTGGCAGATGGCGGTGAGCGATGCTGGCCTGGGGCCCCTGACTCCTCCTGGGGCTGGACAGCATCTCCTCAGGCCTTCCTGTGAGGCTGCTCTTGCCAGCCCATTCCACGGAGGCAACAGCTGAGGCTCGGAACAGCTGACAGTCCTGTGGGTACCTTCATGTCTGAGGAGCATGGCTGGCAAAGGGCAGCAGGTCCTGCTTTGGCCCCCGGCCCCTGAGGTTTTCTCTGGCACCTCCTCATGGGGAGCAGGCAGGGCACCCCCTGCTGGTCATCGGCCGGGGCCCCTCATTGCATCTGGCCTAGAAAGACACCTCATGTGGCCCCAGTGGGGTGGGTGCCTCCACGCACGTGTGCCCACCCCTGCCCTCCCCCCAGCCTGTGTGCAGCCCCCGCCCCAGGCCTCTGTGCCCACTTCCTCCCTCCTTCCCGCCCCTGTCCAGGTAACTGTCACGGAGAGAGAGCAGGTGCACGTAGGGTGTGATTGTACAGTGAGCGTGTGCCTCCCCGCCAGCCGGGGAAGCCGTTGGAGTGACAGGTGCAGGCGCCGTGCTGGGGTTCCCGCCCTTGGCCGCCACCCTTCCTCTCGGCTCTGCGTGTTCAGCGGCAGCTGAGACCCAGCCCCAGGCAGGTTGGGTGACCTTTATAGTCCCTGCTGCCACCAGGATCTGCCTGTGGCCACCGTCGCCCTGGAGACTCAGAACCGGTCGGGCTCCGGTCCTGTAACCGAGGCGTTTCTGTGGCCTCCGCCTCCCCTCCTGGCCCAGCCGCGCTGTCTCTCTGACCCCGCCTTGTGCGTGTGCTTCTTGGGTTTGTTTTTACTGAGAACTGTTGAATGCTGCTGAGTTCGCTCATGAGTCATCTTAAATGAGGTGGAGCCACACCGCACTGAGGACAGAAGCGGAGGAGGGGCGGGGGAAGGAAGGAGGGGGCGGGAGGCAGGCGGCCTCTCGGCAGGTGTTGGGATCCCCAGGTGGAGACCTGGCCTCCTGGGGACTCGGGGTGAGGTTTTCTGGGAGGGGGAGATTTCCGGAAGCCACTGCCATGCCCGCTGTTCTCTGCACCTTGTGGAGGGCGGAGCTCCCTGGAGGCGCAGTCTGGGCTGGTGCCCGTGAGTGTACAGCCAGCTCAGCTTCCTGGTCACACGGTGCTTCCCGGGCTGGCTGTGGCCCTGGGCAGGCTGGCTCTCGGCCTTGGGTGGCAGTGTCTGTGCCTGCGTGCAAGCATGGGTGCTCTGCGTGGGGCCGGGCGCACCTGCCCGCTGCTGCTCCTGGCTCTGGGCCCTCCCACCTGTGAGCAGTCCCAGCGCCGCCCCCCTGAGGCCCGGAGCCCAGACAGCACGTAGTGGGCCTGACCCAGCCGTGCGGTGGGAGGAGCTGCTTCTGGAGGGAGCCCCAGCACAGTAAGTTCCCGACTGCCTGGCTATGTGTGGCCCTGGTGAGGACCCCTCCCCTGCCAGCCCCCATGTGGAGGCCTCTCGGGAGCACAGGGGGAGTGGCCGGCTGTGCGGTAAACGCTTGGGTCTCCTCCCCTCCCCTCCCCTGCTCCCGGCCTGCCTTGCCCCGCGGCCCTGTTCCATATGGGACGTACCCAGCCAGGGTCCCCAGCCCGGGGTGGGACTCTGCGCGTGTGTGTTTATGATCATACGAGTCTGTGCGGGCTCCTAGCTGAGCTTGGTGGCTGTCTCAGCCTGGGTCACGCGTGTCTCACATGGCAGTGCCTGTGGGAAGAAGGGCGTCCTGAGGGGGTTCTTGCCTCTGGGGGTGGAGTGCCTTGGCAGCTGTGTGGCTCTGGGGGCCTCACCTTCTCGATGCCGGCCCCACTCTCCCCTGCTCCGTGGGGCTGCAGCCGTGGCTGGTCCTGGGGTCTCGTAGGGGCTTGGCGCCTGCAGGGGGAGTCATCGCAGGTGCCCGTCACCTGCCTAGCACTCAAATAAAACAATTGGGTAAGTGACTAATATTTGTTCAGCACTCAGTGCCGCCAGGCGCGGTCCCGAGCCCTTGTGTTTCCGTGTGTAATCCCGCCCGTGGCACTGAGCTTATCTCCCTCTGCCGAGGAAGAAACTGAGTCTCAGGGCAGGCAGGTGCGCTCCCAAGGTCAGACGCTTCCCGCCGGGCGTCAGGATGGCAGAGCAGAGCGTGCCGCAGGGGGCAGAGGGACACGCGAACGAAGGCCTGGGTTGCGCCCAGTGCACGGGCTGGTCGTGGGCTCCGGGAAGGGCTCTGCTCTGCTGTGTTCGCCACTCCCTGTCTGTGCAGTCGTCCGCATGCCGCCCACGGCCTCTGCTGTGCACCGGGGGTCACCGTCTCCCTTCCTTGCCCTTCACCTTTGCCGTGGTTGTAGGCAGAGCAGGCGTCGTGGGTCGTCAGGCTCCCGCAGGAGGGCACGGGCCAGGCAGCTCCAGGCGCGTGAGACGCCAGTGCGGGTCGGGGTCTCTTCCTTGGGGTCTTGGGGTGCCGTGTGCTCTGGCTCATGGATCCTGGCCCTGCCTGGCACCCTGTTATATTAACCCTGCATGAGCTGGAGCCGGCACTGACCTGTTGCTGGGTCTTTGGCCATGTTGGGAGGGTGGCCACCCGCTCCTGGGAGTGGGGCCAGGGTCTCCTGAGTGGGAGACCGCTCCCCACAGGGCAGTCTTGGGAGACAGAAAGCTCTGGCAGGAGCTGGCGTCCCCCTGGCTGGCAGCTGCAGAGGCTCAGGGTGCCGAGTCCAGCCGCGCCACACCTTTCGTGTCCGCCTCGCTGGCTCCAGTGGACGCCGGACCACGCCTGCTCCATGGCGCTGTCCTCCTGCACCAGCCCCCTTCGCACCATTCCCATCTGTGGCAAGCTCGGGAAGAAGTCACGGGCTCCTGCTGTGCGGCCCCCTCTTCCGTGGAGCTTCTGCACCCGTGGGTGCCTTGGCTTCAGTTCTGAAGCTGGATGGGAGTCAGTGCTGAGATGGGAGACGGAGTCCACCTGCCTCTCACTGCGGCCACGTGGGTCCTTTAGGATGCACCTGCGGACAGCCAGGCAGTGCCCTTGCCGGCACGCACAGACGGGAGCGGAGCTCAGACGAGAATGCCCATGGTTAGTTACCTCTTGGCCCCTGGGGTCAGCGCGGTCAGAAGACCAAGGCAAGTGGAAACAGGACGGCTGACTCAAGTGGGCAGGGGTCTGAGCACCGTGGGGCCCTGGAGGGTCTGTCTGAGCCGAGAGCTCACAGTCACAGGAGATGCCAGCCGAGGCCTGGGCATGTGGGTGCACCGCAGCCTGAGCCGTGCACAGCCCATGCAAAGGCCCCGGGTAGCATGTGAGGCAGGGACAGGGTGTGAGGAGGCACACGCAAGGCAAGACTGCCCACCCAGGGGCCCCGGCCAGGGACCCCACGTTGCCCTGTGGCAGTGGGCACCCGTGACGCGTGTTCCCGTGGGAGCCAGCAGTTGTTCGCTGCACACGAGGTGCAGTTTGCTGCAGGTGACTGGTCCAGGCTGCCCTGCAGCGTGAGCCCGGGATGCAGCCACGGCCTCGGCCCTGCTTGCGCGGGGGCTCCGTGTCAGGCACCGCTTGCTCTGTCCTGGGACACACGGAGAACATGCTGTGCCGATGCCCCGTTGTGTTTGCTTCCTGCTGGCTGGCCGGGAGGGTGCCATGGGCCTTGGCTGGCCTCATCCCCACGGTTGCCTTAGAAAGAAGGTGGACGCAGGCTGTTAGCCCATTTTGTGGATGTGGAGCCTGAGCATAGAGGGTTCGGTGCCTGCCCAAGGTCAGGTGGTGGAGTGCAGATGCAAACCCTGGGCCTGGTGCTCCACGTGGCTGGGGATTCGTGTGGTGTCTGGTCCCTGCGTGGAAACACCTGGGCCTGGGAACCTGGACGGGGCTGGTCCTGGCTGCACGTTCTGAGGGGCCCGGCCCCCGCGACTGTGGGCAGTGGCATGTGTGAGCCCAGCATAGCCTGGCACCCACCTGCCGTGTGGCTGGTCTGCTCTAGTGCCTTCTACAGGAGCCCTGCCAGGCCTCGCCTGGTGTCATTCTTGGGTTGGGTACTTGGAGCCACCCTCTCCACAGAGGCTGCTGGGGACAAGGACCATGCTGCCCATGGGTGGTTCCTGGATACCCGGAGCATCCCCAGGTCTGAAGACGCCTGTGTGGGCCTGGGTGAGAGACCCTGGCCTCAGCCTCGCAGGCGTCTGCTGGGAAATGGAGGGGGAGCCCGAAAGGGGCTTTGCGTCCCCTGAGGTGGCAGCCCCCCTCATCCTGGAGAAGCAATGGGACGGCTGCCGGTCCTCACCGTGGTGCCTGTGTGAGCAGAGGAGGAGAGACCAAGCTGGCTGCCTGCTCTGCCCCGAGTGCTGGTGCGGCACGACGCCCTCACCGCAGCTAGCACCACACTGACTTCCTCGCCTCCAGCGCCCCGGGCCCACCGGCACCGGCCCGCTTCTTGATAAGGTAGGAGACCGTGGTTCAGTGGCAGCAACAGGAGGCGGGCTTAGAGCGCCTGCTTAGGCTCGGGCGTGGAGCTGCGGTTCAAGGACGCTGCTGCCAGCCCACGCCGTCGCACTGGAGCCCCGTCCGGTGGGAGTGCAGGGCAGCTCTGCCTCCTCTGAGGCTCACGGCTGCGGCCGGCAGGTGCTGGGACCGGTCCTCAGGCCAGGTCTGCTGATGCCAGACCGCTGCTGGGCGGGAGGGCCTGGGGAACCTGAGCGCTGTGATCAGACGTAGGAGGCACACACCAGGCCCCGCGGGAGACGGGCTGTCCCTGCTGACCAGCATGTCTCAGGTCTCACCTGCCCTTCAGGTGGGGGAGGGGCATGAGGGGGCGGGGTCCACCCACTGGAGGCACTGCCTCGGGCCTAGGACTTTGTGACTGTTCCTCGTCTGCGTGTGCAGTGGGCTGCAGGCGCCTGGATTGTGTGCACATGTGTGTGTGTGGGTGGCATGTACATGTGTGTACATGCATGTGCCCTGGCAGGGGCTTGGTGTTCCAGCCGGGAGAGCTCTTCTGGCAAACGCTGTTCTGGAAATGTCCTTAGGGGAATTTCAGCGTCTTTGTCACTCCAGTGGTCCCCAGCTCCTCATCCTGCCAGGACCCCTGGGTCCTTGTCCCCCTTCCCGTGGGTCCTTGTGCTTGGCTCTCCCCTGGTGTTCTCTGAGCCCCAGGCCTTTCTTCCCGCCCACTCTGGCCTCCTGAGGGGGCAGCTGCCACTCACCGGGAAAGCACCATTTGCATGGAGATGTTTGTCTGCTGTCCCCACGTGTCCCCCGGCCACCCTGCTGGCCTGGCAAGGGGTGGGCAGGGTGGGCTGTGGTGCTGCACCAGGGTGCATGGAGGGATGCCATGGCAGCATCATGTGGGAGAACAAGGGTCCCCGGCCGCCGTGCTTGGGTCCCTAACCCCCATGAGGTGAGGAGGTGCACGAAGCCGAGAAGGGTGGGGGACCTTTCCCACGGCTGCAGGTGCACAGTGGCCAGGACGCACCGTGGCTGCCGCAGAGGGAGCTCCCGTGCAGGGCGCGAAGCCGGGCCCGGCCGGCGCTGCAGCCTCGCCTCTCTCTCGTAGCTTTAACCTTAACCCCAGATTCCGGCGGTGCCGGCCCCTCCTCCCCCCTGCTCTCAGCGCCTGCGGAAACTGAAAGCCACGATAATCCTGTGCCAGCAGGGGCACAGGTGAGGGCGGTGTGGGCTGGCACAGGCCAGGCGGGAGACTTTGCAGCCGGCAGTTTCCACCTGGAGAACAGAAGAGGACAAAGGGAGCCCTGTGCGGCTGCCTCGTGGAACGCTGCTCGCCGGGGGCCGGGCCCTGCCACCTTAGTCTGGGCTCCGAGAGAGAGAGGGTGGCTCCGTGGCGGGAGGATCTCCCGGGCCTGCGGCACCAGGGTAGGACATGCGTTTCCGGGGAGCCCCCAAGTCCCCTTCCTGGCCACGCTGGAGCTTGATGCCTGTCCTGGGCCCACAGGCCCGGGTCTGCGCCATCATCGGTGTGGGCGTTCCTTCAGGTCAAGCCGTTCAGTGACGTCACGTCCGTCACCTGCCGTCTGTCTCCACGTGGCATGCGGCCTGTCAGCCTCCGTCAGCTCCAGGTGTCACCCCCGAGCGAGTCGGGAATCCAGGGCCCGGCAGAGGTTGGGGCTGGCTCGGGCGTGGTGAGTGGGCCGTGCCTCTCTGCCCCCTCTCGCACCGCGTGTGGCCTGGGGCTGTGGACTGAAGGGAGCGCAGGGCTCCGTGGAGCAGCTGCGGGCTGCCTGGGTGACTGCACGACACCAGAGCCTCCGGTGCCGGCTTGTGGGGGGTGTGGGGCTGCTAGCGAGCTGCCCGCCTTGGACGTGCTGTGTGCCCTGCAGGGGGTTGCTGGGGCCCGGACCTCCAGGTGGAGGTGCGCGGAGGATCCGCTGGTCTGGGCTGGCGCTGCAGGTGAGCCTCGGGCTCCTGCGACCTTGGCAGTGGCCCCCAGACGCTGTGGCTGTCACCGCAGGTGTGGGTGGCTGTGTGGGGGCGGCCTCGTTCCCCTTCTTGGCGGTTCAGGAGACGTTCCTTTGGGTCGTGTGGGGTTGGAGGGGAAACACAGGCTTCCGCGGGAAGCCCATGTGTCTGAACCCCACGTGAGCAGCTGCGGGCTGGCACCCAGCATGGCCGCACGTCTCACCTGCTCTGGTGCTGGGGCTCGCGGGGGTGATAGCCAGCGTACAGTTTCCTGGCGGCTTGCACCTGGCATCGTGAGAGTCTCGATGGAAGGAACTGGCAGGGGGTGAGGCTCTGAGCGCTCAGTGCTGCGCTGACCCAGATGGTGTTGGAGGAGATGCGTCTGTGTGTCTGCCTACTCAGCGCTTCGGTGTGTGGCCCAGGGGCGGGCCTGGGGTCTGCTCGGCCATGTCGGTGTCTGTGCGTCCTGAGACCCTCCCCCGCCCCACCCTGCCGTGCTGGCACCAGCATTTCACAGTCACGCGTTTTCTGTGTGCCAATGATCGCGGGGTGATGTGCGCTGGGAGAGGTCGGGCCGTGCCAGGGAGCTCTCACAGCACGTGTGTGTTCTGTTACGTGATGGCGCAGTTTGTCATACAGTGATGAGCAGGTTCTGAGTCCTGGAGCGTGGCGAGCCTGAAGAAATGGGGTCAGCGGGCGTCTCTGTGCGTTTTTCTGTAACTGTGATGTAAAAGCCCAGTCTGGCCATTCCTGAAGGACAGGGGTCTGTTTAGCTCCTGGTTCTCAAAGCTGCAAAGCCTGAGGTCAGACGGCCACATCCGATGGTCTCCTCATGGTGCTGGGGACTTGGCCGAGGTCACGTGGGGCGGCTGTGGCAGGAGGGGCGCCTGGGAGGGAGTGCTAAACCCGCTCTGGTAGCAGACCCACTCGACGGGACCCGTGAGCCCAGAACCCTTTCATCCGCTGACTGCTCATCAGGGCAGAGCCTGAGGGCCCCACCTGGTTCCCTGACGCCCGAGTTCTGGTGGTGTTGGGTCCTGGCTGCCCCTGCAGAGCGAGCGGCTGGATGTGTCTGATCCGGCGTGGGGTCTGGCGTCAGAGCAGGATGGGTTTGCCAGAGACCCAGGAGCACCGAGGGCATGCTCAGGCCGCCCGTGGTTCTGGAAGGGAGAGGAGCCGCCCCGGTCTGATGGAGGGAATGGAGGATGTGCGTGTGGGCTGGGGCAGTTACTACACAGGGCGTCTGCTGGGAGCACCCTGCCGTGGGTGCCAAATCAAATCTGGGTTGAACCTAAAATTCCGTGTTCTGAACTTACCGCCCGGCCCTTGGGAGCCACTCGTGTGGGTTACCTGAGCCCCTCAGCCGCCCATTTTACAGATGGGAAAACTGGAGTTCAGAGCTGTGCTGGAGCCCAGGTGCAGTGTGGCTCCAGGGCTGACCTCCGGGTTCGTTCGTTCATTCACAGTGGTGGAACGAGGCCCTGGTTCTCCCACACTGTAATGGTTGCGGTCACTCAGCTCTGAAAATGGCGGGTTCAGGGATTTTGATGCACGGCCGGGGCTGGGGCTGGGTCCTAAGGGAGAAGCCACTGGAAACCACCCATGGGGGTCAGGCTGGGTCTGGGAGGAAGGCGGCAGGGGTGGGGGCCAGGGTGGCCCTGAGCAGTGGGCCCAGGCTGTACTCAGCCCCCCACACCCATGTGTCCTCCGCGCTGGCCGGGGCTGGCCTTTGAGGGTGTGCGGGTGGGCCAGGAGCTCTCTAGTCCCCAGCCCCTGAACCCCAGCTGTGGTGCTGTGCACCTTGCTGTCCTTGCTGGGAGGGGGTCTGAGGAGGACAGAGGGCGGTGAGGAGAGGCCTGGAGGCCTCGCTGGGCACTGGACTCCTCTGTGTGCTTGGTAGAGAGAAGAAAAATCAGAAGAACAGCCTGTAATGGTGCAAGGCAGAAGCCGACCGCTCCTCGGCCGGCTGTGGCTGGCCACGTGTATGGCTGCATGTGGCAGCGTGGCCTCGGCCAGCCCTGTTTCCTGCCGTGTTCGTGCACGTGGGCGTGTGCACAGCTGCACAGCTTCCCGCGGCGCACCGCCCTCACTCACTGCCGCACGCCGGGCTGTGTCTGCTCTGGGCTGTGACTTCGGCGCTCCTCGGGAGCCAGCTCATCCGTCTCCGGTCATGTCTGCAGGTTCTGTCCTTTACACAGCTGAGCTGCACGCGCCTCACCCCCCGGCTGTCCTCACACACTGACCAGCATCCTCTGCGGTGTGGACACGGTTCATGTCCCACCAGCGCCTGCTGCCTGCCTCCTTTCTAAGAATTCTTCATGTATTTGATGGGAAGAGAGAGAGGGAGGGAGGGAGAGAGAGGGAGGGAGGGAGGGAGGGGGAGAAAGAGAGAGAGAGGGAGTTCGTCCATCCTCTGGTTCACTCCCCAAGTGGCTGCAATGGCTGGTTTGGCCATGCGGAAACCAGGAACAAGGAGCTTCATTCAGGTCTCCCACATGGGTGCAGGGGCCCAATCTCTTGGGCCATCCTCCACTGCTTTCTAGGCACATTAGCGGGGAGCTGAGTCAGAAGTGGAGCAGCTGAGACTTGAACCAGTGCCCACACAGGATGCCAGCATCGCAGGTGGGGGCTTTGCCCATTATGCTGCAATGCCGGACCCTAAGAATTCTTTATGTGTTTGACAGGAAGACTTGAGAGAGAAAGAGAGAGAGCGATCTGTCTTCCATCCGCTGGTTCACTCCCCAGATGGCTGCAGTGGCCAGGGCTGGGCCAGGCTGTGGGTGCAGGGCCCTAAGCACTTGGGCCGTCTTCTGCTTTCCCAGGTGCATTAGTAGGGAGCTGGATCGGAGGTGGAGCAGCCGGGACTTGAACTGGCGTCACAGGTGGTGGCTTTACCCACAATGCCGTAGTGCTGGCCCCTCCACCAGTGCTTTCAGAACAGTTTCTGAAATTGTTATCTGTGATGTTCTAATAAGGAACAAAGAACGAATTTTATTGGGAGTTCTTTTCATGTGGGCTGTGCCCACTCTGGGCCCAGCTTCGAGGCCGTTGGGGCCAGCATGGAGCCCCTGCAGCCTCTGGGGCCTGCAGGCTGGGCTGAGCAGGGAGGGGGCAGCACGCGCAGGCCGTAGCACTCCCCAGGCCGGATGATCTCACCGAGTCCCCCGCTGGCTCTGAGAGGCGGGCCCTGCATTGTCCTCTGCACAGGGAAGGACCAAGGGGAGGAGTGGCCAGGGGCTTCCCTGGGGTAAGGACCCCAGGTGGGGGTGGGTTGACCCATGGATGTGGCTGTCTGGCCCCCAGCCCCAGCCCCTGACACCCTGCTGGGGAAGAAAGAGCGGGCACCCTGATCCTGCCTCCGTAGGGCCTGGGGGTGGGGTGGGCTTCTTTGTTGTTTTCCTGTACCTGGTGGGGGGTGGGTTTCTCCATGAATTCCTGTTCCTTAGGTGGGTTTCTCTACATTTTTCCACTTCCTGGGGTAGGGTGGGGTGGGGCGGGGTGGAGTGGGGTGGGGTAGGGTAGGGTGGGGCGGGGTGGGGCGGGGTGAGTTTTCTCCTTGGTTTCCAGTTTCTGGGGGTGGTTTTCTCCATGGTTTTTCCATTCCGGGGGGGGGGGTTCCCCATGGGTTCCCTGTTCCTGGGTACAGGTTTCTCCGTGGATTTGCGGCTCCCGGGTGGCGTCTGTGGTGTCAGGGTCCTGCCTCGCTGGAGGCCTGGTGGGTTTCTCTGTGGTTCTGGAGCTGGTGGAAGGCCTTGCGTGTTCACGGCGGCCTCGTCCTCCCCTGAGCTCTTCCCAGAGTTTATTTTCTGTCCTTTCGCACTGAGGAGCCCAGGTGAGCAGCACCTGCTTGAGGGGCCCTGGGTGTCCTCTGTCAGGCGTCCAAGGCCAGTATCAGTCGGGGAGCAGATGGCCGTTCTGAGGGCTCTGCCCCTAGGAAGGCCCTGGGCACCTGCACATGGTGTCACCTGGGTCACCTGACGTGGGCCAGGACGGGCATCGGGTGCTGGGAAGGGCGCGTGAGGGCTGCTGCCCACCCCGGCAGCTCTGTGAGACCTTTCCGCTCTCTGAGCCTGACTTCCTCACTTCTGATGGCAGGTGCATCTCTGAAAGTGTGTGTGCATCACTTGGTGTGTGACGGGGACCATAAACACACCCGTGTGAACACACACACCAAATATACACACAAGTGCATACACGTGTCCATGCACACACGCACACTCAGACCCTCGTGTGCACACACATGTGAAGGCACACACACCCGTGTGCACACACACATCCAGGCACACGTGTGCTCACAAAGGCACTCACAAGCACATGTACACACATCCATAGGCACACACAGGTGACACACATGCGCACTCAGACCCTCGTGTGCACACACACAAGTACAATGAGAGTTTTGTCTGTACAGGGGCTGGTTCTGAGACCCCCACAGACACCGAGCGCCGCGCATGCTCAGATCCCTTCTGTGGTGTGGTCGTCGCTGCCTGCAGCCCACGCGTCCTCCCCGTGGCCTACCCCTCCCAGTGGTGGTGCTGCAGGGAGGGCTGGGGCCCGTCTGGTAGAGGCACAGCCATCCCAGACCCGGCGGCAGGGTTCGTGTCAGCCACAGCCTAGTGCTTTCCTGAGCGTCTTCCATCCCCGGGGGCTGAGTCCTTGGGTGCAGAGCCTGTGCGAGCCGAGGGCTGACTGCGGGGTCCGAGGCTGCTCTGCCTGCTGGACGGGGTCCTAGAGCAGTCGGTAGGACTGAGATTCCCAGAGGGCACACATCAGTGAGCGAGCAGTGCCGTGCACGTGTCCCGTGTCGGCCTTGCCCGTGGTGCCCCGTGGAAGCCCCGTCCTGCTGCTGACCCGTGGGGCCATGTCCCGTGGTGACCTGAAGTACCCTGGTGTTTCGGAGCCCAGTGGTGACAGTGATTGGCTCGCTGTTCATGATGAGCTGGGGTCATTGTGCGGGGAGGAGACGTGCAGGTGACCTGTGTCTTCTGCAATTGCAGGCCCCCCGGAACTCCGAGCCGTCCGCTGCTCTCTCCGGTGACCAGCCATTGCGGTGAGTATCCGGTGTGTCTGGAGGGCAGTGGGCCGAGTCCCACGGGGGAACTTGAAAACGGTACTCGGAGGCGACGCGTGGGAGGCTTACACGCGTTTTCTGAGTGCCGTGGTGACCTACGGAGGTCCCACAGCCATGGTGGCAGAGGGGCCACTCCGTCGGAGCAGGTGCCAGAGGCTGGAGACCCACGGCCAGATCCTGGGATGGCCGCGGGGCCACGTTATCATTACTTCACATCAGTCTTCCGAAGATGGTTTTTTTATTTTTTAGTTCTGATTTTTTTTTACATTTTTATTGACTTTTTTTACAAGATGTGTGAAGATCTACACTGGAACTGAGCTAATTAGAGTTCATTCTTCTTGTAGGGCTCTTTTAAAAATATTTATTTATTTGAAAGAGAGAGAGGGAGAGAGAGAGAGATATCTTATACCCGCTGGTTCACTCCCCAGGTAGCCGTGATGGGCTATGAGCTGAGCCGGGCAGAATCCAGGAGCCTCACCCGTGTCTCCCACGTGGGTGGCAGTGGTTCCAGCGCTTAGGTCGTCTTTCACTGCTTTTCCCAGGCCATTAGCAGGAAGCTGGATTGGAAGAGGAGCAGCGTGGATTTGAACTAGTGCCCATGTGTGATGACAGCTCTGTACATGGCAGCTTTACCCGCTACGCCACAGTGCCAGCCCCAGATTTCATTTTTAAAAAGTAATTAAGGGGCTGGCACTGTGGCTCAGTGGGTTAAAGCCCCAACCTGCAGCACCAGCATCCCATATGGGCACTGGTTCGAGTCCCGGCTGTTCCTCTTCTGAGCAGTGGAAGATGGCCCAAGTCCTTGCGCCCCTGCACCCGCATGGGAGACCCGGAAGAAGCTCCCAGCTCCTGGCTTTGGATCAGCTCAGCTCTGGCCGTTGCGGTCATTTGGGGAATGAACCAGCAGATGGAAGACCTCTCTCTCTCTCTCTCTCTCTCTCTCTCTCTCTCTCTGGCTCTACCTCTCTCTGTAACTCTGTCTTTCAAATAAATAAAATGTTTTTTTTTAAAGAGTAATTAAAATTCTTTTGCATCTGTGCCTGATGATGAAAGTGAAGAAAAAATAATTTGGAAACTGCTCAGATCCTTATCTGAACAAATCAACTCTCAAAAAATACCCAGCTTTCCGATTACTGGGGGTTGCTGTTATTTCTTTTTCAAGTGTGATAAAATTTTACTTTACTTGAAAGGCAGACGGAGGGAGAACTCCCTTCTAGGGATTCCTCCCCAAATGCCACAGCAGCCAGAGCTGGGCCAGGCCGACGCCGGGAGCCCAGAACTGCACCCAGGCCTCCCACGTGGAGGCAGGGACCTGGGGTCCTGGGCTGTCACTTGCTGCCTCCCGGTGGTCTTAGCAGGAAGTGGATCAGAAGCGGAGCCCGGACTCCAGCCAGGCTCTCCGCCTTGGATGTGGGCGCCTGCAGTGGAGACCTGACCCCAGGATTTCTGAATGAAACACCAGAGCCTGGGGTTGCCTCTGGAGGTCACAGGGGAGGAGGAGGTCACGGGGTCCCTGACAGGACGGCGTGGCCGTGTGCTGGGAATACCGCAGTTAGGTGATGGATGCGTGGATGTTTGGTAAACTGTTTGTTAGGTTTCAGATTTTTCCAAAATGAACAAAGAGAGGACACACGTGCACACACACACACACGCGTAGGCCATGCACACACACAGACCACACACATGTGCCCACACACACATGTAGACACACGTAGACAATGCACACACAGACCATGCACACGCGCCCACACACACACGCATACACACACGGAGACACACACAGACCATGCACACGTGCACGCACACATGCATATACACACATAGACACACACATAGACCATTCACACACACAGAGCATGCACACGCGCCCACACACACACGCATACACACACACACGGAGACACACACAGACCATGCACACACGCACACACGCATCCACACACGGAGACACACACGCAGACCATGCACACACACAGACCACACACATACAGACCACACACGCAGACCATGCACACATACAGACCACACACGCAGACCACACACATGTGCCCACACACATGTAGACACACACACATATGCATACACACACACACACGATAGGATGAGTGAAAAGGAAGTCACAGCCAGTGGCTCACCTCCATGCACAGGAAGCGCCTCCTGTACACCTCCCGGCCCCTCCTCTCCTCCTGGGCCACCTGTTGGGCTTCCCTGGACCCTCTCCCATTCCCCAGGCCTCTCTCTCCAGGGCCCTCAAGGCCTTCCTGAGGGCACCAGTGACTGGGGAGAAGCTGCGGAGCCGTCCCCGGGGGCTCCAGGCCTCAGCCAGCCTCACCCCATCCTCCAGTCCTGCCCCGCCCCTTCCCGTGTGTGCATCTCACACCTGGACACCTGCTTGGGCACCTGTGTCCTGGGTGCAGGGGTTTGGCCGGGTGTGGCCCAGCAGAGGCCACAAAGCCCCGAAGTGTGGAGCCCCCGCCCTCCTCCCCATCGCGGCCCCTCCCCTCCCAGCACCTGAAGGCTCCCTGTGACCCCCCACGCCTACCCCGCTGCACCCAGCCCGGAGGATCTGCTTGCTGCTCATTTGCAGCCTTGACCTCTGCTTTCCGGACGCTCGCCCTCCCCGGGAATCCCAGCCTCTGAGCCGCCCCTTCCCGCGCTGGGGCCACAGGGGCCAGGCCTGCCCTTGCTGCACCCGGGGCCCAGTGTGCCCAAGCCCCGTGTCACTACTGCAGAGGCCCCTCCCTGCCCACTCTGCTGGCAGCTGGCAGCGCCCAGTCGTGCCCGGCTGGATCCGCACCCTCCTGGAGAAGTGCGGCCAGGTCGCCTGGCGTGAGACCCGTGAGGGTCAGTGGCTGTGCCCTGCCCTGTCCCGGCCCTCCTGTCCTGCTGGCTGACCTGGCGGCCTCTCCCTCGCAGGCCCTCGGCCCTGAGCCCCACCATGGAGGACGGACATGAGCTGGACCTCACCTACATCACGGAGCGCATCATCGCCGTGTCATTCCCCGCTGGCGGCTGCGAGGAGTCCTACCTGCGCCACCTGCAGGAGGTCACGCGGATGCTCAAGTCCAAGCACGGCGACAACTACCTGGTGAGCGATGGGGGCCGGGCGTGATGGCCGGACACGGGCAGCCCCAAGTGCCCCGCCTCCACCCCGCAGCCCCTACACCAGCTGGGAGGCCAGGCGTGACGGCTGGACACGGGCGGGCCCCTCGCTGCCGAGCTGTACCCCACAGCCGAGGGCCCCGCCTCCACCCTGCAGCCCCTACACCAGCCAGGGGGCTGGGTGTGACGGCCGGACACAGGCGGGCCCCTCGTGGCCAAGCTGTACCCCACTGCCGAGGGCCCCGCCTCCACCCCGCAGCCCCTACACCAGCTGGGGGGCTGGGTGTGACGGCCAGACACAGGTGAGCCCCTTACACAGGCCCCCCCCTGCTGGTCCCCCACAGCAGCCCTGGTACCAAAGAGCAAACTGACCCTGCTTGAATGGGCAAGACAAAGCGTGGGGTGGCCACGAAACCAGGGGCTGCCCGGCCAGGTGGTAGCTGCGTTGGCCTTGGAGGGGGAGCCTCTCATGGGTCTCCCTCCTTTGATCATCACTTTCTTCGTGCCAGCGTGCCAGCGCTCCAGTCTCTTCTTGCTCCCTGCTGGCACCCTCTCCGTTCCTCCTTCCCCCTTATCTGTAGCCCTGAGCCAACAAGGAGGCCATTGTCGGCCTTATCAGTCTCTCCCAGGACTGGGCTGGGGCTGTGGAGGTGGGCGTGGAGCTCCTTCGGACTTGGGCTCCTCCGGGCCCCCTGCCCCACGCACCTGCTCCTGCCCTGAAGCCAGTCCTCTGTGACCGTGCAGGATAGGGAGTGGCCCCTCTCATGGGGCTCCCTCCCTTGGGGGCTTCTTCCTTTAGCGGCGGAGCTGGGCCCCTCGGCAGGACCCGCTCCCGTCAGCCCGCTCCCTGGCTGCCTACCCCAGAGACCACCCAGAGGGCCTGGGGCCTGGGATGGCACCCACTGGGTCTGGGGGCTGCTCCCTCTGTCACCACGCAGGGGCCTTTTATGGGTTTGGGGGCGGGAGCTTTGGGAACCTGGGAGAGAGCCGCATGTGTGTCTCACCCAGACCCGGCAGGACGGCTCGCAGGCTGGCTGGTCTGTTTCTCTGGACATCTGACAGTCACAGACGGGCAAGCCAGCCTTGAACACACACCACTTACGGAGGGCTCTGGGGCACTGCCTCTGCTGCTAGGAGAGCGTCCTGGGCCCTGCCAGGGCGGCAGCTGCGTCTCGGATTCTGGCAGGGCGGGCCGGGGCCACTCTGAGCAGGTCCAGGAGGCCGCTGGGGTGGGCACCAGAGCTGTGCCTGCTGAGTCAGGGGCCCTACGTGCGACTGGGGGTGGCCAGGGCAGGCCCCGCTCCCTGCTCTCTGCTTCCCCCAGGTCTTCAGAAAGTTCATGGAAACTAGAATTAAAAGAGTTTACTTTGGTATGAAGTTTTTTAAATCTGTGCAGTTTTTTCCTGAATGCGTTTTCTGAGAACATTGTTCAGGCCCTGCGTTTGTGTGGATTTCAGAACTTTGTACCAAAATCAACGTACCTTTTACTTCTGTTTCCCCAGGCCTTGTGCAGTGTCCTAGTGTTTGAATATTTGGCAAAGATTCATTCACTGGCTAGATGGGGGGGGAGGGGGGATGTCTTCCATCAGCCGGTTCACTGTCCACACGGCTACAATAAACAAGGTTGGGCCAGGCCGAGGTGGAGCCAGGAGCCAGGAGCCAGGAGCCCCGTCCAGGTCCTCCCATGTGGGTGGCGGGGGCCCACGTTCTTGGACCATCATCGGCTCCTCCCCAGGTGCGTTAGCAAGGAGCCGGAGTGCCAGTGGAGCAGACCAGCACTCCAGTGTGGGATGGCGCGGTCACAGTGCAGCCCCCACCGCTGTGTCACAACGCGGCCCTTGGGTGAATATTTTGCAGCCGCTAGAATAAATGGAGCCTTGGTAACGTTGCTGTGTTAATCCCAGTGGAGGAGGGTGCTGTGTGGAGTGCGTGTGAGGGTTGTCCCGCCGCCCCCACTGTGGTCCGCAGAGTGCCGGACAGAAGCGTGTCAAGCGCAGCGTTCCCTTTCCCCTCTGGGCCAGCGATTTGTCTGAACGCTTTCTCTCCCGCCCCACAGGTGTTAAACCTGTCGGAGAAGAGGTACGACCTTGCAAAGCTCAACCCAAAGGTATGGACCGCGTTTCCCTGTGGTCTGGGTCGTGTGCAGTAAGTGAAGCCTGCTCCCCAGCCACAGAGCGCTCTGGTGCAGGTCTTCGCGGACGGGGACTTGGCAAGCGGTGTCGGGAGCTGTTACCGTCCACTCGTTATTTACTTTAATTATAGCTTCATAGAAGCCTTGAAAAATGGAAGAGGGCTCCCAGGTGCCCCTCCCTCAGTCTCATCCATGGTAGCATTGGGCAAAATTAATACAAAATGAGCATTCTTAAATGTGAACATCTGGAATCCCAGATGGTTCAACACCTGAGACTTTTTAAAAAAGATTTATTTATTTATTTATTTATTTATTTATTTATTTGATAGAGAGAGATCGATCGATCTCCCAGCTGCTGGTTCAGTCTCCAGATAGCTGCAATGGGCAGCATTGAGCCAGACCACAGCCAGGAGTGGAGCTTCAGCTGGGTCTCCCACGTGGGTTCAGGGGCCCCAACACTTGGTCCATCCTCCTCTGCTTCTCCCGGGCCATTGGCAGGGAGCTAGACTGGAAGTGGGGCAGCCAGGATAGGAACCAGCGCCCCTGTGGGATGCTGGCACTGCAGGTGGCACCTTAACCCGCTACACCACAGTGCCAGCCCCGACCTCTGAGACTTTCTGAACCTTAGCAGTGTCACAAGCAGAATGTTCTGCACCACGAAGCTATTTCATTCATAAAATTGTTACAAGTATTGTGTAGCATTATTTTCAGGCTATGTGTGTAAGGTGTGTATGAAACACAGATGAAGGACATGGTTAGCTGTGGCTCATGGTGTATATACAGATATTCTAGAATCTGAAAAAGTTTGAAATACGAAGCATCTCTGGTTCTGAGCATTTTGGATCAGGGACATCAACTGCAATGAAATACGCACGCCTGTACGCTGGATATTTCGCAACCATTACACTAAAGAAATACAGCTGAGCATCCTAAATCCAGTAACACCGAGTTCAAAATGCAGATCTCAGAACTTTCTGATGCCCAAAAGGTTTCAGGTTTAGAGCATTTCAGGTTTTGGATTTTCAAGTGAAGGATGCCCAGTGGGTAAAGTGTATGCAGATGTTTCAGAATCCAGCAGACTCCCAGATCTGAAACACTCTGGTCTCGCACACCCAGGACGGGGCACTGGGCCCGCAGTTGCTCAGTAAGTTGCCTGTGGAATGCCGGGCAGCGGAAGTGTGGAATGTGAGCGTCATGGAGCCCCAGCTCTGTAGAAACACCTAGAACAAGAGATCCAGGGGCTCATCTGTCACAGTGGGCACCCCGCGCGGTGGGACTGCTTCCGGGCAGCTTCGTGACATTCCCAACCGTGCTGCACTGTTTCTTGTCTCTTGTGTGCCAAGGTAGAGTTCTGTCCTTCTTAGAAAAAGGAAATGCAAGGCGAGATGACACCACCTTGTGGCCAGCGTGGCTTCAGGGCTGGGGTGGACGTTAGGTTCCCTGGAGTTGTGTCCCCGTCACCTGGTGGGGGTGAGGTCTTGTCTGTACACTAAACTGACTCCAGGTGTGTAGCGGGCACCTGCCTGGGGAGTGGGCTATAACCACGTGTCCCACCCTCCGGCCCAGCAGAATTTTGGTGCCAGCGTAGGCCAAGCCTTCCTGCTGCCCCAGGAAGTCAGCCCAGCTGCCCAGGAGTAGTGTAGACCCTGGACGCGAGGATGTCCTGTGTGGGCACGGGACACATTGTTGTTTGCCTCCAGGGTGGCTGCCTGGCCACCATGTCCCTAAGTTGCACAAAAGGGCCACACAGCGAGGTCTCCTACTCCCAGGTGAGATTCCCTGGACGCGGCCACAGCAGGCTCCAGGGAGCTCCTGTGTCTCGTTGCAGATCATGGACGTGGGATGGCCGGAGCTGCACGCGCCGCCCCTGGACAAGATGTGCACCATCTGCAAAGCGCAGGAGTCCTGGCTCAACAGCGACCCCCAGCACGTGGTGGTCATCCACTGCAGGGTGAGCCCCGCCCCCACGCCCTGGGGGCTGCCGGTCCTCCACTGCCCAGGTCCTCCACTGCAGGGTGAGCTCCCCCCATGCCCTGGGGGCTGCTCAGGTCCTCCACTTCCAGGGTGAGCCCCGCTCCCATGCCTAAGGGGCTGCCTGGCCCTCCACTGCCCAGGTCCTCCACTTCCAGGGTGAGCCCCGCCCCACGTCCTGGGAGCTGCCCGGTGTCGGCAGCTGGAGGAAGGGATTCGGAGGTCGGTGCTGGTCTCGTGGGCAGGAGCTCCGAGTGGCTCTGTGGTCAGGGTTTCCCACTGTCCCTGGAAACCAGAGGGTGGCCGGGGGAGTCCCGAGGCTGCAGTTTGGCTTTGGATGTGAGGGCCGAGGCTCGAGCACTCTGGAGCTTATGGGGGGACCTAGCGGCCTGAGTCCTTTCGTTTTCACCTGTGTTTGCTCTTCACGGAGAGCCCGCTGTTACGGAGAGAAAGGCACTGTGGGGGTGCGGTGCGTGCGGCTGTGTGCCCTCTGAGTTACGCTGATCCGCGGACGCTGTTGCAGAGGCGTGGGCTGCGCCGCCCCCAGGGCAGCTGGTGCCAGCTGTGGGGTCCGCGCCCGCAGCCTCAGTGGCGCTGCCGTCCGCCAGCAGCAGCCTGGGCGCAGGTGCCTCTGGGCATCGCGTCTGGGTGCTGCTGGCCGCCGGTGCGACCTCTCCTGGGCTGGTTCCTCTGAGGTCCCGGGTTCTCAGCTGCCAGGGGCTTGTTTTTAGCCTCTGCCTGTGCCGCCCCTGATTCCTGAGTTGACTGACGTCGAAAGGGGCTGGAAGGGCAGCGTGGGGGACTTGCCTGTCCCACGAAAAACATTTGCTGTAGGAGCACAGCTCTGCCCCCAGACGCCCCGACGGAGGGAGCGAGGGGGTGTCCCTGGGGAGGGGTAGCAGCCGGTGGGGTGGGCCGCTGTCCCCTGCTGTGCGTGCCCTGCACCTGCCCTCCTAGGCCCCTCCCAGCATCCAGGAAGTGCTGACTGTGCAACAGGGAAGTGTTTTTCCAGACTCAGATGAGCAGAGCTGCACGAGGAACCACGGGGTCCTGCGCTCCCGTCCCGTGGAGCACATGGGGTTGCAGGCAGCTTGGCTGCTGCAGAGGACGTGGGGGCTGCTGAGGGGTCTCGGGGTCACTGCACTCGGAGAGGTGTCCTCGGGGCTCCAGGGGTCACTCGCTTCCCTCTGGACTCGTCCCCTTTCTCACGTCCAGTGTGTCGCGTTCCTGCGAGCATTTGCCAGACCCTGTTCACTGGAGCTGTTCCGTGTGTTGTGTTGACTCAGGGAGCCCCCGGCCATGTCTGTGCTTCCCTGTGAGAGGCAGAGGCCGTGGGAAGACACAGCTCTTGTCGGCTTCCACGAGCTGTGGCTTTGGGCTCAGCCCGGGGATTCTCCCCGCCACAGCCTGCTGCTGCTGGTCACTGCACTTCAACCCAGCTGACCAGGGCACCCGGGCCTCGGGGTAAAGACAGGGCTGCCACTGTGTGTCACAGGCGCCTGGGCTGCTGGCTTCGGAGGCAGCGCCCCCATCCCACCTTCCCTCTCGCCACTCACCCCAGGTGCTGCAGAAGTCGGGTGCACGGACGGCCGCCTCCCCCAGCGGCCCTGGGCTCCCTGTGCGTCGGAAGCACGTTGAGGCTTTCCCTGTGGCTTTGCCTGAGGCTCCCACTGTGCTGGTGTCACGGAAACCTACTTGGAAACACTTAAAAATGTGCAGGGGAGATAAGCCCCCTTTTAGCCTGAGATTGCTGACGGGGACGGTAACAGAAGTTCATCGTCGTCCTCGCCGAGGGGGTGAAACTGCTGACCTTGGCTGAAATCTGCCTGCTCTGCAGAATGCGTGCCAGGAACTGTTTGGGCAGGGGCGGGCCGGGGTTCTGCTGTGCCCCCTCTCCTGTTTGTACCAGGCGAGGGGGGGGGGCCCTGGATGCTGATTGGCCAGAAACGGACAAGGGTTCTTTGGGGGTTTCATGCCCACGACACCCTTTGTTTCCGAGTCCACATTATGCAGTCAGTGGCTCTGTGACGCGTGTTAAGGTCAGACCAGGACTGTTGGGGTTTAGCAGAGCATTCCTTGCCCTGAGAGACCCCTGCCCCTGAGCCTTCCCACAGCCTGAGAACCAAGAGTCACTTTGTGGAAAAATCCGTGCAGCTCAGCTATGAGGTCTGGGTGAAACAGGGCCACCTGCTTTGTGCATGGACGCCCCCGGCCGCTTCCACCAGCTGCCGTCTGGCAGGACCGTGGCCTGTGTGGCCTTAGCTGCCGCCCTCGGGCTCTTCCGCGAGACCTCAGCGATCAGAGTCCACTGGGAGATGGTTTTGGAGAGGCTCCTGCCTCCCGGGTGTTTCGGGAGGTCTGGAAGCATCGGCACGGTTCTCCTTTAAGTGCTTGGTCCTCTGGCCGGGCTCCTCCGTGTCCGCCTCGTCGCTCCCTGCGGGTCTGCTCAGGCTCGCTGTTTGGGATGCGGTCTGGGCAGGGATTTACCCGTCTCCTCTCGCTCATCCGGTTCGTGGTGGTGCCATTGTTCCTGGTGATCCTCCTCGGTCCCCTGTGTCTCTGTGGCATCACCTGGACTCTCCTTCACTGATTTTATTTGTTCGAGTCTTCTCTCTTTTTATCTTGGCTAGTTTAGCTAAGGTTTGTTGATTTTGTTTATCTTTAAGTATTTAAAAAATAATTCTTATTTACTTTAAAGGCAGAGAGACAGAGCTGTGTTCTGCCTGCTGGTTTACTCCCTTGATGTCCACCACAGCTCAGGCTGGCCCAGGCCAAAGCCAGGAGCTGAGAGTCCGAGTCCCCTGGTACTGGAGCCATGACCTTCCGCCTTCCGGGGTGTACATGAGCAGGGAGCTGGGGTCAGCGGCTGAGCCGGGATTTGAACCCAGGACCTGGTGTGGCACGTGGCTGCCCCCTGCCAGGCCAAATGCCCACCCCTTGTTTAATCTTTTCCTAAACAAGTCTTCAATGTGCTGATATTTTCTAGTCTCTGCTCTGCTGTTTCTGCTCTGATCCTTGTTACTTGTTTCTTTGGGCTACCTTTGTGCTAGGTTATTCTTTTTGTAGTTGCTCGAGGTATAATGTAAGTTGTTTGAGGTTCTTTTTTTTTTTTTTAAGATTTATTTATCTGAAGGTCAGAGTTACAGAGAGAAGGAAGCAGAGACAGAGAGAGGTCTCCCATCCTCTGGTTCACTCCCCAGGTGGCTACTATGGCCAGAGCTGCGTCGATCTGAAGCCAGGAGCCACGTGCTTCTTCTGGGTATCTCACACGGGTGCAGGGCCCCAAGGACTTGGGCCATCTTCTGCTGCTTTCCCAAGCCATAGCAGAGAGCTGGATTGGAAGTGGAGCAATTGGGACTCGAACTGGCGCCCATATGGATACTGGCTCTACAGGCAGCAGCTTTACCCACTATGCCACAGTGCCAGCCCCAAGGTTTTTCTTTCTTTCTTTCATTCTTTTTTCTTTCTTTTTTGACAGGCAGAGTTAGTGAGAGAGAGAGAGAGAGGTCTTCCTTTTTCCTTTGGTTCACCCCCACAGTGGCCGCTACGGCTGGCGCTGTGCCTTTCAGAAGCCAGGAGCGAGGAGCTTCTCCTGGTCTCCCATGGGGTGCAGGGCCCAAGCACTTGGGCCATCCTCCACTGCACTCCCGGGCCACAACAGAGAGCTGGCCTGGAAGAGGGGCAACCGGGACAGAACCGGCGCCCCGACCGGGACTAGAACCCAGAGTGCCAGCGCTGCAGGCGGAGGATTAGCCTAGTGAGCCGCGGCACCGGCCGTTTTTTCTTTCTTGATGCAGGCATTTGTGGCTATAAACTTCCCTCTTAGAACTGCTTCTGCCATGTCCCTTAAGTGTTGGTATGTTGCGGTTCCATCTCGCTTCGTCTCGAGATGCTGGAAACGTCCTTGCTTTCTCGTTCGAGCAGTGGCTGAGGAGCTGTTGCTCAGTCTGCTCGTCTGTGGGTTTCCCTCGCTCCCCCGTGGCTGACTCATGGCTCCGCACCGTGTGGCTGGGAAGGAAGGCGGGGTGCTGGCAGTCTCAGGGCGGTGGAGACGCGTTCCGCCGCCCGCCCTGCCGTCTCCGCGTGTCTGGCCGACCGGCTGTCTGTCGCTCCCTGGAGAACTCTGTGTCTGCTCCGTGCTCCCAGCCGGGGCCGTGGACATGCCTGACACCAGCCGGGAAAGCCGCCATAGATGTGCCCGTCCTGCGCGACTCGTTCCTTGGCCAGACTTCGTGGACCAACGCTGACGTGTGAACCTCGTAGCCTTTTCTCAGGCCACGGAATCTTCCTCTTTTGTGGTTTCTCCTCATGGGTTTATCGTGGAAACCGCTCTCGGCTCCCAGGTTGTGGGCAAGCAGGTGGTGTGCTGTGGTCGTCCATGGCTGCTGTGGTCAGGGCAGAACGTTCCGGAAGGCTGTGGTCTGGCTCTGGTGAGGGTGGCCGTCCAGCTCCCCTTCCTCTGAGGGTGGCACTGCTGGCTTGACCCCGGGGCTGTGTGTGCCTGTGGCTGGGTTTAGGGCGGCTCCTCGTCCAGACTGTCCTCTGGGGCTGGGCTCCCTGTGTGCGGGGAGGGCCCGGGTGCTGTCCCACTGGGTAATTGAGTCACACTGATGGCTGCAGCTTCTTGGGGACTAATTGGCAGGTGCGTGCGTCTGCCCCTGGGGCTTCTGCAGACACCCCTGTTACCTGGGGGCGCTGCAGGCCATGGGGGCTGCACTGGCTCCCCGGGACAGCTCTGGAATGTGGAGTGACACAGGTCCAACCTCAGCGGACTCTGCCGTTCTGTCCTGCGCCTCCGTCCTGAGATTCCAGGGACCCTGAGCTCTTCTCCTGTCTCCTGCAGGGTGGCACAGGTCGCATAGGAGTGGTCATCTCGTCCTACATGCACTTCACCAACGTCTCGGCCAGGTAGGACGGGGGATCCCCTTGCTGCTGTGGGGCTCCCTGGGGGCGCAGCTGGAGCCTTCCTGGACACTGACCTGTGTCCTTGTCCCCCAAGGGTTTCCACTGATGGGAGAGACCTTTTCCTGGGGGGGTGGCTGTGTATGGTGGATGCTGGGACCCCGTGGGGAGACAGCTTAGCTCGCTGTCAGGATTGGGAGTGATCGTGTGGTTGTCAGCGTGGCTGTGGGCAGGGGCGGAGCTCCTGTGGGGCCGAGTGTCGCCTGCTCAGCGCTCAGCTCACACCTCTGTCCTCGGCGTCCTCTCTTTCCCCGGTCCTGACGGCTGTGGGGCTGAGGCTCAGGGGGGCTGGGCGCTTGCTCGCTGAGTCAGGAGGAAGTCGTGGGGACTTCGGAGTTGCCCCCAGGGTGCCCTCCGCCAGGCCTCCTGGGCACAGCCGCCATGGCAACCCTGCGGGCGCCAGGCGGCCACTGTGCACCCCGTACTGCCCTCGTGCCGACACCCGGCTTAGAAGAGAGTGTTTGTTCTCTGTGGGCTCGGCCCTGGCGCCCGCCCCGTCCTCTCAATGGCTGCTTTGTGAGGCCTGAGCCGCCCCCTCGGAGCGGAGAGAAGCCCATTCACAGTCACCGAGGGGCCCGTCCGTTCCCTCACCGAGGAGCGGGCTGTGACTTCCCGCGCGTTTTCTCGGAAACAAACTGAGGAGCTGGTGCCGGCCAGGGAGGGAACCTGGGCCCCTGAGCCACGTCACAGCCGCTTTGGCGAGAATCAGCCTGTGTGTGCCCGACGCCGCGCCCGGCCACCCCCATCGCTCGGCGCGGCCCTGGAGCGGCGGAGGGGCTGGTGTTCAGCCTGGCTGGCCCTGGACCAGCCCCACTGGCAGGCTGTGCCGGAATCAGTGAACCACGCCCTTGCCCTGACGTTTGCGGAGTGGACCAGGATGCAGGCTTCAGGCATCAAACTACGGCCTTGCCACCCCGCTGCCCCCATGTGCTCGGGGCCGCCCTGACCGCGGTCTCTGCGGGAGGGGCTGCAGGGGAGCCCCCGGGGCTGTGTTGCTTCCGGGTTGTCCTTAGAATATCCGTTGCCTCTGAGTATTCCACGCTCGAAAGCTGGCCATGACGCAGACGATTCCCACCACGCCTCCTGGGAATATCCACTGTGAGGCCTTTGTCACACGCTGTAGTGGCGGTCACCCAGGGAGAGGAACCTTCTGGGTCAGCACCGACCAAGTGACAGCTGATAGAGGAGGAGCTGGGACCGACACCATCAGCCGCAGACCTGTCTGTGCCGGGCGTGGCGGCTGGCGCTCAGTAAAACAGGCGCTTCTGGGGGATGCACGCCGGGCCCTCGCTGGTGGACCCGAGCTGACTCGCCGCCTTGGCAGACCCACCTGCCGAGTTCGTCGGTGTTCAGAGTTGGACGGGACGCTTGTGTTTGCAATGGTGCCAGCAGCTCAGCCCCTCATTTAAGCAGACGCGCATGGTGCCTGGGCCATCGGCAACGTCCCCTCCGGTGCCGCCTGTCCCCACCTCCCTTCCCGGTGAACCCAGTCCCTGTGGGAGCCCTTCCTGAGGGCATGCACCCCCGTCAGCTATGCCAGGCAGCGGTTGCATAAGAAACCTGGACTGTTAACATATCCACACCCACACTCACGATGTACGTCAACGTCAGATCAGGAGAACCCCCGAGTGCCCCCGGTGGGGTTTCTGGAAGGTTCTGTCGGAAGCCAAGTTCAGGCATCGTGGAGCTGGGTTCCGTGCGAGCTCAGTTGAGGGAAGAGGGTCTCCTGCACCCCCTGTAGAAACAGCCATCGTCCTGTAGCGCTGGGGGGCCGACGACGTGTCCACTCAGTCTTCTCTTCACTGTGGGATGTGTGGCTGTGCACTGATTGTCCCCACCCCCATCCTCGTGGTCCCCAGACTTGGGTCCACCACTCATCTCATGCAGAGCCCACTTGTGCTGGCCGCCTGGTCTGGGGGTCGGGGTGGCAATGGGACAGTGTGGGCACCAGCCCTGCCGCTGCCCGCCGGAGCCTCTGCCAGCTCGTCCCTGAGAGCTGAGCGTGTGGCACGAGTGTGTGTCACACCCGTAGACGAGGTGCCCGTGTCCCAGAGAACAGACCCGCAGGCGGCCTGGGCAGAGCCTGCAGGGGGATGCAGTGAGACGTGCTGGCCTGGGCAGAGCCTGCAGGGGGATGCAGTGAGACGTGCTGGCCTGGGCAGAGCCTGAGGGGGATGCAGTGAGACGTGCTGGCCTGGGCAGAGCCTGAGGGGGATGCAGTGAGACGTGCTGGGAGGCAGTGCTCACGGGCGCAGCAGGGATGACGCTGCCTTGGGCCTGGGCGCGCTGGGAGGCCCCAGGACCCGTGTCCTGTGCCGCGGAGCCACAGGCCGGGTCCCCCCATGCTGACACGCTGTCCGTCTCTCTCTGCGTCCCCAGTGCTGACCAGGCCCTCGACAGATTTGCCATGAAGAAGTTTTACGACGACAAAGTGGCAGCTTTGATGCAGCCTTCTCAGAAGCGGTAAGTATGCCAGGAGCCAGAGGGAGCGGTGGGGCTTTTCCATCTAAGCTTGGGGTGACCTGCCCCAAGCGTGTCCCGCCAAGCACGTGAGGGCCAGTGTGTCCTGGGGTGAGCCGTCGTGCGGGCCGCTCAGCGAGGGCTGGACACGGGAGCCCTTTGCTCGCGCAGCCGCTGGTGAGCTTGGCTGCCCTGACCGTGCCGGGGTTCCTTTCTGTCTGTGGGGCAGTCCTCAGCCGGCTGCCAGGAGGCTGGGAGCTCCGTCACCTTTGGGCTAAAGTGACCGTGGCCATGGCTGTGTCCTCCTAAAGCTGTGTTGGTCACTGCACTGACTCCTGTGCTGAGCATCTGCCCCAGCCCCAGCCAGGAAGCACACCTCTCTCATCTCCCACCCTCCCCTTCTCTGACGCAGCCCCGGGGCGGGACTTTGTGCACTGTTAGCTGCTCTCTGAGGCCGAGGCCGGGGTCAGGAGGAGGTTGAGGGGCCAGCACCTGCAGTTCAGGCATCCCTGAATTCAGGTTCCCGTCCCGGCTGCTCCACTTCCAATCCAGCTCCCTGCTCACACGTCTGGGAAGGCAGCAGAAGCTGGCCCACGTGCATGAGCCCCCGCCACCCACGTGGGAGACCTGGCCCGAGTCCCAGGGTCCTGGCTTCGGCCGGGCCTAGGCCAGTGGGGGGTGAATCAGCACATGGACCGTTTATCTCACCCTGTCTGCTTCTCTCTGCAGTTCTTTCAACTTAATTAATTAAAGAGGAAGTTGATGGGGCCAGGTGGGGGCGTGGCTCCTGTGGGGGGAGGTGAACTTATCGTCCGTGTCCTGGAAGGGTGAGTGACATGGCTCAAGTCCTAACTGTCCCCTCCTCTTCCTGTCCTTGACCACATTTCCATTCTTCCCAAGAACGGGTCCAGGCTGCAGCGCCTGCCTCTCGGCCTCCGCACTCCGGGAGAGTGACAGGGAACCACTTCTGGGCTTGGACGTCTGACCTGAGCACCTGGCGCACAGGCGACCCCGGGAGGCCCCAGGCAGGGTCTCCTGAGGTCACCACCGGCAGGTCCTCCGTGCACCTTTAGCGCCCCCTTGAGGTGAAGCGAAGAGAGACGGGAAGTCAGCTTCTGACGGGACAGCATCGCTGGCTTCTTCCTGGATGTGATGCTGGGGTGACCCGGGGGGCAGGTGCCCAGAGCCTCCTTTAGGAGGCCACTCCTCGGGCCCGCAGCCTCTGCTGCACCCTGCACCACACGGGCCCTTCCCACACGTCCTCACCCCTCCGTGGCCTGCAGCATGCAGACAGGAGGGGAGCCTTCCCCAGCAAGCTGTCTTGGGACCCGGCCTGGCTGTCCCCACCGACCCCGTGGCCTGCTGTCTGGCAGTGTCCCACAGAGAACAGGGGTCATGGTCACCACCAACCCGCACCCTCCTTGCATGCCGTGAGCTGTCTCACGGGTGCAGGTCACGGGGTGCTCAGGAACCCGAGCCGCCTGCCCAGTGCGGCTCCCCCTGCAGAGCCCACCTGTGCCACTTCACATTTCTCAGCCGGCTTGTGCCTGGCCTGTGGCCATAGCCAGGTGTACATGCCTCAGGTGTGGTAGCAGCTGTGGGCAGAGCTCCTGTCACCGTGGGCTCTTTGCATAGAAAGTGGTGTTTGCTTTTGACAGGCAGAGTTACAGAGAGAGAGAGAGACAGATCTTCCGTCTGCTGGTTCGTTTCTCAAATGGCTGCAATAACCAGGGCTGAGCCAGACGGAAGCCAGAAGCCAGGAGCTGCATCCAGGTCTCTCACGCGGGGGCCCAGGCTCCTGCGCCATCTTCCCAGGCCAATAGCGGGGAGCTGGATCGGCTGTGGAGCTGCCGGTGGTTGGGCGGTGGCTTAACCGGCTGTACCACGCGCCTGCCCCGGGCTTTGCCTTCCGAAGGGGCTGTGAATGCCGTGACCGTGACAATGACCGCGTGTATTTGAAGCTGCCAGGGCCCAGGAGTGCAGCCAGTGCCCTGTGTTTGGTCCTGACGTCTTAAAACCACCTTTCTCTTGCCAGAACTTTCTCTCTAGCTTGGGATGAGGCACGGGAGGGAGTAACTTCTCGAAAAGAGAGAAGCCGCCCTGGGCACCACGGGGCTTGTGGAAGACGTGTCCGGCGTCTGAGCTGTGCTGCTGCTTGGGTTTTGTTTTCTGTGAGGCTCTCAGGGCGGCGTGCAGCCAGGCCCTGTCATTGACGGGCTCGCTCATTTGTTCGTTCATTCATTCATTCCTGCCTTCGATGCCAAGGCTGATCCCTGTTGGCGACATCGACCAGGGTCTTTTCCTCCTGTTCCATCCGGGGCCCGAGTCTCTCTTCGTGGGCACTGAGCGTGGCTCCCAGGTTCCCGCGTGCTGACTGCAACCTGCTTAGCTGTCCCTCATCTCTGGCAGCAGGACAGCGGAGTTTGAGAGTTTTGCTGCTTTTGTAAGGTTGCGGCTGTGGCTGTTTGGGACTGGGAACAGCGTTCTGCTTTTGACTTTGGTTGTTCTCGTGAAGAAGGCGCGCCGAGGAGGAAGTAAGTGGTGTTTCTCCTGCACATCCCGTGCATTTGCCTGGAGAGCTGAGTGTGCATGCAGCGTGGCCACGCCGGCGCTCGATTCCTGGAGCTTGTTCTGGCAGTGTTGTTTTCTGACTGGTCACGCTAAGAACTGAGCAGCTTTGTGGACTGGAGTCTCCCAGAGTCCCCGGGGCCAGCGGGCAGCCCCCTTCCCTTCCCTCTGGCCCGAGTGGCTGTGGCGTCCTCTTCATTGGGAGCTGGTGAGGACAGAATTCGTCCACCTGCACTCGGACTTGCCCATCTGCTCGTCCACGCCATGATGGGGGTGACTGTGACAGCCATAGGGGTTCCAGGTCAGATCTTGGGACAGAGGCTGTGTCCCCCTCACGGGATGTGGCCCTGCTCGGGGGTCACCCAGAGGGAGCCCTGCGGGGGCCCCTCTCTGTAGAGGCCATGGACTTGCAGGAGAACACGGAGCAAGCTCCGGCTCCTCCCTGTGGGCTCCGGTTGGTCCCTGCGGAACTGTGCTAGGTCACCGTGCTAGGCTAGGCCCTCCTGGGCTGCTGGAAGGGAAGGAATGCCTGGGAAGTGGTGACTCAGCCCCCAGGGCAGATACCTGTGGCTCCTTTATCTCCGTTCCACACCAAGGAGCCAAGGAATCTGTCAGCCCCAAGGAGCCAAGGAATCTGTCAGCTCCAAGGAGCCAAGGAATCTGTCAGCCGCTCCCCTGCCTCCTCCCACCACACAGGCCAAGAGCCTGGTTCTCAACAAACGCCCCTGGGGGTCAGCAGACCTGGGAGGGAGGGGGCAGGGTCTCCAGGCTGACCGGGGGCTCTGCCACTCACCTGCAGGTGGAGAGAGCATTTTGCCACCAGGAAGAGGGAAACTGTGCCTTGTTCTTTTCTTTTCCCCTTCTTTCCTTCCTTTGTTTTTTTATTTAAGATTTATTTATTTGAAAGGCAGAGTTACAGAGAGAGGAGAGACAGAGCAGTCGTCCATCAGCTGGTTCACTCCCCAAATGGCTGCAACGGCCAGGGCTGGGTAGGCTGAGGCCAGGAGCCAGGAGCTCCATCCTGGTCTCCCATTGCATGCAGGGGCCCAAGCACTTGGGCCGTCCTCTGCTGCTTTCCCAGGCACATCAGCAGGGAGCTGGACTAGCCAGGATGCAAACTGGTGCCATGTGGGATGCCGGCGTCACAGGTGCTGGACCTGATCTGCTGCCTCCTGCCGCTTCCCTGGAGGTCGGTCTGGAAGCAGGGCTGTAGTTTTGTTTTTCTTGATGTTTGCCACAAATCTCCTTCCGTTCCACTTGCTTCTTGTATGGATTTGGTTGATGAGATTGGACTGGGTATGCATTGCTGGTCTAAGTGAGAGATGTTTTTTTCCATGTGGGTGGGTCCCTCCTGTTGCCCGTTACTGTGTTGGAGGTGTGAGGCCTCGTGCTGGCCACACTCACTCACTGCTCCCTGTTAGATCCACCCTGGGGCCAGAGATTTGCCGAGGTGCTGTGTTTGGGGGGTTTTGGCTGTTTAATTTTTTCCCTTGCAAAGGCTGCAGTACTCTGATGGAGGGAGGAAGGCACACGGCGTGCACGTGAGGCGGCCGTGTGGTGCAGCAGTGCAGCGGGGAGCTCAGGGCAGGTGCCGGGTCGGGGTGTGCAGGAAGGCGGGGCGGAGGCATGGGCACCGGCACGTGGGGCGGAGCCCGTGTCCATTCTGTGCCACTGTCGTGAGTACCGAGAGTCCTGCGTGGGTGTCGTGAGTACTGAGTACTGTGCGGCTGCCATGAGTACCCAGAATACTGCGCAGCTGTCGTGAGTAGCGAGAGTACCGTGTGGCTGTCGTGAGTACTGAGAGTACTGTGCGGCTACCGTAAGTACCCAGAATACTACGCAGCTGTCGTGAGTAGCGAGAGTACCGTGTGGCTGTCGTGAGTACTGAGAGTACTGTGCGGCTGCCGTGAGTACCCAGAATACTGCGCAGCTGTCGTGAGTAGTGAGAGTACCGTGTGGCTGTCCTGAGTACTGAGAGTACTGTGTGGCTGCCGTGAGTACCAAGGGTACTGTGTTACTATGTGAGTACCGAGGCCCAGTGCTTTGCAATGGAAGTAACTTTTTCAGCTCCCAGGTGTAGAGCTCCGTGCGTTTGCTCTGGTGAGCAGTGTCGTGTCAGAAGAGAGCGCAGGGCTAAACCAGGAGGCCGGAGGGAGCCTGAGGCCAGGCTTGCTCTCGGAATAACCTGCCTTATTTTATTTTTCATTAATTAATTTCTGGGAGAGAGAGAGATTCCTGTCTGCTGGTTCACTTCCCAAATGCCTGCAGCTGTCAGGACACGGGAGCCGTGTCCTCGTCCCTGATGAGAGTGGCAGGGACTGACGCTCGAGCCATCCCCTGCTGCTCCAGACTCCCATCCCGTGACCCGCTCGAGGGAACGCACTGGGGTCCCCATGAGTCCCTGCTGAGGTGGTGCCCCCGTGACCTTCCACTTCCTACTGGGCCGTGCCTCTCGAAGTTTCCTCCGCCTCCACACTGGCACGCTGGGGCCTGAGCTTCCAGAGCTGAGCGTCTGGGGAACTCAGACCGTCTACACCATGGCGCGGGCACTGCCTCATGGGGCCCCGGGTGTAGGAGCTTCCCCTTTGGCCAGCAAGTGCATGAGGGAGACGGGTGCAGCCTGCGTGGGCGGGGGGCTGCCCCTGCAGCTCAGAGAGAAGCGGCGGCGTCCAGGCCTGTCGCACGTATAGCCTCAGCCTCAGAGCTGGTCCACGAAGAGGGGCCACGGCGCGGCAGGAGACGGAGGTCAGAGCCTCTGTGGCGTGGGAGGTGGACGTAGGAGGGGCGTGCAGTGCTCAGCCACTGCTTCGGGCTCCTGCGGGGGAAGCTTGAGTGGACTGGGGGTGGGCCCGGTCGCCCTGACGGTGTCTGGCGTGGGGTTTAGGGTGTGGGTGCTCACCCCAGGAGGCTGCTGCGCTCTGTCCTGGTGCTGGCGTGTGGGATGCGGCCGGAGCCCCACCCCCGTCCGTGGCTGGGGGCCCTGAGTGGCTGTCCTTGCAGGTACGTGCAGTTTCTCAGCGGGCTGCTGTCCGGCGCCGTGAAGATGAACGCATCACCCCTCTTCCTGCATTGCGTGGTCCTGCACGGCACCCCCAGCTTCGACGCGGGGGGAGGTGAGTGTCTCCAGGGCTCTCGCCCCGGTTCCCCGCGGCAGCACCCGGGTCCCAGCCCACCCCTAGGCTCCCCAGCCGTGGGCTGAACCCCATGAGCACCAGCGACGGCCAGGGAGGGCATCACGAGGACCCCTGTCGTCCTGGCCCATGGCACTGGGGTCAGCCGTGTGGGGACAGCAGCAGAGGGCCTGGTCCCAGTTCTCATGACCCCGTCTCCTGCCACGCAGCGACCCTGATGGATGCACACGGAGGGGTCGGGGCCCAGCCTCTCCTCAGTCCTGAGCAGGTGCTTCGTCTTCAGGGCTCCTCCTCATGGCCGCTGTGGCCTTGCTGGGCTGCCACGTGGCTGGGGGACAGCCTGGCCCACTGCCCCACACCTCCATCTTCCTCTGGGAAGCACCAGGCCTGGCCTGCAGGATGGCCTTCTATGGCTCCCATAGGAGCACATCAGACCCCGGGTGCCGGTCCCTGAGCCTCAGGCCCGCGGCGGGGCCTGCTGGTGGCCGGGCACCGTCCGAGCCCTTGCCTGCGCGCCCCCGTGCCGTCTCCAACCACGGCTTCCCCTCGCCTTGCTCTCTTCCAGCCTGCCGGCCCTTCCTGAAGCTCTACCAGGCCATGCAGCCCGTGTACACCTCGGCCATCTAGTAAGTGCCGGGGCCTCGCCCGAGTGCCTGTGCCGCCGGGGCTGGGCCTGGGCCAAACTGGGAGCCGGGAACCCCGTCCAGGTCCCCTCGTGTGTGGCAAGAACACCATCCTTGAGCTGTTCCCACTGCCTCCGTGGTCTGCTTCAGCAGGAAGCTGGCCTCAGGCAGAGCCGGGGCGGAACCAGGCACTCTGACGTGGGACACAGGCACCCTAACCGGTGGCTTAACCGCCAGGCCGGGCCCTGCCCGTCCCTTGCATTTTAGATGAGAAGTAGACGCATGTCCCCGCGGGTGTGAGGGTCCCTGGGCTTCGCCTGTTGGCCTTTGTGCGTGGGTCAGTGTGCAGAGCTAACGTTCTCACCGCTCAAGACGACCTGCTTGACGTCGGCTTGTGCAGGGTTCACGTTGGACCCCACACCCCGGCTCCCGTGGCTGGGGCTCGGTCACAGCACGCCGGTCGTGGCCCCAGGCTTCTGGCAGAAGCCCCCTGTGTGGAGCTTCAGTGAGGTGGTGGGCAGGGGGTGGGTTCTGGGCTCTTGGGGAGGTGCTGTGCCCTGCGTGTGTTTGTGGCCCGGCCCCGATGTGCGACCTTCTTGTGTGTCCCAAAGCAATGTGGGCCCAGAGAACCCCGGCAGGATCTGTCTCGCGGTGGAGCCGGCGCAGCTGCTGAAGGGGGACGTCATGGTGAGTGCCCAGGTCTCCTCCCCGCACGCCCCGGGGGTCAAAACCCAGCAGGAAAAACGAGTGATTCTGTCTTAAAGCAACAACACCTGCCCCCCGGGAGCCCCGTGGGAAAGGTGAAAAGTGGCATGTACAGCATCGGTTTTCTGAGTGGAACGATGTTGGGGGGACCCACCCTGGACTGTCACGCCCTGTAGAGTCCACCAGGGAGGGGTGCGGCCTCCCTCTGTCGGGCACCCTCCCTTGGACATCTCAATCCATGAGGAAACGCCTCGCCTTGTCCTGGAGGGACGAAGCTGAGCTGTGTGGGGCATGGATGCCTGGGGAGGACCACGTGTAGGGTTTGTGAGCGTGGAGTGAGTGGACGTCCAGCTCTGCTCATCTCCCACCTGCAGGGCAAAGTGTGAACCCGAGGCCTCTCAAGGCTACTTGCCTCCCCGACACACAGCGGCTGGGCCTTGGGCAGCCACAGCCTCCTGCCTCTGAGGAGCCACTGGGGGTCCCTCATCCCCACTGTGTGCCTGCCCCCCACCCCGTGCTCTCTCCTCCAGCAGGCCCGCCCCTTGCCTGTGGGTGCCATGGCCCACGCTTGGTCTCAGTAGACACCGTGTGTTACCTGTTCAACTTGGCCAGGGAGCGCAGCCTTGAGCAGGTGGCTTGTGGTGTGGGGGGCCGTGGTTGGCTCTGATCACCTGGTGGGCTCAGGAGCAGGGAGGGTGGGGAGCAGCCTGTGGGGCCGTGAGGGGTTGAAGGAGCTGAGCGTTTGCCTTGGGATGCACCCAACCTTGGCTGTTCCCACCCACCCACCCACCCTTCGTCCCGGGGAAGTCCCTGGGTGGCCCAGCTGTGTGCCCCCCAAGCTGAGAGAAGTGGGGGCCTGTGTGCTGGGCTGCCTTGGGATGGAAGGTGAGGTCCCTGGGTGCCCAGTGACCACAGAAGGGCGGCCTCTGACCTCGAGTCCCTGTGCCCAGCTGGTTCCCGACTCGCATCCTCCTCCAGCTCAGGCGTCTGGCTGCGGGTCTAGGACCTTCCTCGTCCTGTGCTGAGTGGCGACCGTTTGGGCCTTGTCAGGAGTGCGTGTTTCCGACACGCGTGTGCCCTGCGTCTGCACAGCAGCACAGCACCTGGGGCTCCCCGGGCCAGGTGGACATGATCTGGGCGGGCAGCAGGAGCCCGATGGGCCTGAAGAACTGGGGGCGCCCAGGCACCCACTGGAGATGTCGGCACCACGGAGGCCCGTGTGTCTCCCGTGGAGGCACTGGCCTGGTGGAGTCCCTTCCTGCGTGGAGCTGCCTGGGCCGCGCTCTGGTGTGGCCGGTGCTTCCTGTGTCCGCACTGCCCGCCTGCTGTCCCAGCGAGGTCACATGGGTGGCGGCCGGACAGGGTGCTTTGCCACGCGGGGTGACTCTCCCTTGCACAGAGAGGAGCACTCCTGCTGCCCGTCTTGAAGGAGCCAGGAGCGCGCTCGCCTGCTGTGTTTGCTGGGCCGAGGCTTGGGTCAGGGTGTGGGCAGGGCCGGGCGCCCCGAGGCCTCTCTCCTGAGTCCTCACACGTCTGTCCCTGCGTGTGCCGTGTCCTGACCTCTTCCTGTGAGACCCCGGCTGCAACTCAGTGGCTTCTGCCCCACAGCCTCATTTTGAAACAGTTTCCCTTTGCGAAGGCCCATCTCCTTCAGGCTGTGAATCAAGGAGGGTGGGGCTGAGGGACACGACCCAGTCTCCGCCACCTCTGTCCAGTGACTGAATGTCTTCTGCGGGCGAGTGCCAGCGAGGTCCAGGGCTGCGGGCATCTGTCCCAGCATTCCCTGGTGGGCAGTGACCAAGCCAGGGCCTGAAGGGGGTGGTGCACTGGACGTGACAGGGAGCCACGCACAGGCCGAGCTCATGTCCAGCCGTCCAGGTGGTGACGTGCAGGTGGTCACTGTGGAGCTGGGCGGTGCGGTGAATGAGTCTCTGTGCTCCAGAGGGGTGGGGCCTGCACGGTGGCCAGGGTCAGCGGCGAGCGATTACGTAACCCGGCTCAGGAACGCAGCCGGCAGCAGGCCTGCCGAGAGCTAGCGGCTGCCCTAGGCCTGGCCCCGCCTTGCTCCCTCCGGGCCCCAGCACGCTTTTCTGCCTGGCCTGCTCAATCTGGCTGCCCCTGCCTGTGCAAACCCGTGGCCGCTGATCCCGTCTTCACGGTGGCCGCTTTGTGACCTCCCTCCAACGGCTGCCACGAAAATGGTGCCATGCTTCTGAGACAAGCCGGTCCAGAACGGGGGCTCCCAGGGCTGCCCGTGCCCTTGCGGGAAGTTCTCTGGTCTTCGTCCTCCCTCCTGGTCCCCTGAGTCCCCCAGACCTCGCACAGCTGACGCGGATCTGTATTTACTCTCAGCCGGCCTTCGCCCAGCCTTATGTGGCTTTGGGTCAGGAGCCCCAGTACTGGGCCTCTGAAATCCTGCTCAGCCCGGGGGCGGTCATGGCTGGCGCTGGCCCTGTGACTGTGAGCCACGCTGTCCTGGAACCACCTAGCTCCTGAGGGCAGGGTCACAGCAGCCCAGTTTAGACAGGCACCAGGACGTGAGTGGGTGTGGCTGGCTCTGCTACAGGGTGCTTTAGGGCCCTGCGTTCTCTGCTTAGATAATTTGGGGGAAGTTTGCAGGTGATAGGGGCTGCCCCCAGCGGTGACTGGCACGGCGGAGGCCCGGTCTGGTCTCGCTGCGTTGGGGGCGGGTGTCCCTGGGGGCGGCCTTCACTGCAACCCCCCGCGGCCCAGGGTGCTTGTCTTGCTGATGGAGAGTTGGCAGTCAGAGCAGGTCTCGGTGCCTGTGAGCAGATCCGGGTCTGACATGTAGCTCTGTTGCATGGGAATTCCACGTGCCTGCCTATGTCTTAGGACACTCCGGGGGCACAAGGGCTCACGGTGGGCTTGGGTCCCAGTCACCCCCAACCGGAGTTCTGTCAAGGGCAACCATTAGGAAGTCAGCTGGGGCCAAGATCCCTGAATCGCTTCGTTGCACTCCGAGGGTGCAGGGGTGCAGGCAGACCCTCCCCCCATCCCTACTCCTCCCTATGCCACACGTGTGAGCACAGAGACCCTCTCCGTGGACTCTGAAGTGGCAGACAGCCCGTGTGGCTGCTGATAGGCGGTGCCCACTGATCTTTGTAGCTGCTCAAGGACAGTCGTAACCCGGAAATCTTGATCATTTGTTCTGGGGTACTGTCTGGGGCAGTACTTTACTGTGGAGAGAGGAAGTGCTAGGTTTTACCAACCAGCAGGGCGCTAAATGTGGATTGGTCATTTCAACGTGGGGTGGACCGAGAGACTGGGGAGAGAACATAGCTGTTATTAGCACCAGGCTCCTTTTCTGGCTTTTGCTTTGAAAGGGAGAGCATCAGAGAGAGGGAGACACAGAGGTCTTTCATCTGCTGGTTCACTCCCCAAATGCCCACCACAGCCAAGTCTCAGCCAAGCCAAAGCCAGGAGCCCAGAGCCCCATCTGGGTCTCCCACGTGGGTGTCAGGGGCCCAGGCACTTGGGCCGTCTTTCCCAGGTGCGTTAGCAGGGAGTTGGATCGGAAGCAGAGCGGCCTGGGCTCACGTGGCGGTGAGATCGGGATGCCTGCGTCACCACGCCAGCCCACAGGGTGCGTTCCCCGGGGGTTAGCACACAGGAAGCCTTGCTCGTGAGACCTGGCCGTCTCTGCTTCTCCTGGCGTCCCGGACAGTGAGATAACAGCCTCGCTTTGGTTTGGTGTTTGGTTGGGAATTTGAGTGTCAGTGACTTGATTTTGAGGCTCCTCTGCTGGGGCAGTGGGGGTGGGGGTGGGGTTAGTCCCAAACCACGGCCTTCTGTCATTTTTATCCAACAAAACAAAGAGGCCGATGCTGTGGCGTGCAGTGTGCAGTCAGGGGCTGTGACTTGCCTGGGACCTGCCGCGTCCATGCCGGTCCCCGGGGGTCCACACTGCAGGCCCCGTGATGGCCCCCTGACCGGGCTTCCGAAAGCAGGGCTCCAGCCCTGTTCACAGTGCAGGAACTCCAGGCCCCGAAGGCGGAGGCCAGCACTGTCTGGAAACATCCTGGAGACCCCGGCCAGCCAGGTGCTGAGGTCGAACGGCTGCAGGGGACATTCCACACCTCGGCAGACGCCCCGGGCTCTGGCAAGGCTTGGCGTCACTCTGTGTCTCCAAGGGAGGCCTTGGGACCACGCCTCTGCAGTGTGGGCCGTTTTCCTGTTAGGCGACTGGTCTCGTCGGCCGTGCTGCTGGGAGCATGGGTGTGGGTGCTGATAATGGTGGGGTCGCCTGGAGGGCACCGGAGAGGGCCAAGGCAGGGTCCTGGTGGGGGTGGGCGCTGCTGAGAACCCCAGGTTCCAGATGGTGGGCGGTGGAGTCGGTGCCTGTGAGAGCACCCAAGGGCCCGTCAGAGCCGGTGACAGAACCCGGGGACAGGTCGGGCTGGAACCCTCCTCCTCCACTGCTGATGCGGCGCTGAAGACCGTCCTGGACCTGGGGAGGCACCTGTGCCCCGTGCATCTGAGCGCAGCCCCACCTGGGCCACGGTGCTCACACAGCCTCCTGTTGTGTGGAGGGGCTGGGGTTCCCTCCCAGTCTCCCAGATTGTGGGGCTGCAGCTGGGGTCACAGGACAGGGCCAGGAGGGAGAACACCGTGGGGGTCCCCATGTGCACCTGTCCCTGGGGACCTGCCCTGTCCACAGGTCCTCCTCCTCTGAGGAGCCCTCCTTGACTTCTCCTGGTGTTAGGTTGGAACTTGCTGCGGTGCCTGTGAGGGGTGGGCCGGGGCCACCGCCCCACCTGCTGCCAGCTCCCTGAGACCTCATTGCTCTTTTTCAAACCTTCGGTTCCCCTGACTGTGAACTTCGGGGACGAGGCTGGCTTGGGTCAAGGCCACTTTTCCTTGTCCTTCCTGTGGTCTCTCCTGGTCACACCTTGATCAAGCCCACATGAGAAGGCAGGTGGGGGCAGGTGTACATTTATGTGGCCTGGTCGCTGGGGTGACTCTGGGGCCCAGGACCCAGAGGTGGGAGGACGTGCTTAGAACATCCTGGAAGAACGCTGGAAGAGTGGCTCTTGGTGGAGCCTGAGGGTGTCCCAGGCCAGAGCTGGGAGAGGGCTTGCGCTCCTGCCCTTTCTCCCAGTTCTCGCTGCCTGGGGCGGGCCTGGGTCTGCAGCCGCAGGCCCTCACCTGGCAGAGCGGGGACACCCTGCAGGTGTCTGACAGGGCTCCAGTCTCACGTGTTTGTCAGCCAAGGCAAAGGTGAACAGGGCCTCCCGAGGGCAGGCCCCGCCTCCCTGGACGACTTCCCGGCTGCTGTGCTGTGCTGGTGGCCCGGCTTCTCACTGACTCATCCAGCCCTATGCTCTTCCAGTGAAACCACCTGTGTGCCCACCTCCTGGGGGTGCCATGCCCGCTGTGCACCGTGTGAGCTGAGAGCAGAGTCTGGGCCCCCCTGAGAGAGAGCATCCCCACTCCCCACTCTGGCAGGGAGGCCCCAGGTGTCGGATAGGACAGGACTCCTGGGGCTCCGCCCAACCCCTCCCCAGTGCACCCCACACTGGGCACTGATGGGCACTGCACTGCGCCCATCAGCGTGGCCACCTGGGGGCCCGGAGCGCACCCCAGGGACGCAGTGGGCTCCTAGCCCCCAGGCCTGGAGGGTTCCAGCTCGCATTCCGACCCTGCCAGTGCCCACCTCTGTCTCTCTCTCCCTCTCAGTCTCTGCCTCTCTTTCTGTCTCTGTTTTTCTGTTTCCTTCTCTGTCCGCCTTTCTGTTTGTCTCTCTCCCTCTCCTGTTTCTGTCTCACCGTCCCTCTCTCCATCCTAGCTTGTGCCTGGCACCTGGCAGGTGGCAGGGAGAGGCTCCTGCTCAGAGAGGACTGAAGCTGGGAGAGACTGAATGGGAGGCGGCGGCCACCCCAGCCTGTGGGGCCCAGCAGCCCCCTGACCGTGTTCCCCACACAGCACGTTGATGGGGCTGGGGGCCTGGGGCTGTGGTCCTGTGCAGTCCTCGTGGCCGCAGCAGTGTGGCCCTGCAGCCCCCAGGGTCGGAGCCCCAGCCCAGCAGGAGCTGCCCCACCGCCCGCTCCTCCCCTGCAGAGCCCCTCCCAGCCTGGGCTCAGCGGGCGTCTCTGTCTCCCCAGGTGAAGTGCTACCACAAGAAGCAGCGCTCAGCCACGCGGGATGCCATCTTCCGGCTGCAGTTCCACACGGGGGCCGTGCAGGGCCACAGGCTCCTGTTTGGGAAGGAGGAGCTGGACGGCGCCTGCAGAGGTGAGGGGCGGCCCAGCGGCACACGGGGGCCCTGCGCTCTCCCGCACCTGCTTGCGTCACGGCCCCTCCCCGGGGCAGGGGACTCCATTCAGGGGAAGTGACAGAGCCGCGAGCCCGGGACCACTCTCCCTGCTTCCGTGTTTGCGCTGGGCCCGGGGCTTGGTGCCATGCTGGGCGGGACTGAGGACAGGGTCAGCCCCGGCTCTGGGGTCTGGCAGCTCCGTGGTGTTGACACGTGGCTTCTCTTCTCAGATGACCGTTTCCCTGACTACGGGAAGGTGGAG
>CM027392.1:56359044-56496602 GCA_015711505.1 Sylvilagus bachmani | reverse complement strand
GTGGGCACAGTGTGGGGTGCAGGCACGGGGGGCACTGGGCAAGGTGGGGTGTGGGCACAGTGTGGGATGCAGGCACAGGTGAGCACTGGGCAAGGTGGGGTGTGGGCACAGTGTGGGGTGCAGGCACAGGGGGCACTGGGCAAGGTGGGGTGTGGGCACAGGTGGATACAGTCGGGTGCAGGCACGGGGGGCACTGGCTGAGGTGTGACGGGCACCCTGGAGTGCTGTGCGAGTTTCTCACCTCCACATGTGTTTTGTAATCAAGTGTTTGAGCACAGGAGGGAGGACACGTTGAGGCCCGCTGTGGCCGTCAGACCTCAGGGGCGTGGTGTCGCAGCGCTGCGTGCAGGGGATTGGTGGTCGTGTAGCCGCAGACGGCTCGGGGCAGACAAGTCCTCGTCGGTCACAGGAGCGTATTTGGGAAGAAGTCAGCCCTGTGGTCTGGGCACTGCCGCGGCTCCGTCCGCAGGGCCCCTTCTGAGACGGATGGGAAACGGTTGCTGCCCCCGGCTCTCTGTAGATGCAGGTGGGGGCTGTGGTGGCCAGAAGCCCCCTGGGCGGGGGTTGGTCGGGGCTCCCGGAGCCTGGGTGCAGACCGGTTCTCTGAAGCTCGAGGTGCCTCTGCGTCCCGTCTGAAATGACCCGGGGTCTGTGTCGCAGAAGTGGCATTCGGGCCAGCCCAGGCGGGTGGCAGTGACGCGCGTCTTGGATACTAATGCTTCCCCTTGCCCCGGCAGGCGCTGAGCATCTGCACAATGCCCATGGAGTGACCGTGGACTACAACACCGCAGACCCGCTGATCCGCTGGGACTCCTACGAGACCCTGAGTGCAGACGGAGAAGGTGCGTGCCAGGAGGAGGGAGGAGGAGGAGGAGGTTACGGGCTGGTGGAGAAGGCGCAGCCTGTGGCTGGGTGGGCAGTGCTGAGGCAGGGGTCCCCGTGTTCTCAGAGGCCCCGCGGCCGCGCCCTCTGTGGCTTTTGAGGGCGTTTGTTCAGGAGAATCAGGCCTGGAAAACTCCGGCAGGCTTATTACAGAAACCCTGACCGAGGGGCCCATGCCGATGAGGAGGCCCACGGGGCCCAGCGTGGCCCAGCGCGACAGGACTGGGTCAGCGTCCCGGCATAGCCCCCGTTTCCTTGTGTTGGGGGCTCTCTAACACTTGTCTACTAGCAGTGTGGAAAACTTGTTAATTTTATTTATTTATTGAGAGGCTGGCGGGAGACAGGCAGAGAGCTCTTCGAATCCACCAATTCACTCTTCAAATGCCAGCAACAGTCAGACCAGAGACAGGAACCCCGGGTTCCGTCCGCGGCTCCTACGTGCACATGGGCCGTCTTCTGCTGCCTTCCACAGCAGTTTGCGTGAACGTCGGGGGGTCTGGGAGGTAGGGACCATCTGGGGTGCACAGGTTGCCGCCTGAAGGGGCCTCCCCACGTAGCCTGGGCCTTGTAGGAACCCGGGTGCCCAGGGGAGCCATTCCCACCAGAAGTTAGACGCTGCTGTGGGCCCTGAGGCTGTCTGGGCTCCCGTGCTGTCGGCCGTGACAGTGGTCATTCTGTGTCTATCACGTGAGCCAGGCTCTGGCTGCCGCCCGTCTGCTGGGACTGTGACTGAGCTGGGTGTGGTGGGAGTCACACATGGAGGGTGGGACACACGGACCCTCGCTGCATCCTGTTCGCTGGCCCACAGCCAGCGTGTGGCTCTGCGTTTGGATCTTGCAGAACAGTGGGATGGACGCGTGGTCACTGGTGATGGGCTGGTGGGGGGCGATGGCCCGCTCTGGGCACCGGGAACGCCTTCCTGGGCCTCTCTCAGCCCCTGACCCGAGGGTCCCTTCCTGGCCTGATGCTGCTGTTGGCCAGGCTTCCAATCCTGGTGTTGCCTGGCTTAGGAGCTGCCTGGGACCGGAGGCCAGTGGCTTCCTCCTGGTGAGAGACGTGCCCACCCTCTGCACGGAGCCGTGATGGGGGGGGTCGTCTCCGCACTGGGTGGAGGCTCGGGTGGAGGGGTCCAGCTGCACTGTCCTCAATGTCAGTAGCCCCTCACCTTCCTCCCCTGGGGGATGGCGGGAAATGGCCTCGAGGTACCCATCGTCCTGTGTGGCCTTGCTTCAGATCTCCAAGGCCCAGGCTCCAGGCCTCCCCTGCCTCCCAGGAGGAAGGAAGGGACCCAGTGGGTGCCCCGACATCCGGGGCGTTGGGCGGGCTCTGCAAGGTGGCCGACAGGCTTGCACTCCTGGGGCTCTGTCTCGTGGCAGCCCCACGCAGGGCAGGCGAGGTCTTGTAGGTCCGTGCATCTGCCGCTCCTGCTCACCGTTGGTGCCTCAGCTGTTTTTCTTGCACAAGTTTGTGAAGCAAAGATCTGCTCTCAGGAGTGCTGTCCTGTGGGCAGGCCCTCTCTGGCCGAGGTCCCCTGTGCAGATCTCTCTTCCTCCTGTCTTGATAAGGATTCCTTGAAGGAACAATACAGGCCCTGAGTCACACTCACTACCTTCCCTGCTGGGCGTGGGTCCCTGGGGGGGACAGAGGCCTCTGTACCAGCTCGCCACCTCCTGGGGCACCGGGAGCCTCTCGGGGGCTGTTCTGGGTGCTGTGCTGGGGGTGTGTCCCGTACCCTTCCCTCTATCTGCAGCCCAGCTGATTGGCAGTGACAGTGACAAGGGTCCCTGTTGTGCTGGGGGACCCGGGGCCATCAGGACAGCGCTGCCTGTTGGCCATGGGAGAAGAACAAAGCATATGGACAGTGGTCAGCTGAAGCCCAGGGGCGGGCCGCTGGCTGAAGCCCACCTGAGCGGAGCACAGGGAGGCCAGAGGCGGCCAGCGCTGGCTCCTGGGGCTCAGAGGCATGGGGCGTGCCAGAGGCGTAGCGTTTCCAGCAAAGCGCGGTCCCTGAGGTGTGCAGGCAGTGCCGGCTCCTGGCTGTGCCCGGGGCTCCAGAGCAAGGCACAGCTGGTCAGGGACTCCCGCAGGAGCCCTGGCCCCGCCTCCTGCCTCCAGAGTTCAAATTTCACTAAACCTGATTCACCAGACTCCACCCTCGTGTTTACATTGCGCTGGCCTGTTTGTGGGAATTGAGTCCCTGAGTCTCTGCAGAGCCTTGCGCTGTGCACAGCCTGGAGGAGCAGGGTCCACAGCCCCGGGAGGGAGGCGGCACGCCCCCCACCCCAGGGCGCGGCTGGAAAACGGGGTCTCCCGGTGGCAGAGGGGACCAGCTGCTGGGTGTTCTGAAGGAAGGTAGGCAGGGAGCATGTGTGTGCAAGTGTGGATGTATTTGTGCGTGTGCGTGTGCGTGTGCGTGTGTGTGTGTGTGCATGTAGCTCCTGGGCGCCCACAGCCTCTCTGTGCCTGTGTGTGACTCGCAAGCTTTTGGAGGGTGGGCGACGATGCTGGCCGCAGCCACGGGGTGGAGCCGCGGGGCAGTGAGCGGAGCTGCCGCTGCAGCCTGGTGTAGGCGACCCCACGCGCTTGCAAAGCGGGAGGAGGCTCGTGGTCGGCCTCCCTGGGGGTGGGGGGGAGTCCAGGGTTGGTCCGGCATGTGGCATGGGTCCGCCCTGGAGCTGGCAGCTTGGGTGGCATCTGAGGGAGGCCAGGGGACCTCCTGTTTGCCTAGGCTGTGGCTGAGCGTCAGGAGGCGGCCAGCACTGGCGCCAGTGTGCCCTGGCCGGCTTTGCCGCGTGCTGCTGGCGGGGCGCGGTGGCTGTGTGCGGGAACCGCCTGTCACAGCCCCGCTGGGAACCCCAGCACATTCCAGAGCCTCGCCCAGGAGCCCTGGGGAGGGCCTGGAATCCAGCCCTGTGGCTGCGCGGGCAGGCCTCCTTGGGAGGGCGGCTCCGGCCCTCGCTCTTGTTATTTGTTTCACTGAGAATGCGCAGCCTGCATGTCTGGGGAGGGTGAGCACAGAGCTCATCTGTGTACCCTGGTGCGGGGTTTTCCAGGGTCCTCTCCAGCTGGCCTTGCGAGGTGTTCTGTGCGCCGCCTGCCGGTGTCCTGCCCGCCTTCTGGCCGAGGCTCGCGGGGCTGCTGGGGGCCTGCAGCTGCACCAGGAGCCGGGCTGTGGCTGGGTGGAGCTGCCCAGGGGGAGAAGTGAGGCTGCCTTCTCCACAGGGGAGTGTGTTCCCAGCTTGGTTCTCAGTGTTGAAAAGAGAGAGGACGAGGCCACATCTCATCCCAGAGCCGCGGTGCCTTTGGGTTTGTAGGTTGAGGTCCGGTGTGGGCATCAGTTGTGTTTGTTTATTTTCGTCTTCTTGGGGGGTTCCATCCACTGGGTCACTCCCTAAATGCCTAGAATGCCAGGGCTGGACCCGGCCCAAGCCGAGATCCCGGAACTCCGTCCAGGACCCGCATGCGGGTGGCAGGGGCTCTCAGACACGTGAGACATCATCTGCTGCCTCCCAGGGTGCGTTAGGGAGCTGATTCGGAAGAGAGGTGCTGCGATTCGGACCCTGGCACCCCGAAAGACAGCGTCACCTGCTGCACCGTGACGCCGCACACGCTCATCACTGGTTAACGGTTGGAGTTCTCTGCAGTGGAAAACAACACAACACAGACCAGGAAATCTTCCGTAAGCACGGAGGCAGAACTCTTGCCACAGAGTAAGAGCAAACCTTGCTTCATCAAGAAGCGATGAAGACTTCTGTGCATGGGGGTGGGCGAGGTGACCCCCTGTCCCCTTAAGAAGTAGCCTCAGGCTCAGGCAGCACCTGCAGCGCTGGGGACCCCCCAGAGTCTCTGCACCTGCCCATTTCCACCTCAGTGCTGGGGGCTGCTGCCCTTGCAAAGCCCGCACAGCCCTGTCCCAAGCTCTCCTGCTCAGCCCGCCAGGGCTGGGATGGACCCCTCCATATGCAGGGGCTGAAATCCAGGCACCGTGTCCCTGCATGTTCCAGCCAGCACCGGGGAGGCCTCTGGCCGCTCCACACCGTGCAGCCCGGACCCACGAGCTGTGGGCACTGCAGATGGGCAGGTCCAGCGCCCGCGCTACTATCCAGCAAGTGCAGGAGCGAGGGGCTCGCTCAGCAGCGTTCAGAGAAGCGGCTTCTGCACGTGCAGAACGCAGCTCAGGCCAGATCTCCCCTGCTCCCCGTGCTGGCAGCCGGAAGGCTGAAGCCTGTCTCTGAACCGTGGCCCATTGTCCCCTTCTCAGACTCCACACCCCAGATTCAACCAGCCGCGGGTCAGAATGCTCAGACCCCAATTGCACCTGTGCAGGCACGCACAGACGCTTGTCACCGTGGACGGTGCCGAGTGACACCAGTTTATGTGGCTGTGATGTCACGTGGCTGATACTTCGTCTGGAGGTGACTCAGTGCACAGGAGGACACCGGGCCCTTTGATGTGAGCATCTGTGGGGTGTGGGCCCTGCGGGGGTCCTGGACAGGTCCCTGTGGATGACTAGCATTCGAGAGGACGGGGTGGGTGAGAGACCCCACGAAACCTTCCCGAACCCGTCTCCTCTCAATTCCAACCTCCTCCCCCACCCCCGCCCTGCAGAGCCCTGACTTCCACAGCACCCCGGCTCCCTAGACAGAGCTGAGCCTCCCAGCCCTGCAGACGCCTCCCTCCAGGCCCTCGGGATGGCGGGGACCCCAGCCAGAGCCTGTGCCTAGGACAGGTGGGCGTGTCAGTTCTCTGGTCTGGTCGCAGACGGTGACTTTGAGCTTCACCTTTGCCTGCAGAGCCAAATCATCGGGCGGTCTCCATGCTGGAAGGCGTCCTCTGAGGCTGGGCAGGCCGTGGGTTTCCCTGGAGAGGCTGGCCGGCTGCCACGTGCCGTCCCTGCCCCCACGCCCCATTAGGATTCTGGTTACTGTCTCTTCTTGCTGCTCTTGTCCTGTGCATTTTGCACTGGGTCTTGGAAGCAAAGCTACAGCAGAAAGCGTTTTGCTGCCGTAGCCCTGGGCATCGCTCATGGTCACCACCGAGAGGGTAGACACGCTCAGGTGAGCAGAACGAGGAGCCCCTACTGGTGGCAGGTGGGCGAAAGAGAAATGGGGAACGCTACAGGACCATTGGTTATGCACCTGCTGTTTGCCAAGGCTGCCTGCGTCATCCTCGTCCGCTGCTTCTGAGTGCACTGTGGCCGGGGGGGTGCCAATGCCACGGCTCTCTCTCCTGCTTCCTGCTCCCTGGGCATGTGGACTGGCCTTTGAGACACGGCTTGCTTCCAGAGCCCTGAGGTCAGGTGATTCCCGTACTTCTCTGCTTCTGTTCTGAGTCCTTTGAAGCCCAGCCAGGTGAGGGGACCAGGGCCAGCCCTCCTCCCGGCTCACCTGCACAGCCTGACCCGGCTGTGTTGTCTGCAAGAGATGGTTTGGATGCTGTGGAGTGGGGACTTCAGACCTCGTTGGCGGCTGCTTGTGTGTGTGGTCTGTTGGCTGGATTTAGTTTATTTGTCTTGCCTGCTGAGGCAGCGAGCGTGTTTCCAGAGGCGCTCCCAGGTTCTGCTGTGGGAGAACAAGCCGGAACATTTTGTCTCTGTGGTACTCAGTGTCCACTGCTGGGGACACCGGAGGGGGCAGGGAAGCCTGTGCCGCCACGGGGAGTGGGGCGGCAGAGACGGCACGGTCAGTGTGCTCAGTGGGAGGTGCCTGCTGTGGACGGACCCAGCAGGGCGGGGTGGTCCGGGGAGCCAAGCCGAGCGTGGCAGGTGCGTGCCTTCGTGGTCTTGGAATCACCAGGCAGGCATGAGCGAAGCGTGCTGGGAGGGGCCGCCAGCCCTGTCCAGGTGGAGCAGCTTGTTCAGGGCTGTGGGGCCGTTGTTCAGAGTCCGTGGGCTGAGCACCCCACACTCACACGCTCTGGTTCTCAGAATGTCACGGAAAGACAGGGGTCAAGTAGTGCGTTTTGTAAATGGAGAGCCAGGGGTCCAGATCATCCAGCTGTGACCAGGAACACCCGGAAGGACAAGAGGACGTCTCGGTCATCGACTCGAGTGGGAGTCCCTCTTGTACAGTGTGGCTCTGTGGCAGAAAATGAGGGCCTGCCCCCCCTGCTCCCCTCCGCCCCCGCCCCGCGCCACTCAGGATCACAGACGCAGGGGTCCGGCAGCCTCCCTGAGCCCCGTACCTGTGGGAGGATCCATGCTCCTGGGACGTTCATGAGTGTGGGCCCCTCTGTCTTGGATTTGTTTCTTCCTATTGTCCTGTAGCTTTCATATTCATTTTTTTTTAAAGATTTATGTATTTATATATTTATTTGAAAGGCAGAGTTACAAAGTTCGTTCACTCCCCAAATGGTTGCAATTGCTAGAGCTGAGCCAATCCATAGCCAATAGCCAGGAGCATCTTCCAGGCCTCTCACACAGGTGCAGGGGCCCAAGCACTTGGGCCATCTTCTACTGCTTTCCCAGGCCATACCTGGATTGGAAGGGGAGCAGCTGGGATTTGAACCTGTGCCCAGACTGCAGGCAGTGGCTTTACCCGCTACGCCACAGCGCCGACCACTCATTTGGGTTTTGGTCACTGAGTTGCTTGTTTCAGTTCAGACTGAAGAAGGGTCTGGGGGCCACCAGGGCAGCCTCGGTGGTGGGAAACCTGAGGCCACCATGGCAGACTGGTGCTCTGGCTGTGTGGCCCGGTGGGCAGTGCGGCCCGGGGGTCAGTGCAGCCTGGGGGTCAGAGTGGCCCAGGGGTCAGTGCTCTGACCCCCCACCCAGCATGCTCCCTGGCGGTAGGGTCACTCAGTTTCTAACAGAGCAGAGACCCCTCTTCAGTGTCTCCCCGTCCTCCTCCTCCCCCTACATCCTCTCCTCATCTGCCCCATAGCAGGACTGACAGCCCTGTCTCCTGTTAGCTTGCTGTTGCTTGGCAACAGAGGGTCCCGAACAGGAGCGGACTCCAGCAGGAGTTTGCTCAGACGTTGCGTGCTCTGTGGGTGCAGTGTCAGGTCCCCTGTGGTGTGGGACCACTCATGGCTTCCAAAGGTGAAGGCCAGGGTGAGCGCAGGGGTCAGTAGAGCCCCGAGGGCAAGTCTAGCCGAGCTGGGATTTGCATCTGGGGTCCCTGGGATGCCGGAGCTGCTGTGAGGGGCCCTTCTCTGGCACAGCCCCCACAGTCGGCCCTGGTCCCCACCCGCTGCTGGGTGTGCACAGGGCCTTTGCAGGTGCCCCGTTCAACTTGCTGGGTACACAAAGTGCTCTCGGTGTCTGCTGGGTCTGAAGCCTGGCCCGGGGTCGCTGTGGATCAGAGCCATGTGACTTTGCAGCCACCTCCCCCTGGGCGGGGCCGCTGACAGCCTCAGTGGACAGGAGGGGGCAGCAGAGCACCCGTGCTTCCGGGTTCTGGGCCCACACTGCCTCCTGCAGCACAGAGCGTGCCTTGTCCTCAAGCCCTTGTAGCAAACAAGCAGCGCCCCCCCGGGGTCTGGCGTGAGGCTGGACTGAGCAAGGGGTTGAAAAGGCGTGTCCACTTACCCTATCTTAGGTGCTCAGTGGACAACAGGCTTCAGGACTGGCCAGGGCCGGTCCTGACAGGACTTCCCCACTTCTGGCGCAGCTGGAACAGAATGGAAGCCTGGGGCACTCGGTTCAGCACGGGGAGCCTCTGGGACCCTGCCCCGCGGCCTGGACCCTGAGCACGGGAGGACGTTCCGTCTGCAGCCTGGGACCCTTGCTCAGGGCAGGGCCAGGTCCTGTGCCTGCTGGGAGGCGTGCCCCAGACAGCTGTGGCTCTGCCTTCTGGCAGCTGGACTGTTGTGGAATGCCAGCAATTTCACAGGCCAGGCAGCAGGGGAGGGGGAGGCCAGCTCTGCCCCCCCCCCCCTGCAGGAGGCTTCTGCTGGGACATGCCTTCTGTGCTGGGCTCCCAGTGCCTGGATGCCACAGCCACGCTGTCATCAATAACAGCGACGGGCAGCTCCTCCTGCCCACAGCAAGGCACTGAGTTGGATTCTCCTGTCATTCCCCACGGCCACACGGGTCAGCCTGAAGGGGTGTGTGGTCCCGACACATCGTCAGGCCCCCGTGTGACCCCAGGATGCTGTGCTAAGCAGGTGGCGGGGGTCCGCTCTTGCACCCCCCTTGCGCTGTGTTCTGGCTGCCGATGGGGTGGTCTTGGGAGGGTGGTGCATGGTGTGTCTCGGGAGAGCAGTTTGCTGGGGGTTGGCGCGCTGAGCTGGGTTCGTGTCCACAGTAATGAGGACCTGAGCGGCCGGCAGCAGGAGTCCCAGTGGGAGAGGTCCCAGAGCTTTTCTCTCGGACAGTGTTGGCGAGGAACGGTGCACACGATTCGCACCCAAGGACGATGGGTGTTCGCGTTCTTTCTGCTGGCGTTCACTCTGCTGCGATGAATGCAGAGGGTGGGTAGGTAGATGATATACAGAGATAGATAGCGTGTACACATGCATGCAGACACATACTACATGTACATAGGCGCACACAAATACGTGTAGGCACATGCACACAGATACATGCGTATAGATACATGCATGTAGATACACACAGTGCGCGAATGCAGATAATACATACATGCATGTACGCGCATGGATGTATATACACACATGCACACACAGATAGGTGCACATGTATGCACATACATGTCCATACAGCATACATGTAGACATGTGTGCGTATGCACACATATAGGTAGATGCACATATACATAGATACATAGGCACACATGTGCATGAAGATACATGCATGCAGATACATATGCATAGGCACATGCACAGAGATATATGCATGTAGATGTGTACATACACATACTACACACATACACATGTACAGAGATGCTTACATACACACATAGATACACATGCAAGTAGATACATGGATATACATGGAGCATGAACATGAAGGTTCATACATGTAGACAGATGAATGTGTACACATACCATGTGTAGATAGATGCATGCATACATGTAGATACATAAATACACGGATAGATCAACATACATGCATACATACAGATAGAATTGACAGGATACATGGGATAGATACATATGTACATGTGGATAATAAATGGATACGTGCTTATATACAAACATAGTTAGAATTGATAGAACTGATAGGCTAGATACATACGTATACCTAGAGATACACTGTGTACATACATACCTAGAGTAGACAAGATAGGTACATGTATACATGTAGATAATGTATACATACTTAATACCTACAGATGAATTAGCTAGGGTTGATGAATGGATAGGACAGACAGGGAGGGAGGGCGTGGGAACTCAGCAGAGTTACCATCCTACTGCCATGTGCTGCTCCCAAGGGCCCGTGCGGCTGCCCTGTCCCCACGCTGACCACCTCTCCCCCTCCCCCACGAGTGCCCTGTCTGTCCCCACGCTGACCACCCTCTCCCCCTCCTCCACGAGTGCTCTGTCCCCACGCTGACCTCTTGCCCTCCCCCACAAGTGCTCTGTCCCCACGCTGACCACCACCTCTCTCCTCCCCCACAAGTGCCCTGTCTGTCCCCACACTGACCCCCTCTCCCTCTCCACCATGAGTGCCCTGTCTGTCCCTACGCTGACCACCCCTCTCCCCCTCCCCCACAAGTGCCCTGCCCCCATGCTGATCGCCTCTCCCCTCCCCCACAAGTGCCCTGTCCCATGCTGACCGCCCCCTCCCCTTCCCCCTCAAGTGCCCTGCCCCACGCTGACCGCCTCTCCCCTCCCCACAGTGCTGCACACGCACGGCCCCGTGGACGGCAGCCTCTATGCCAAGGTGAGGAAGAAGAGCACCTCTGATCCCGGCATCCCCAGCGGCCCCCAGGCGGGACCAGCCGCCGGCAGCCCAGACCACGGCGAGCACACACTGTCGGTCAGCAGTGACTCGGGCCATTCTACCGCCTCGGTCCGGACCGACAGGACAGAGGAGCGGCCGGCCCCGGGCGGCAGGAGGGGCCTGAGCCCCCAGGAGAAGGCGGAGTTGGACCAGCTTCTCCGTGGCTTCGGCCTGCAGGAGCCGGGGCCTGCCCTCAAAGACATGGCTGACGCGCGCAGCCAGGGCAGCGGGACGCGGCTGGTGGTGCCGGCCCAGGTCCACATGAATGGGGACGCCGCGCTGAAGGAGACTGACATCCTGGACGACGAGATGCCGCACCACGACCTGCACAGCGTGGACAGCCTGGGCACCCTGTCCTCCTCGGAGGGGCCGCCGGCCCCCCTGGGCCCCTTCCCTTGCCACAAAAGCAGCCAGAACTCCCTCCTGTCCGATGGCTTCGGCAGCCATGTGGGTGAGGAGCCACTGTGTGCGCTGACCCCGGAGCTGGGCCTCGGCGTGGACGGCCTCTATGAGCGGGAGCGGACGTTCGGGGGCCGGGAGCCCAGGCAGCCGCCGCCACCTCTGTGGAAGCCCTCCGTGTCAGCGCAGACGCAGGCCTACGGACCTGATGGCTACTCCACACAGACCTGGGTGCGCCAGCAGCAGATGGTGGCCGCCCATCACTATGGCCTTGCGCCCGCCGGGGAGGCCAGGCTCGTGGGCCGCGGCACTGCAGACAGCCCCGGCCTTATCCAGGCACAGCCCAGCGTCCAGGTCTCCCCCAGCCGCACGGCCAGCAGCCGGGTGACCGCCCAGAGGGGCACTGGCACTGGACTGTGTGCACACGACTCCCAGCTGCCGACACCCAGGAGTGCAGGGGACAGGGTCGTGAATGGAGCTGGCCAGGAGCTGGGTGCAGGCCCCTCCCCGGGGTCCCCGACCCTGGACATCGACCAGTCCATCGAGCAGCTCAACAGGCTGATCCTGGAGCTGGACCCCACCTTCGAGCCCATCCCTACCCACATGAACGCCCTGGGCGGCCCGGCCAGCGGCCCTGTGTACGTGGACGGCGTGGGAGGTGTGCTCCGGGCCGGCGGCAGGCTGCAAGGTGAGACAGACACGCTGTCTTGCTGAGCGTGAGACCCCGTGGGGGACGTTGCCCTCGTGGTTTCAGACCCAGGAATCTGAGAGCACCATGGGGAGTCCTGAGGGTCCTCTGTGTCAGGCTGGGAGGGAGGGGCGAGTCTGGGAAAAGCCTTCCTCAGGGTGGGTGCATGACGGGGATCAGGCCCGGCCCACCGAGGGGCCGGCCGAGTGCACACATCATCTGTGGAGGTCTTGGCCGGGCAAGACCAGGAGCCGGCCCAGCACCGGCTGGCTGGGTGGTTGTGGGCGGGTCCTGACTCCTCTGAGTTTCCACATCGAGGGTGGGTTAGTGGGGCAAGCAGATGCACCTGCGAGTGAGGGCACCGTGGGTGAGTGCCAGTGTCCTGGGTGCTGATGGGAAGAACAGAGAGGGCAGCGGGGGCTCCTGAGACAGCCTCATGGGGGCAGGGATGGGGGTAAGTGTCAGCGTGTAAAATGCCCCGATCACACCCACAGCTGCAGTGTGGCCACGTGGTGTGGGAGACCATTCATGGAGGCAACAGTTCTGGCAGAGGCCTGGGGGGCATTGCCGGGATGGGGAGGGTCCTGCAGGTGAGAGGCGTTCCCGAGAGCAGAGGCCAGGGCAGGCAGAGGTGGGAGCGTGGGAGTGGAGGGGGGGGTCTCACTGGGGGAAGCAGGCTCGGGTGTGGGGCCGAGTTCAGCTGTGGTCCAGAGCCGTGAGCCAGGAACAGTGGGGTGTCGGGTTCTGGAGTCCTGTGCACTCTGCAAAGAGGGCGGGGCTAACTGACCACAGGGCAGCGGGCGGGCTCGGTTAGCATGCCGTGGCTGTGTTTTCCAGCTGGCTGAGCTACGTCGCAAAGCCCTCCAAGGCCTCTCCTGTCTCTCACCCTCAGATTGGCTAATTGTGAAACAACCTGATGGGCTCATTTTGATAACCAGAATTTCGCTTTTGCTTTTAGACCTTCCTTAGTTCTTTTCGTTATAAGATAACTGCAGTTTTGAAACGTGAAGACTTCGTATTAGCAGCAGCCGGGGACGTTGGGTACACATTTGGTCACCGCCATGCAGGTTGCAGGTCTTTGTTCCTCCCTCTAAGTCTGTCGGGGCTCTCGGGCCGTCTGCCCGTTGTTTCATTGCTGTGAGAATTGGCGTAAAGGGGCTGGGCAGGGTTCAGTGGCCTCCGAGCAGCCTTCACGGCCAGCTCTTGGATCTCAGAACAGGGCCTCTCATCTCCATAGCGATCCCAGCAAAGAACACTGATGTAGGGCTCAGCCCATTTGACGAGTAGGGTGGGGACGTCCTCCCCTCTCTGGCAGGTGCAGGCAACACCAGAGCCCTTTGGATCCAGAAATCTTAGATTTGTTTTATTTTTTCTGTACTTGGAATTCAAGGCAGAGTTAGAGATCTTCCACCTTCTGGTTCACTCCCTAAATGGCCGCAATGGCTGGGACTGGGCCAGGACAAAGCCAGCAGCCAGGATCTTCATCTCGGTCTCCCACATGGGTGCAGGGCCCAAGCACTTGGGCCATCTTCCACAGCTTTTTCCAGGCCATTAGCAGGGAGCTGGCTCTGAAGTGGAACAGCCGGGGCTTGAACCTGTGCCCATGTAGAATGCTGGCATTGCAGGTGGCGGCTTAACCTGCTATGCCACATCACTGGCCCAGGAATCTAAATTTCTCGAGTGGATGGGACTGGCCTAGGAAGCAACAGAAAGGGAAAACGAGAACGAGCCCACAGGGAACCTCATCAGGGCCTGCTGGCCGTCTCGGAAGGCATGGGGGTGCTCCATTCCCACTGCTGGCCTGCAGGAGGCAGTCAGGGTGCCAAGTTGGGGTCCCCTGCGTGCACCCCCAGTTCCTTTGTGCTGACTGGGAAGGGACCCAGCAAGGCCAGCACACTCTGTGACATGCCCAGGACAGTGCCGTCACCGTGTCCACCTGCGTGTTGACGGGCGGCCATGCCTGGCCGGAGCCCGCCTGAGTCTTCCTCACACAGGAGGACAGCAGGGCTAAAAGTCTCCAGAGCACCTGGCCTTCTCCCAGAGGGACCCCCGGCTGGCCGTCCGTCCCCACCTGGACGCCGACGGGCACTCAGCATTGGTTCTGCTGAAGACTTAGGCGTCCCGAAGTCACTGAAGCCCGCCACCGTGAGCAGGCTGCGTCCTGAACGTGGAGGGGGCCAGGAGTTGGGTTGGGGGTTGGGCATGGCATTGCCCAGTCCTCCTGGACCCGGCTGTGTGTCCTGCAGAGCTGGGCAGCTCGGTGTCACAGCAGCAGGCCCCTCACAGATGTGGTTCTTTGTGAGAAGGCAGTTCCACGTGGAGGTTGAACATTGCCTGAGTCTCTCGTGGTTCAGCACCGTAACACAACGGTAATCTTGGAGAGGACGGTGGTGAGGACGGAGATGGAGGTGATGGTGATGGCTTTCTTCAGATTGATTGATTTATTTGAAAGAGAGAGAGGGGGGAGACAGAGATCTCCCATCTGCTGGTTCACTGGAGATGGCTGCGACAGCTGGGAGCCAGAAACTTCATCTGGGTCTCCCACACGAGTGCAGGGGCCCAAGCACTTGGGGCATCTCCCACTGCTGTCCCAGGCTATTAGCAGGGAGCTGGACTGGTAGTGGAGCAGCTGGGATTTGAACCGGCGTCCATATGGGATGCTGGCACTGCAGGCAGTGGCTTGAATTGCTGCAGCAGAGCACTGCGGTGGTGATGTCGGAGCTGCCCCCCTGGGGCCTGTGCTATTCCGGGATGTGGGGCAGGGCTCTGTCTGTCAGATCCTGCATCCCGTGGCCATGCCCTTGTTCCACTCAGCGGCTGTTCGGCCAGCCAGAAAACCCAGCCAGCAGAGCCCAGGAGTTACCCTGTTTCCTCCATGGCGTGCAGTGAGACCCCAGGAAACATCCGGGCGTGCACGGGCAGCAGTGTGGAGGGCACCCAGGGCCCCTTCTGAAGAGGCGGCCAGGTGGGGTTGACCTGGACGTGTGGAGCTGACCAGAGCTCCGGGTAGCTCAGGCCCTGTGCTGTTGGTGTCTGAGTGTGGGTGGGTGAGGGCAGCTGCTCCCGCCCTGGGGTCTGGCGCCTTCATCTAGGGGCTGTACCTTGCCGAGGAGCCCCGGCCCCCACTGGGCCTCCCGGCTCCGCGTCTGCCTGTGCCTGTTTCTTGGGTCCAGTCCTTTGGGTGCAGGGAGACTTCACCACTGACACCCAGCAGCACCAGCTGTGAGGCTGTGCTTGCGCGGGGCGGGAAGCCAGCTGTCTCCTCCACACCTTGAGGGCGCCTTGCTTTGCGTGGTCAGGCGTTCCACTCGTGTTCCTCCCGCCTCCACCTGGCACTGACGTGAGTCAGCCTCACCTGTGCAGCCTCACCTCTGCCTTCCAAAGCTCGTGTCCTCAGGGTGACTCAGCACGGTGCGGGCGCATGTTGGGGCTAAGTGCAGCCCAGCCTTGCCCACCTCTGTGAGCACCCGTGAGTGTGTGTATGTGTGCACGTGTGAAGGTGTGTGTTGTGTGTGCCTGTGTGTGAGTGTGGGTGCTGTGTGTGTATTGTGTGAGCACCTGTGAGCATGTGTATGTGTGCACGTGTGAAGGTGTGTGTTGTGTGTGCCTGTGTGTGAGTGTGGGTGCGGTGTGTATTGTGTGAGCACCTGTGAGCACATATTTGTGTGCACGTGTGAAGGTGTGCATTATGTGTGCGTGTGAGTGGGTGCTGTGTGTGCCTGTGTATGTGTTGTGTGTGTGTGTTGTGTGAGCACCCGTGAGCATGTGTATGTGTGAAGGTGTGTATTGTGTGTGCATGTGTGTTGTGTGTGTTGTGTGTGCATGCGTGTTGTGTGTGCCTCTGGGAGCGTGCCTGTGGGTGGTGAGTGTGAGATGGTGTGGGAGAGTGAGGCAGACAGCCCTGGACGGGGCACAGGGTCCATTGGCCCGGCTACAGAGCAGGTCCTACTTGCCCTGTGGGTGGCCCCTCGGGTGCCCGGGCACCGTGTTGCTGGATGCACCTTGGCTCCCTTCTGGCTGCGTCTCGGTAGCTGTCTTGAGACTCCCTAGGGACGGGTTGAAGATAAGCCCAGTCCCAGCCCGGCCGCTGCCTCGCGATGTGAGCAGCGTGGCTCTCGGCTGAGAGCAGGAGTCAGCACCTGGCGGCTGTGGTGGGGTGGTCCCGGTGGCTGGTGCCTGGGTGGAGGGCCTGTCTGCTGACCCTGCCCCATCCCAGCTCCGAGGGCATGTCCCTGTGCTCGTCCACCCCACGGGCCTGTGCTGCAGGGAGTGTGCCAGCTCCTGGGAGCCCCAGGCGGCCCTGGGTGCCCTGTCTGTCTGCAGAGGCCCGCGTCTGCCCGGCCCGCTGCTGCTGGATGCTCTGACGCTGGGTCTGAGTGAGAGCTCTGTGCTCCGCTGGGACCCAGCACCCTGCGACTCCCTCTCCTTGCAGGCTCCTCGGGTGACGAGCCCCTGGGCGGGAGACTGCGGAAGCTGAGCCTGGGCCAGTATGACAACGATGCCGGGGCACAGGTGCCCTTCTCCTCCAGGTGTGGCCGGGGGAAGCCGGCGGTGGACGCGGCCCCTGGCCTGGCGCCTTTCTCCTCTCCTGCAGACGTCAAAGAGGTGCGTCCTGCGGCCATCATGTTCGTTCCCACCTCCTGTCCTGGGGTTTGGTGGACACTTGCTTCCTCTGTGATGGGCGGGTGCAGTGGGTGGGAGTCCAGGTGCGTGGGCAGACGGCCTGGGTGCTGTGTGGGTAAGGCCACCTTGCACTGGCCGCCCATGCCTCTGCGTTCTGGGCTGTGGAGTGGGCACACGGGCGGGTTGTGAGGGTTAGAGGTCGCACAGCGATGATCCTGGCCTCAGGACTCCCTAGATGGACGGCACCCCCAACAGCGAGCACACCCTTCCTCCCGGCCATCCCACGGCCCGAGGACAAGGCCCATCGACAGGTGTCTCCGACCTCTCAGGAGACTAGTCCCAGCTTCTAATCAGAGTCAGAGACAGGTCATGGCATCCAAAATGTTTGATCTTTTCAATGGACTTTGCTTATCCTTCCGTTGGGAGAGCGGGAACTTCAGGGTAGCTGGGAAAACAGGTGTCAGCTCTGCTGGCTCTATAGAGAGAAAGTGGCCGGCGTCGTCCCCGGGTGCGCTGTGTCGTAATCCGGGCCGTGACTCATGAATCTCTGAACACCGCACATGCGTCCCTCCACAGCGGGGGGGGGGGGGGGGGAGCGGCCAGGACCCCCAGGTTCCAAGTTTGCAGCTGCTGCAGCCCCAGCGGTGAGGGACGAGTGTGCGTGGAGCCTGTGCACATTTCCCGTGTGTCTTGAGTTACAGCGCTGCCTCGGCGAGCACGCATGGCTGCCGGGCTGCGCCGCTGTAGCGGGGTCTTGACAGGACCCCTGTGTGTGCACAGTGTGGCTGCAGCTTTCCTCCTCTGAATCTTTTATTTTCAGTTAATTAATTAATTTGAGAGGCGGGAAGAGTGGGGAGAGGTGGGAAGAGAGGTCAGTCTTCCATCTGCAGGTTTACTCCCCAGCGGAGCCAGGCTGAAGCCAGGAGCCCAGAATCCCATTAGGGTCTCCCATGGGGGTGCAGGGCCCAAGCACTCGGGCCGTCTTCTGCTGCGTTCCCAGGCCACAGCAGGGAGCTGGGTGGGGAGTGGAGCGGCTGGGCCTGACCCTGTATTCTGATGTGGGATGATGGCGTTGCAGGAGACTTCCCAATGCTTTCTCCCCACGATTGGTTGCCTCTGTGGGCACTGAGCCGGTGGGTGCGGAGGCTGGCCGCTGCCCGTGGTGCAGTTACTCCACCCTGCTTTCGCAGGAATGCTGAGTTCCAGGTGCTGCCGCAGACAACTCTGTCAGTGCCGTGTGGCTCTGCATTGTAAGGACACAAGACGCCTCTGCTCCTGGTTCCCACTCTCGGCCGAGGGCTCCCGCCGTGGCCACCGCTGGGTGTGGTCTCCCTCGACTCCTGCTCTCACCTGTCCTCTCCCTGTCCATTCCAGACAGTGGTCACTGCGTACCCGCCAGACCTGGACGTGTGCGACGGCCGGGCGCCAAGTAGCAAGGAGCCTGTGTGTGCGACCCCAGTGTTCCCTGTGTCTCCAGAAACCCCGTATGGTAAGAAAGGTGGGGCGGGCTGTGTGCCGCGGCCTGTGCCCTGACCACAGCAGGGAGGCTGACGCCGCTGGCTGCGCTCTTTTCCAGGGAAAACGCCTCTGCACTGTGCCCCGTTCAGCCCGCCCGAGGCCCTGCGGAGCAGCCCGGCCACGCCGCACCCAGGAGGGCACGGTAAGGACCCCTGTGCCGGCCACGGCTGCACCGGGGCACTGTCCTCTCGTGCCTCAGAAGCCACGGTGAGACAGTGTGGCTGCGGACGGTGTTGGGGGGGCAGTGACGGGCGTTGGGTGGCCCTCCAGTGTCGCTGTGCAGCCTCCCGTGTACCGTGTGGCTGCGTGTGTACGGGAGCAGCGGTGGCCTCCTACTGCAGCTCAGCATGGTGCTTCTGACCTCAGTGTGTGCAGAGTGTGAAGAAGCAGCCGGAACACCCCCACTGTGTCCTGAGCACGTGGTCCCCGCAGAGAGCCAGCTCTCTGGTGCTGGACAGCCCGGGACCCGGCCGTGCTCCCTCTGCACCCCGGGCTTGGCCTCGTCTCCCCGGGGGAGCGCTGGTGCACCTCGCACACTCTGCATCCCGGCTGTCGGCCGTCTGCCCGCAGCCTGGGGAGGGGTGCAGCTTGCGGCGAGTCCCTCGGCTGTTCTGCGTGGACGTTATCTGCTTCCCTGGAGAGCCCAGGAGAGGCCAGGCTTGGGCAGGTGCAGAGAGGCTGTCTCCGAAAATCACAGTTAATTTTTTATTGCTTATTCTTCAAGTTATTTACTTATTTTAAAAATGTTACTTGAAAGTCCGAGAGAGGGGAGGGAGAGAGCGAGCGAGCGAGCGCTTCTCTCCAGTAGTTCTCTCCCCGAGGGCTGAAGCAGCCAGGGTGAGCAAGGCTGAGCCAGGACCTTGGAGCTGCGTGCAGGCCTGCGCGTGGGTGGCGGGACCCCGCTTCTTGAGCTGTGCCCTGCTGCCGCCCAGGGTGCGCGTTAGCAGGAAGCTGGATCAGAAGTGGGGCCGGGGCTTGAACTCAGGCCCTCCGGAGCTGGTAATGGTCACTCAGCACTCCTCCTGGGACCGAGATCTCATACGTTGTGTGCACAGCCTGCCCCACGTGCGGGCAGGTGCGGTGAGGACGACGGCTCTGTCTCCCTCCCCGCCCAGGGCATAGCAGGTCTTCCCCTGAGCCGTCAGGGCCCACAGATCCGATAAACACAGCGTTTCCAGCACCAGTGACTGAGTTCAGTAAGGAAAACCACGTGCGTGCTCCCACCCCCGATCGGGCTTTGCTGTATGAGCTTTGTGTGAGGAGGGTGTGTGCTCTGGTACACACACATGTGTGGACACGTGTGTGTGCTTGCCTCCGTGTGATTCAGGTGCAGCCGACGCACGCCTTCCCTTCGGCCCACACGGGCCAGCCCTCAGCTGAGCGGCCCACACGCGACTCCTAGCCTGAGTGTGCTGGGTGGGTTTGGACGAGAACCAACCTCTGGCCTGGAATCCCATCTCCTGCGACGCAAAAACCCAGGTTCACGGGAAACACGCAGGTGACACACAGGGAGGGGGTCGCAAGCGCCAGGCGGAGCTGCCGTGGCGCAGGCCTCACCGGTCACGTGCTGAGCCTCTTCTGACCTGAGACACCGAGGGGCAGGCGTGTCTGATGGCTGTGGTCATGGCCTGTGTGCCGAGGGTGGCCCCGACACCAGCACGTCGCAGGCTGCGGGCAGCAAACGCACCCTCAGGATTGCTGCATGCGCCATGCGCATGTCTACACATGCAGAACGTCATTCTGCTTCAGCGGGCAGTGTAATGCAGAGCAGCTCCTCGTCCGTCCACCAGGAGTGCGGGGCGGTGGTCCTCGGCTCTTGACCGGAGACCCCACCTGCTCTGTAGAGGATGACTTGGTCCCTGGGCTGCACAGGGTGGCTTTGTGCGTCTTCCTATTCTGCCCATTTTACAGATGGGGTCACTGACAAGGAAAAGTGAATTCCCTCAGCCGCATAGCAAGGGGCAAAGCCAGAGCCCAGCGCGGGCAGCCTGGCTCCCCAGCCCCTCATGGGTTATTCTCGCTTGCTTTTCCGGCTAGCATGGGTGGGACGGAATGCGATGGCTGGTGGAACATGTGGAATGTGTTTGCAGGGGACCATACGAACCTCCCAGCTCTGTCTGCAAACGCAGACGGCTGGTGTTTGCTATGTGGTTGAGAACTGTTGTCCAGGAGGCAGCATAGCAGTGCCTCTCGTGTGTCACAGCCAGACACATTGGTGTGTGGGAACGAGATTATTTACCCTATTCCTCCTGCTAAGTACAGATAAAACCCTGGACAGCATCTATGGAACACATCTCAGAAAACTCTGAAGGGGGAGAGGAGAAGGCCAGCCAGCCAGGGGTCTCAGGGCAGGGGCTGGGGACGTCCACATCCTGGGCTGTAAAACAGCTGGAAACGAATTGACGCCGTTCAGAGGATGCTCTCCAACAGTAACGGACTCAGACTGGAAATCAGTCCAGAGAGGCAACAGGCAAACCTTCAGTCGCTCGGAAACCAAACACCTTTATGAGTAGCCTGTGGGCCAGGAACGTCCTGCCCTGAGTGAGAGTGAGAGTGAGAGTGAGAGTGAGAGTGAGCCCCGCTAAGGCGGGGCCGAGCAGCAGGCGCAGCGGTCAGTGCACATGGCGGACAGCAGTCTGCGTGAATCGTGTACGCTCTTGCCTCTAGTGGGGAAGGGGAGGAAACGAACCTCGAGGGTCACAGAAGGAAGGCGGCGTGAAAATAAAAGTGGCGTCGGTGAAGGCAAAGCTGAAACCGTGGAGAAAGTAGACGGAAGATCTGGTGCTCTGAGGTCGACAGTGCTGGCGAATCTAGACGCGGACAGGAGACGCATGATTGGCACGCAGGAGCCAGCGTCCTGGCCTCTCGCGTCCTGGCCAGCACCCTGGGCCGGCAGGGCAGTGCGAGGTGGAGCCGCCGGAGCCGTCCCTGCACACCCACGATGGCCGGGACAAGACAGGAGCCGCACCCCGTGCTGGTGGGTCCCTCACGCAGCTGGTGGCAAGGTGAAATGCTGCAGCGGCTTTTAGAAACCAAGAAAAGCAAACCGGGCATGCGTTCCCCGTGTGACTCAGTGACTTTACCCCAGAGAGCTGGACTTCTGTTGGCACAAAAACCTGCACGCACGTGTTGCTGGCAGCCTGGGCCGGGGTGTGGTCCTGGGGCCGGGCAGTACCGCAGACTAAGGGGGCACGAGCAACAGATGAGCGGTCACCCCCCCCCAGGTGTACGCGGTGTGGTCCCCTGGCAGTTATGGGGGGGTGGAGCGGCGGTCCTGGCCGGTAGGAGGGGAGGGCGGTGGGGGGGGGGGCGCCCTGACCGTGCAGGAGCACTCTGTGTCGGCTCTGTGTAGTTTGCCGGGTGCCACGGCTGGGGGAACTGGAAGAGCCGTACGGTGCCTCTGGTTCCTCCGAATGGGTTCTTAGAGCCGCCGTGGGTCCAGGTGATCTCAGAATGTGGAGCGTAATGGGTGCCGTTGCTGGGGGTGTGGTTGAAACTGACGGGAGTTGAAGCTGGTGAGGGCTGCAGGGAGGGTCCCATCACCTTCTGCCCGCTGTTGCGTTTCCGTGGGCTTCTCTCTACTTAAAAGGGAGCACACAGAGGAGAGGAGTCCTTGGCGTTGGGTCTGCCCCACCGCCATCCACACCTGTGCACTCTGCGAGGCCAGTGGGAGCTGGAAGCCACCAGCCTGCCTTCCTGGAAGGGCAGAGGCCAGGGGCACCGGGCGCCGGGAGAGGGGATGGGGAGTGCGGAGGGTGAGCAGCGCCTGAGTGGATGTTGACGAAACGGCAGGTGCTGAGGGCTGTGGCAGGTGCTCTGAGGGCACAGTGCTGACCAGTGGTCTGCAGAGCGGCTGGGAGCCGGGCCTGGACGCAGGACAGGGCCAGGGCGTTGGCTGCGGGCCCCGGGAGGTGGAAGGTGGTGGTGTGGCCTCCGTCTTTGGTGACAGCTCAGACCGGTGTTGTCCTAGTCACTGCTGCTGGACAGATGGTCCCTGCCTTCCAATGGCTCCGCGTAGGGTTTCTCAACTTCACGGTGATGTGAAAGAAAGCCTGATGCACGCCGGGAAGCTGAACTTTGACCTTTGAAAGCTGACCTTTGCCTGTGGATCCTCCTACGATGCTGGGCAGTGACAGAAGGCCTGGGAGCTGGGGGGTACGTGGCTGAGCTGCCGCTCTGGGCAGGTTAGGGGTGTTGGGTGGGTTTCCGATATAGGATATTTTCAGCGTGGGATGAGGTGGTTGGACATAGCCCCACCCTCGGGGGGGGGGGTCTGTAGGCAGAGCCACGGTGGGAACAACAGTGTGGGTCCCAAGCAGGTGGGTGGAAGGCCAGGCCTTTGTGCCAGTGTCCAGGGGCCTGTGTGGCACAGATCTGGGTTCTTTCGGATCCCGTTGCTGCGGTTGCTGTCATGTGTGTTGAGGTTGGGCGTCCCGCTTCTTGTGTGTGGGTAGCATGCCTCCATCCGCAGGAAACCCTTTTGTGCTTAGCTGTGGAGAGCCCTGGCGTGTCCCTCACCTCGCTCAGCAGCACGGGTGTAGAAGGGAAACAGCCGAGGGGGGCTGTCGTCCCGTGCTGCTGCTGCAAGACAGAGATGGAGAGGTCAGCGCCCAGTGCAGCAGAGACAGCTGGGCTACACCCAGGGCTGCGTGAGAGGGTGCACTGAGTGGACGGTTACCAGGGGACTTCTTGCCCAGCTGGCCAAGCCGGATTCCAGCTCTGGGCAGGGCAAGGACTTAGCCAAGAGGCCAGGAGAGGAGTTTGTGGCAACTATCAAGATTCTCGCCAGGACCGAGCTCACCAAGGACAGCTGTGTTCAGCCAGGGTCGGATGGGCAGGGGGCTTCAAGGGGGCTGGCCAAGTGTGGTCAGGGAGTCCTGGTCCCAGGACGGGGCCGGGCCGCCGTGGGCAGTGTAACCCGGGGACACAGCGCAGCCGTGGCCTCCGCCCAGGTTTTGTGTGTTCCTGTGTCTGTCTCGGGCCCTCTGGGTGCTGAATTTAGCCACAGACCCTGGAGCCGGCCCCTGCCACCCGCTTCCTGCACCCACCCTACCCACAAGTAAGCAATGCTGCTGTAAACAGCCAACAGTCAACAAGAAGCAAACCGGGTCCCCTGGGCTTATTAATAGCTGGGTGAGTTACAGGCGCCTTTCCCGAGCCTGTGAGGGGGCGATGCCGAGGCCCGGGCCTGTTGAAGCCTGCTGCAGCACTGAGAGCGGCCGAGCGCACGCTGCCAGCCAGCGGTCTGCAGAGCCCGGGGTGTTCACACCGCGCCGTTGGGCAGGGGCCATGAAGCCGCCCCCACTGCAGCCCGCAGCTTCTCTGTCGCCCACAACAGTAGGCGCTCACCCCCCACTCCTCCCCTTTCTCTCTGCTTATCAGCTCACTAGGAACAGAGCCTGGAGTTGCTAAACAGATCCTTCTGCCCTTTGACATCTAAATGTTTGGAACGCTTTCCAGCATCCGGCATCTGGTCACAAGTCCTATTGCAACAGCCTGTTGCTATCAGAAACGCGGCTGCAGGGGGCCTGGAAGCATGCGAGGTGCGGTGGCCCGGCCGCCACTCCTGACGGCCATCCATCTCTCCATCTGGTCAGACGCCCCCGGCACTGACTCTTCCTAACAGGTGACCCCAGGCAGGGCCCCGGCCCCTCGGCGCCTTCCTGGCATCCTCTCCGTGACGGATGTGTGATTCCCTGCAGCCCTGGGGCTTGCGAGGATTGAAGGAGAACGGGGTCCTGGGATCCCGACCTGGGCCACTGGGACATTCAGCAAGCCTTGTGTTCATGGAACCAGAATGAGAGCCGCAGCACGGAGAGGGGAATCCGGTGGTGGATGCGACTCAGGTTGGGAGCCTGGAGTGGCTCCGGCCGTCTGAGTGGTGCAGCCTGGGTAACTTGTACTGAGCAGAATCGGACCTGGCCCCTGGTTCTGGAGGCCGGGGAGTCCGAGACTGAGGGGCTGCGTCACGTGGGAACCTCTTGCCATGTCTTCTGTGGTGGAGGCATCACGTGGGCAAGTGGGACAGAGGGACAGAGGGTCAGACAGAGAGGGACAGAGGCCGAGCCCCCGTATAATGAATCCCCCCCACACACACCGTGGCAACAGCACTGCCTACTTCTGATGTGCGATGGAATAGATTTCCCGCACGTGGACTTCGGGGCCGCGTTCAGGCCTCAGTGGAGCATTGGGGGTGATGGAGCCCCTCCATGCACATGTGGTCTGGCTCTGGTGGGTCTGAACCAGGAGGGCTGTGCCCCGTGCCTCACCCACTCTGGGAATGTGGTGGACAGACAGACATCTGCTTGTGTAACTGATGCTTAAATAGGAACTCAAACACTGTTGAGTTCTGCCAAGAGGCTGTTGTAATTCAATTAAATAGTTATATTTATTTATTTGAAAGGCAGACAAATATAGATGGAGATCTCTGTCCACTATTCACTCCCCAAATACCCACAACAGCTGGGCCTGAGCCAGGCCAAGGCCAGGAGCCTGGACTCCAGTCTGAGTCTCTCACGTGGGTGTCAGGAACCCAAGTATGGGGGTCATCAGCTGTCGCCTTCCAGGGTGTGCATTGGCAGGAAGCTGGCATTGGGAGCAGGGACAGGACTCGAATCCAGGACCGTGACATGAGATGCTGGAGTTTCGAGCTTTGACCACTGCCCAGCGCCCGCCCTGGGAGTCGTAATCAACAAGACGCTGTGACAATGCGAGGATCAGGAACAGGGACTGGCAGGGTTGGACCAGCCGCAGGCACCACGAGGACAGCGGGCCACTGTTTGGTGTGCGCACCAGGCTTCACGAGGGCGGGACCCACCCTGTCCCACCCACCCAGGCCCCTCCTGCACGGGCCTGGAATGCAGCCCTCAGGGTGCCCGAGTGTGAGTCAGCTGCAGCGAGGTTGGTGAGAAGCGGAAGTGAAAGCTGAGTGTGGTGTTGGTGCCCTCGGGGTTGCAATCCTCGCATAGCTGCTCCGTGATGTGATGCTCGTTTTCCTGGTACCTGAGGCGGCTAACTGCAGAGAGGGAAGGGGATCGTGGGAGGTTCGAGGCACTGCGCCTGCACCAGCTCTGGCGAGGACCTGGCAGGAAAGGGGAGCAGCTGGGGCTCCCGGCTCCGGGGCGAGGCAGGCAGGGGAGGGTGCTGGCCCCCGCCCCCGCATGCCCCTGGTCACCCCAGGACCTCGCACCGCGCCCCAGCTCCCAGGGGTCCCTCAGCCTCCCCATTTTGCCACCTTGGCTGAGGCCCAGCTCCCAACACTGGAGCCCTGGGCCGGGGGGTGGGGGAGGTTGCGCAGGCTGCGTGGCCCCCAGACGTGAGCCTCAGAGGGGCCGCAGGAGACGGCCAGGCGGTGGTGAGAATGTGCGTGGAGGGGCCGCCGAACCCCAAACTGCTTGGGAAAAGAGAGGGAAGTACGAGGTCTGAGACGGAGCCCCGGGGATGCTCTTAAAATAGAGGAGAAAACAAACCCACAGCCTCACTGGGGACCTCCCGTTCCTGATGCACCTCGGCTTCCAGACAGTGTTTGTGGCGGAGCGCAGTGAGAGGAGGCGCGCCCAGGGCGGGTCTAGAACATTCCGTGGCCTTGAGCGCTCACAAGTGGTGCGAGGTGGGGGAGCTTGACTCCTGTGAAAATGAGGAGCAGTTGGTGTGTGTGCTCAGGAGGACGTCTCGTGTTTGCAACTTGTGGTGCCTGCTCAGTGTTCTGGAGAACAGGGTGGGCCTCCGGGGGCCCGCTCCCTGGCACAGGGTCTCCTTGCTGTAGCCCCGCCCCCCGCCCTGCCACAGGGTCTCCTCACTGTGCCCCACCCCCCGGCCCAGGCACAGGGTCTCCTCGCTGTGCCCCACCCCTCTGCCCGGGCACAAGGTCTCCTCGCTGCCCCCCCTCCCAGGCACAGGGTCTCCTCGCTGCCCCCCACCCTCTACCCGGGCACAGGGTCTCCCCACGGCGGCACCCCACCCCTCGCCCAGGCACAGGGTCTCCTCTCCGTGGCCCTGCACCCAAGGCTTTGTGCAAACCCAGGGAGGCGCTGTGACTCTGCTGCCTGCTCCGGAGGCTGGTGGGGGAGGAGAGCAGCCAGCTCTGGAGTTGGGCTCTGGGGCAGCGAGGGGCTTGCTGGGGGCTTGGGTGCCACAGGGCAGTCGTGGAGGGAAGGTGGAAGGGAGCTCCAGGAGTACCTGACTGAGACATGGGACAGAGCCACGGGAGTCTTGAGGCAGTGAGCGAGATTGCCCTCTGCAAGCTGACGAGTTAGAAAATCCTGCTGTCTTCTCTCTCTGCACCCGAACCCCCTTTCTCTGTCCCCAGCGACCTTGAGTGGGACTGTTGGCACCGTGGTCAGCGTGTGTCCCGCGTGTGAACCTGCGCCGTGTGCGGGGGCCTGGATGACCGTGCAGTGCTCTGACCCTGGAGAGCACGCATGCCTGTGTTTGCCCTCAGGGGCACCTGCATGTGTCCAGGTGGGCGGGGCCGGGCAGACCTGCACACGTCCCCACGATTGGCCTTGCATTCCGTGCATGCCAAAGAACCCCCAGTGGCAAACGGCCATGGATCAGCGAATGTCACAGCCTCCCATGGCCCCACACCACGCAGAAGGAGCCTTGGCTGGTGCTAAAGGTACTTAAGAGTGAACATCGGGGCAGGTGCCTGGGGTGTGGCAGGCGGCACGAGGAGCTGTTGGCGTGAGAGCGTGAGTTCCCTTGCATGGAATGAGGTTGAGAAACACGGGCCGGCGTGCTGGGCACACGCCCCGTCCGGAGTCCACAGGCCTGGTAGGCTCCTCCCAGAGCACAGGGACTCCGCCCGCAGGCCTGGTAGGCTCCTCCCAGAGCGCAGGGACTCCGAGCTTGCCGGACATGGGCTCTTGCTCGAAGGCCTTTGGCTCGAGGCCATGGTGTTTCTCCATCGTCTCCTTCCGTCCCCACCGCACCCTGGACTGCCTCTGGCCCTCAGTGAGCAGAAGCGACCCTGATGACCACGGGAGTGTTCAGCACCCTGGGTGGGGTGGCGGGGGGCGAGTGGGCTCAGGCCCCGCCTGCCGGTCCCGCCCGGAGCTCTGTGGTCTTGCAGAAGCATCTTTGAAACAGACACAGAATAAGCGTGTGGACTCCGTGTGATGTTGGGGCAGTCTCGTAGTGTTGGGTCTGAGATAATCGTGTAGCAAAAACATGTCTTCAGGTTTAGGTTTTTAATTCAAGATGTGTCTTCTCGTCAAAGCATTGACTGGGTCGGCCCTGGGCCTGGCGCAGGTTGCAGGCCAGAGCTCAGTCCACAGTGACCCGGGGCAGGTGTGGCATCCGAGCCCATAGCAGCCCTGGACACAGCTCAGGCCGGACTTGTCTGTTCCTCGAAGCTCTGAGCAGGTAGCATACCTCCGGGGTGTGGGGGAGGGGGTGGGAGGGGTGACCCCTGTCAGGGTGCCTCTCTCTGGAAGCTCTCTCCTGCTGCTGGCTTCACTCACTTCCCCTGGGGCCCTGTCCCCTGCATCAGGGACAGAAGCTCCCAGGAGTGTGCCCTTGGGCCAGCGCTCCCAGGCACACCTGAGGATGCCGGAGCCTGAGTGGCCAGTAGGGCCGGCTGGGCCGGGTCCCTTAGAAGCCTGTAGCCATCAGCACGCATCTGGCCTCACCCCACTCGTTCTGGCTGGGCCCTGCCTGTCAGAGCCTTTGGGGGTGTTAGCAAGGGTCCCTGGTGCCCTCCCACCCCAGGTGAGGCTGGCTTCTCCCGGAGGCGAGCACTGGCCACGCCCTCCTGGCTAGGGGCAGGAGCCGCCTGCCTCTGTGCATGGTGTCCGTGGCTGCTCAGGCCTCCCTAGGCCCTCCAGGGACTGGAGGGAGCCAGTCGGCGTGAAGCCTGGGTCAGCCACCATCGCGCCGTGGTGCCGAGGAAATCACGGGGGGCACCGTGTCTCCCCAAGCATCTCCTGCCCTTAGTGGCTGAGACGCAGAGCCCGGCCCAGGAGGGGCTCGCACAGGCGGGCACTTGCTTTGTGCCTGGAGCCGGACGTCTGTGTGCTCTCGCACGCGTGGGTGGAGAAAGAGAACGAGTGAGCTTACGGCAAACTGCCGTCAGGTGACCACCAGTCCCCTCCTTTAGAAACAGGAAGCGCCCGTGGGTCCCGTGGGGGCCTGGGCGGCTCCCCTGGCAGGGCTCCGTGGGACCAGGTGGGAGCTGGCTGCTTCCTGAGGAGCCTGAAGCCCAAGTCCAGGCCAGGGCTTGGCATTGGCGTTGGTTCTGACTCTGCTCTGCAGAAGCGTGAGTGGCCGTCCCGCGTGGGGCCTCCCCTGGGTGCTGGGGGCAGGTGACTCTCAGAGCCGAGAAAGCTGCGGGAGCAGCGCCGGGGACCACACTGTGCTGTGCCTGGTCCCCAGGGGCCATCCTGAGACCCCTCGTCGTCCAGCTTCACTGGGACAGAGCCCGTTGCTGAAAGCAGGACTTGCAAGTGGTCCTGAGGCTTCCTCCCACGCCGTGTAGAGTAGCGGGAGCCACGGCCAGCACGTGTGTCGATGCACGCATGAAGCATCCGGCTTCCTGTCCTGCGTGCCGTAGCAAGCCCTGGGAAGTACCAGCACATGCCCGCTCCGTGGGATGTGCGCACCGGCTGGGGGTGCTAGAGGGGATGGAGCACGGGCCCCCAAGACCCGCGAGGCTGCAGGCAGCAGGGTGGGCTGGCTGGAAGCGTTGGGTCAGACAGGTCAGACCCTGGTTAGGGAGGGACCCCTTCCTGTGTTGTGCTCCATCCCTCAAGGCCCCGGATGTCCGCCCGCGTCTTCCCTCATCTTCCTGCAGAAGCTTCCGCCCCACTCCCTGCTCCCCTCCCCCTTCCTGTCTTCCCTCCCAGGCAAGCTCCGCATGTCTCCAGGCCGCTCGTCAGTGCCCCACAGTCGAGCAGCCGGCCCCGCTTCCGGGGTCCCGCTGCAGCCGAGCTGCCCGGTGCCTGGGGATGGGGGTGGCATCCGGCCCCAGCTCCTGGATGCCAGCACACCTGCCCTTCTCATCTCACACCGGGGTGGACGCCCGGGCTCCCTGTGAGCTTGGGTCCGGGCCCAGCAGCAGCCAGATGAGGTTCTGTTCTGAAGTCTGTTTGCCAATGAGTGAGCGTAAGGGGAGAGGTGGTCTTTCTGCGTCTTGTTACTCCAGGGATTCCAGCAGCGACCTTGCCAAGGGCCAGAGAGATGTGGGAGGACAGGGGCTGGGCGACCTGCACAGGTGCCCACGCACCTGAGGCCAGGGCTGGCCCTGCCCGGCCGTGGGGCTGTCTCCAGGGCATCTGACCGGTGTCTGGCTACAGAGTGGCAGGTGGGTTGGTGGTGGTCTCGGCTAGTGCAGAGCCAGCGTGGGAGTGTCCCTGTCCTGTTCTCTCTGCAGGAGACAGATGCTGGTGGGGTGGAGGGGGCTTGGCCGAGTTTCAGGGAAGGAAATGTCCAAATTTGTCCTCACCAGTAGGTAGCTGTGCCGGGGGACACGACCTTGGTGTCGCTGTGGTCCCTGGGGCTGTGGTGAGCAGAGAAAAGAGGCGGGAGGGAGGGTCTCGGGGTCTGTGCCCGACGTGGCAGGTGCGCCTCTCCCTGCGCCCCACAAAGCCCATGGCACGGCAGAGGGAACGGGCCCCAGCGCGGAGCGCCGTCCCTGCTGGCTGCCGGACTGGCGCCTGCTGCCCCCACCGCTCTTCTCGGTGCAGGGCCCTGGGAAAGGCCGGTCTGTCTGCCTCCGGGAGCCTGTCCACCTGTGGCCTGGCACACACCTGAGCAACCTGAGGAAGTGCCCGCTCTGACCGTGGGAGGAGGCTCCCGGGGGTCTCCCTGGGCTGTAGCCGGCGGGGCTGGGTGGGCTGCAGCGGCTCCGCCCTGGGGACACCAGGGACCGGAGTCCTTCCAGGCAGTGCTGGAGTTTGAAGGGTGGGGGGACCCCAGACCCACATGTCCCTTGTGTGCTGCCCCTCGGGGGGTGCCTGAATCAGACAGCCCCTCGCTGTGCCGGCTCTGGATGTGTGACAGGCGACCCGGGGCCTCGGAACACGGCACTTCCTTCTGCTTGGCTGGAGGACATGGCACCTCGAGGCCTGCGCCGCGGCAGGGCCTGTGCCACGGCCTTGCCGGCTGCAAGGGGCCGCAGAGCACAAGTACTGCCTTCAGCCCCGCGAGAGGCCCGGCTGCCGACCCGGTAGAGGCCGGCAGGGGCTTAGAGACCCGGCTGTGCCAGCAGGGCCTGCCAGGAAGCCACAGCCCGGTGCAGCCGGGGAAGAAGCCTGTAGGGTTGGACAGCGCAGGGACGGGCTGGGATTCACTGTTAGAGGGTCCCTGGGCTCCTCCTGGGTGCTCAGGACAGGCCTGGGTTGCCCTGCCGAGAGGTTAGTAGCCAGACCAGGGCAGAAATGAAGGGCCCCACTGGGGAAGGGGTTGGGGGTGTACACTCTGGGGTGGGGGCAACGTGCTGACCAGGGCTGTCCTCCGTGTGAGACGCCCCGGGCTTCCACTTCCTCTGGCTGTATATGGCAGCTAGGAGCTTCTCGCCGTTGTGAGTGTCCGCGGGCACCGTGGCTGCCCGTGGAGGGCCGGGCTGGGGCGTGCTGCCTGTCCCTGGGAGGAGCGGGGCTGCGGTGGTGTTCAGCAGGGCGGTGCGGGAGACATGGGGGTAGGGGAGGAAGGAGAGGGCAGAGAAGTGAGAAGGAAGCAGCCGAAGCAGCCGGCAGCGGGAGCGAGGCGGGGCCGTGTCTGGAGGCACTGGCTGGGCAGGCTGCCCGCGGCAGCCCCACAGTCCCGGGATTCTTTCGCCGCAGCCTGCCGCTGAATGGGCCTCTTTGGAGGTGGCGCCCCGCCTCCCGTCGGACACAGAGCCCCGCCTGGGTGGGTGGGGGAGGCCTGGGGACTGGGACCTGACTCCCCCGGGACAGGCCGGAACACAGAGCCCAGCCCGGGTGGGTGGGGGAGGCGGGACCCGGGGCTCCGTGCACCACACTGGGCTGCCTAGGACAGAAGCTCAGAGCGGCTTGCAGCCGGCCCACATCCTTCCGGGCCCTGCCATGGACTGACCGGGCCCCAGGTGTCCAGGTAAGCAGGACCTGGGGCTTCTTCCCGCCCACTGTAAGCTGGGACTGTGCTCGGAAGGCTCGGCCAGCCTCCTTTCTGAAACCTGATCCGTGCCCTGTGGGCGGGTGGGTGGGTGGGTGGCTTGGTGTAGTGGGATGCGGAGGTCAAGGGGCCAGGAAGTGGGGGTGGGGCTGAGTGCCTGCAGTCTTTGAGATTTGGGTGCAGTTCTAAGTCCCCTAGGCTTGGGGACAAAAGGCCCAGCCCTGGAGCCTGGAGGGCTTCTCCCTGGGGCAGGTCTCCCTTTGTCCTTGCTTGCCTGCGGGTCACTTGGGAACAAAAGCCTGGTTTACAGACGCACAGCTCTGCGGGGCTGCTTCCCCCAGCACATTCCTCTGCCGCTGCCTGCCGAGGGACCAGCCTGCTGCGTTCCAGGGCTGCCTCTGTCCTGCCGGCACCGGGCGTCCCTGGAGAAGCCCGGGAGCAGGCGCTGGGTGCTCACCGCCCCTCGCCGCTGCGCCTCTGCTTGGAGCGGTCAGAGGAGTTTCCGAGCGAGTCCATGGCTCCCAGACAGAACGCGTTCCCTGGCACGGCCCAGCTGTGTCAGCAGAGCTCCCCGCCCTCCATGGGCGGCTGGGGCTGCCCCCCCCCCCCACAACAAGGCCTTGCCAGGCTCTGGGGAGCCTGGGGCGTGTGGCCTCGCCACTGTGGGCTCTGCGAGTGTGCCGCCCGCGGCTGAGTCAGTGCTGCGTGGTGTCAGCCGGAGGGAGGGGACCCCAGACTCCACCGTGGCCCCAAGGCCAGCATGGGAGTCCCAAGTGTCACCCTGGCAGCGAGCGAGACAGTGTCTTCTCCGAGGTTTCCTGTGCGTTCAGTGCAGTAATTTTCCGTAAATTCCATCAGTATGTCAGTGTCTCAGAAATTGTGTGGTTGGCATGGAGAGAGCTTTGCTAACGCCAGAGGTGAGTTGAGAGAGCTGGAGGTGTTGGTCCTCCTCGGCCTGCAGGCCTGGAGCCCACCGCTGCCCGGGCCTTGGGAGCAGAGCCCTGTTCCTGGGAGTAAGTGGCTTGCGAAGCAGCAGGTGTCTTCCCTGGTGCAAACCTGTGTGACAGGTTCCTGGTCTGTGCAGGGCGGAGGGGCTGGGGGGGCGGCAGGGGTGTCCTGTTGGCATCTCTGAGCAGGCACCTTCCACACGGATGTGTTGGCGTGAGGATTGAGCCAGGCGTGTGGGGTGCACAGTAGGCCCTCAGCCAAAGGCAGCCTTTGTTCTGGGTTCTGCCATGATCCTTGTTACAAGGAACAGGGGTCTCCGTGATGTGGGCAGGACTTTAGGGCAACCATATAAAGTGCTCTGAGAGCAAGAGGAGAGCCGTTCTCCGTGGAGTGGGGGTTGCTGGTCGGGGCTGCTGGCCCCCTACCCCCGGCCCTGCCCCTCCCACCTCCCCATGAAAGCTACCTGCGTCCACAGGTGGGGAGCTGGCAGCTGTGCTGGGGTCGGCGTGGGGAGGAGACGCGGCGTGGCCCATGGACGCTGCTCCGACCGTCCCCAGAGGGCAGGCCCTGGCCAGCTCTGATCTGTGAACTCCTGGGGACGCCTCGGCCACCCTGTGTCCAGGAGAGGCTTGTTTCTTAATGGTGACAGGCTCACCGTTCCCAGGAAGAGCCAGGACTCTGTCCAGCCGCCCACTGTGGATTTGCCAGGAGTCACCTGAGAGCAGGGAGCCAGCTCCTGTCTGTACCCCCCCTCCCCCCAGCAGGGAGACCTGTGCCTCCCTCAGGTAGAGGAGGGAGGGGCTGGGTCAGCCAGGGCACTGTGGCTTCCAGGGGCCCCTGGTGAGGGCCGGGGCTCCCTTACAGCACTGAGGGGCAGCGGACAGGAGGGTCCCAGCTCCAGGTAAGATCTGCTCCTGGAAGATGTGGCTGTTGGACCCCTGTGCATGGTGGCGGTGTGGGCTCTGAGGAGCACACAGATTGCCCGTGGTCCCTGGGTTCTGCCATCAGCGCCGTCCATGTGGCTCCCACGCTGTGTCTGGAGCGTCCCGTGATGGTGAAAGGGAAACCTGAGTGGTGGAGTCGCTCACAGACTGTTGCAAAGCCGACGGTTTTCCTGAACTGGGAGGATTCTCTGAGTCCGCTGAGAGACACTTAGAGAGCTGTGCGTGAGTGGAGAGGAAGCCCGAGTGCTCCCCGGGCTACATTAGTCCCCGTAAGTCAGCAGCAGGTTGTATTCTCCTAGGAAACAACCCACTGATTCAAACTGATGCAGGTCCCATTTGTGAGAACCGACCGTGAAGCCAGAACAGTCTGCAAACACGGCTGGCGTACAGGTGGCTGGATCGACGGATCAGCGGGGGAAGGAGCCACCCGACCCCACGTGGTTGGGCCATTGGCCAGAGTCAGCAGAGGCAAGAGGAGACCTCACAAAGACGGGTGGTTTCCCATCGGGAGAAGGTCACGGGTGGCGACCGCGGTGGCCGCCAGGTACTGACGGAGCCAGGATACAGCGTCAGGTATGCGTCTGAGCAGGGACAGGTGCTCCGTTTTCTGTGTGTGTCTGGCCTTCCTGAGTGGGGGTCTCCATCACCTCCAGCTGGAGGTACGCAGAGGCCACGTTTCTGGGGCCCTCTCAGTGGCCGTTGCCAGGCACTGGTGCGCCCTGCGCAATCTGCAGCGCTTCACCACGTTGAGTGTAGAAATTCCACTCCAACCCTGCCCGCCGCGAAGTGCACTTTCGGAGGGCCGGGCACATTGACGAGGCTGTGGGCGTCACCAGCAGAAGTGACCGTGACTCTCCCCACGCAGAGGACAGCCTTCCTCTTCCTGGCCCTGGCGTTCTCCTTTGGCACCTTCTGGACCTCCCCTCCAGCCACTCCTGCGGGGAGGGTTTGCAGACGCTAGGCTCTCTTCCTTCTCCTTCCTGGAGCTGTGTGGGTCCCCCGCTCCTTCCCGCCGGAGCCCCTCTGCAGCCTGGGCCGCTCCCCTCCTTTCTGGCCTCTTTGGCTCCGGGTCTCTTCCACCCATCACACCTGGGTTGTTGGAGCAGCGCAGGGTGGGTGGTGAGAGGCACTCAAGTTTCAGAAATGGGGCCCTGTGACAGCCAGGCACCTGGAGGGGGGAGGCGGGGCCACAGGAGGCCTCCCCCACCCAGCCCTGCACCAGCCACTGGCCGCCTGGACTGCTCCTCACCAGCCACGCCGCCGGGAGCCCTCAGCAGGTGACTCCCCGCAGCTGGTCCTTGCCTGCACTGTGGCCCGTGCTGGGCAGTGCGGGGACGGTGGCCAGGCTGCTGTGCACGGCTGCAGGGCTGGTGCCCTGGGAGGGAGCGCTTGACCACGTGGGTTCTCCTGTGCTTCCTGCCCGGACCCTTGAGCGTGGTGAATGGTGTCTGCAGCTCTAACCACCGTTCTCAGTGCCGTTTGTCACAAGAGTCGTTTCCGTTTCTCTTCTTGTAATTATGATGCAGTTGTCCGTGCTCTCCACTGGAATGATCTGTGTCCTGAGTCCGTGTAGTACGATGGGACGATGCAGAGAGTGAGCGAGCGAGGGAGCCAGCCCACCGCACTTCTTACGGCCGTTAGCATCGGCCCATTTTGTTAATGGTGCTGCTGCCAGTCTCTTCCTCTGCCTGACTTGTGAATTAGACTTTATGATAGGAGTGAGTGTGTGGGGAAAAAGTATATGAAGACTGTTCAAAAAGTCACGGAGACTGAATTTATGAAAAACCCACCCACGGGTTTCAGAGTATTTTGCACCAAAATAATCTCTCTATTGTGTTTCCCGTGGACTTTGAAGCCCCTTTGTCTGTAGACTTGGGTCCTCTCCTGGGTTTCAGGGACCCACTGGGGGTCTCAGCCGGTATCACCAAGGATAAGGGGGCACTGCTAGATACTGCAGCGACTGCTGGCGTGTGTGTGAGTGAATGAGCGTGTGTGCACGTCTGTGTGTGAATGTAAGTGTGCATGTGTGTGTTCAAGTGTGCATGTATATGTGTGCACGTGTGTGCACATGTCTGTGTGCTCGTCTGTGTGAATGTGAATGTATATATGGGTGTCCTAGTGTGTTTAAATGTGTGTGTGCATGTCTGAATGTGTACGTGTCTTGAGTGTGTGAATGTGTGTCCGAGTGTGTATTTGTGTACATGTGTGTACACATGTCTGAGTGTGTGCTCGTCTGTGTGAATGTGAATGTATATACGTGTGTCCTAGTGTGTTTAGACGTGTGTGTGCATGTCTGAATGTGTGCTCGTCTGTGTGAATGTGAATGTATAAATGTGTGTCCAGCACGTGTGTCCTAGTGTGTTTAGACGTGTGTCTGTGCATGTCTGAGTGTGTGTGTGCACATCTGGTTTCCATCTCACGACTCATGCTTACCCATTCTTGCATGTCGCAGTCTTGCGTGTTTTCAGGCATGTCTGTTTGCCATGCTGTCCTGCTACATTCTACGAGTGGGGTCAGGGTCATTACCAAGACCCTGGCCCGGTCTGGGTGCGGTCTGAGGGTGACTGGCGGCCACCCTGAGTGTGACCGGTGCTGGCGTCCTGGTCCACGCTCAGTCTCCGTGTCTGAGGTGCTGAGGAGGCTCCGTGCAGGAGAGCTGAACACCGGTGGTGTGTGCGGGCGGCCCTGGCCGTGGTCCTCCCTGGAAGTGCTGGCTGCTGACGCTTGGGTGTTTCGGACGCGTTCTTCCTGGGCGTGGAGTTCAGTCTCGGTGGACGAGCCTCAGCAAGGCCAGGCCCCGTGGCCCGTGTCGGGGGAGGGTCTTTCTGACCTGCATGATTCATTCCTCCTCCCACCAAGTCTCTTCCTGGGGTGGGTCGTGCCGGGGGCCAGGGCTGTGGGTCGGCTTCCACGTTTGGAGCAGCTCGGTTCTTGCAGAGCTCTCTGGAAGCCGGCCCTGGCGGGTTTCCAGCGCCACCGGTGGCCTCAGCATTCCCGAGGTTGGGACTCGCCGGAGAGGGGCTGGGCCTGCTGGTGCCCCCAGAGCCCAGTGTCCTCCATGGCTGCTGACCAGGCGCTGCCTGCAGGGCAAATAAACCCAGCCCGAAGAAAAGCAGCGCCATGGAGAGTCAAGGGGGTGCGGTGAAGCCCTCCGCCCGCGCCCACCGCACACGTGCCCTGCCCGTCACACACGAGGGCAGCGGCACCGGGGAAGCAGACGCGTCCCCTCCGGGAGCCCCGGGGTTGGGCCTGCGGGATTTGCTCCTCAGGAGCTCTGCCCTGGCCTGGTTGGAGCTGTGGTCTGCAGTGGTGCAAGGAACACGTCGGAAATCCCCGCGCTGCCCTCAGAAGCCGCCGTTCCTGGCAGCGCCGACTCCAGCCCTGGTGGGGGTGGCATCCACAGGCTCACCCTGGCCCTGGTGTGTGTGGGGGGGCTCTTCCCAGTCCTGCCTTCACCTGGGGGCCGACTCACACTCGCCCCAGGGTCGCGTGCTGAGGCCCCAGCCCAGCCTGCCCCGCGTGCTGCGATCACTCCGAGAGGAGGTCAGCACCCAGGAGTGACCCTGCCGGCACGCAGGGCACAACGTGTCCGCACGGCCCGAGGAGCAGCCTCGGAGGGAGCCAGCCCCGCCCACGCCGTGCTCGCAGACGCCGGCCTCCGGGGCTGCGAGAGGATGGACGCCGGCGTGGGAGCCACTTGGTTTGTGCAGTGGAGACAGCGCATGGGGCACCAGGACCTGGGCCTCGCGGCTGTGGGCAGCAAGCGTGACGGGGATGAGCTCGGCCTTCAGAGCCGCGCTGGGCGCCTGGGACTGCGCCGGAATCCCGCTGCAGCTCGGCAGTGCGCACACGGGAGCTCTCTGGGTGCAGGGAAGGAAAAGTCCGTAAGCCTGGGCCTCCTCCCCAGTGTAGACAGTGTAGACAGTGTAGACAGATGATGGCCTGCCCTCGTACCTGCTGTTGTCAGCTCATTAAGCACTGCAGCAGTGGTGACTCTGAATACAGGATGTATCACATCTCTGCTCTCTGAGAGCTGGGCAGGCCCCTCGGGCGTAGGGCGCTGGATTGTGGGGTCCGTTTGGGGCTGCTCTAAGTGAATACGGGGCCTGGGGCCTGTGTAGGGGAGGGGGTTCGCTTAGCGCCTGGTTCTGGAGGCTGTGAGTCCAAGAGGGCGGTGCTGGTACCTGGTGGGGTCCGGTGTGTGGCTTCCAGATGCTGGGGGTGTCGGGAGGGGAGGGACACACAGGGCTGAGCTCCGTGGGGCCCAGCAGCCCCCAGCAGGGCCCCCAGGGCACTGACTGCGCGCTCCTGCCCCATCTGTCCCAGCTGTAACCCATCGAGTGGGCGTCGGTTGGGGGGCACTGGCCCAGCAAGGCAGCAGCAGGGGTCACTTCCCAGTGAGGGACCTGGCCGGGGTCACCCCTCAGGAGTGCAGTCTTGCTTCTGAAACCACATGGGATGCCCAGGGGGCTACTGGGGCATCACGGAGCCAGGGCTCTGAGCCACGGGCACTTCCTCCCAGGAGTTCCCAGGATTCGGGTCCGGTGATGTTGTCCCCAGCAAATCGGGCTTCCCCTGACTCCGCAGTGTGAATCTGCTTTACACCCCATCAGGTCATGGTTAGGGAAACTGATGTTGCATGGACGTCCGGGGGCTTCCTGCTCGGGCGAGCAGCCCCCGGCTGGAGTGACCCTTCCTTGGGTGGTCGAGGCAGACGTACAAGAGGGAAGCCGGGCTCTTCAGGGCTCTGCCGGAGACAGAATCATGACGCTGTCCTGCCATGGGCTCTGGGATGGGGGTGGGGGTGGTGATGGCACTGGAGTTACCTGGGGACCTTGCACTTCTCCAGCCGACGTGGCCGTGTGCACGCTGTGCCTTCCAGGATGCCTTCCCTTCCCACGCTGGTCTCAGGGAGCCTCCTGCCAGCCTCCTGGCCAGATCTCTAAGCAGGTTCTGTGAGGTCTCCTTCGGCTGTGAAAGTAACCCCTGATTCTCTCTGCACCCCCACCCACCCCCAGCGGGGTTCAGGGCCTCCTTCCTTCCCTGCGATGCCATCCTCCTGCCGGGGGCTCGTCTGCCTCTTCCCCCATTCCTGTCGCTGGGGAGCAGCTCCCAGTCTCTCATCGTTACGGCTGCTTTGTGTTGCAAGTGCGAGTTTGGAGAGTTGGGGCCATGCACTGGAGCCTAAAGGTAGACTGCCCAGGTTCACAGGGACGCTGCTCGGTCCAGTCAGCCTGGTACATGGGGACGCTGCTCGGTCCAGTCAGCCTGGTGCACGGGGACGCTGCTCGGTCCAGTCAGCCTGGTGCACAGGGACGCTGCTCGGTCCAGTCAGCCTGGTGCATGGGGACGCTGCTCCGTCCGGTCAGCCTGGTGCACGGGGACGCTGCTCCGTCCGGTCAGCCTGGTACACAGGGAAGCTGCTCTGTCCAGTCAGCCGGGGGCACGGGGACGCTGCTCCGTCCGGTCAGCCTGGTGCACAGGGAAGCTGCTCTGTCCAGTCAGCCGGGGGCACGGGGCTTGTGTGAGTTCCCTAAGCGCCCAAGTTCTGAGGGCTGCCGGGGTCGGTGCGAGTGTGTGTTCTGTGGGCAGAGTTTTCGGGTATGTAGGTGGAAGTGTTGCGGAGCGGGTGGCGACGGCTGCCCTGCGCAGTGACTGTACTCAGTGCCGCTGACTGGCCAAGAGGGTCAGTTTTGCCTTGTGTGTGTGTTTAACGCAGTAAAAACGGAACTGTAATGAGCGGCGGAGGGTGGCTGAGGCTCCGTTTGTTTGGGGAGGCCCCCCCTCCGGCCAGGGCTGGTCTTGGCCCCCCACTCCCTCTGCCTGTGTGGTCTCCAGGTAGTCTCAGGAAGTGAGGCCCGGCCAGTGCCATCCTTCCGAGCAAGCGCCCAGCAGGAAGGAAGTGGGTGGTTGTTGTTTGGTGGCGACTCGCCCTTGGCAGCTTGCTGAGGGTGGTTCTGGTCACCCAGAGGAACTGACCCCAAGTATCAGGCAGCTCCAGAACCTCCCAGCTCAGCGCAGAAGCGGCCTTGGCCGTGTCGCCCTCAGGTTCCCTGCTGGACACTGGCTGCTAGCCGTGTGGTGTTTTAGAGGGGCAGGCTTCAGATGGGACAAGGACGCTTCCAGGAGGTCATCTGGCTGGGCAGACGGGCCTCCTGCCCAGCCGGGGGTGAGAGCCCTGTGGGCCGGGAGGTGCAGCCCAACCCTGGGGAGACCACCTGGTGGGGTTGGGTGGGGGGTGGGTTTTACACTGAAGAGCATGTTTGAATCAAGTGACGTCTGGGCCCCAAGAACGTGGGTGTTGGCCCTGGCTCTTCACCTCTGCTGTGTTCGGGGTGTCTCTCGGCCGGGTGCAGGTCCCACGCTTTTCCACCTGGGGGTCTTCACGATGAATTTCCCTTATCCCTAGCTGCCTGCTCACCTTTCCTTTCCTGTCCCAAAGGCTGGTGGTGAGTCTTTATCCACGGACTAGGCACAGGAGAACCGCAAGCCGGACCCTCCATGCAGAGGACCCTCCATGCTGAGCCCTCCATGTAGTCTTGTTCCTTTAAAGAGCGCTAACCAGGCCCCAGCCTTTGTCTGAGCTGGCCTGGGGGGGAGGGGGGTTCTGTGGGTGGAGAGGGCCTGAGCTGGCCTGGGGGGGTTCTGTGGATGGAGAGGGCCTGAGCTGGCCTGGGGGGGGGTTCTGTGGGTAGAGAGGGCCTGAGCTGGCCCTGGGGGAGTTCTGTGGATGCAGAGGGCCTGAGCTGGCCTGGGGGAGTTCTGTGGATGCAGAGGGCCTGAGCCTCAGCCCCTGTGGCAGTGCCCGGCACCACCACCCCCAGCAGCCCTGATTCCTACACCTGGAACCAGGAAATGTGGGAAGTCAGCTCCCGTCCCATCTTCCCGAATTCTTCGAAGTGATGGAAACCATGCAGCTATATAATGGTCCCAGGGGTGCCAGCAGGGAGGGGAGAAGGGAGATGGAGGGATGGGGGGTATTGGTGGCTGCAATGAGGTTCTTGTCTTTGCACAAGTGTGTCTTTTGCACAGGTGTGAGACAGGAGTGGTGAGCCAAGCTGGCAGGTGGGGTGGGCGGGGCATCCCTCAGAAGGGAGCAGTCTGAGTCTGGAGAAAGCGCGTCACGTGGTTCAGTGGCGAGGATGCACCTGCCGGGCCCGGCGGGCGGCTCAGGAAAAGACTGGCAGCTGAGGGCAACGTCTGGACTCGGACAGGAGCGAGGAGGGAATGGGGTCGGGGTCTTCCCTCCGCTCCTCTTCCTCACCCTCTTCCCTGGTACCGAGGGTTTGCTGGGTGTGACATTGGGCAACGTCCTCCCAGGGTTTTCCTGTTACAGAAGAGGCAGCCCACTTGGCCCCCGCAGAGAGGATTTCCTAGGGTACTTGGGGGCGCGCTGGCACCGCCCACGAGGTGACGGGGTGTGGGCAGGACTTTGCTGCAAAATGCTTCTTCCCGGGTGAGGCTGCTGCACGCTGTCCCCCATACCCAGAGGCTGATTTCTAGGCCCCTGCCAGACAGATGATGGTGGGTGCATGGGTAGAGAGATGGTAGGTGATTGACGGATGGATGGATGGATGGATGTTCACTTACCAAGGTTTATTCATGGTCAGAAGACTGGCTCTGCAGGTAGTCAGACAACTCTGCACCTGGAAACTGCAGTAGATTGACTCAGCTAATTTTATTTTATTTTCCATTAATGGTGATATGAAGAGTTTAAGGGGAATTTGTAATTATTAATTGATATATGAGTGAATGATTTCTCTACATTTGTTAACATTTTTATTAAGTTAAGACAGGAAAATGAGGATTGGGAAAAGAATTTAAATCCTATGTTCTGGTTTTTGCCCAGAAAGTTGTGGTTCCTGCCACTCAGATAAGACTCCGACCCCAGGCGTGACCCCAGGGCTTTGGCTCCCTCTGGAATTTTCAATCTGCGGGGCAGTCGCCGTAGGTGGCCCCTGTGGCCAGGCATCCAGACCCGAGACCTGAGACCCTGGAGGAGAGGGAAGCAGAGGGGCTGGCCTGGGAGCCTCTGGCTTCCTTTTCGCTGTGCTCTTACATGTTGGTAAACAGTGGCCGGGGGAGCCGTGGTCTCCAGCTTCCCACGGAACCCTCCTGCAGCTGCTGGAAGAGGGACGTAAAAATAGACGGCCTGGGAACGGGTGGTGACCCTCCTCACCCTTGCTCTGAGCAGAGGAAGTGGAGGAAGTGGAAGAGGAGGGGAGACCTAGGGTGACATTCCTGAGCTCCCAGGAGGAGGAGCAGCCTGCACCCCCCCCCCCCCACAGCAGCACCCGCTGCAGCCCCCGCTGGGCACCCTTGAGGGGCGGGGCTGCGGGGCCCCCAGAATTCTCAGAGCACCCACCATCCCCACCACACCCCATCCGGGTGTCCACTCCTGCTGTGGTCTGGTCGTTGGTCCCCAACTGTTGCAGGAGTTTCTTCTCCAGTGTCTTGCGTTGGAGGTGCTAAGTGGGAGGAAAGTTGCTGCCACGATGGTGTGTGGGGACGGGGCCTTTGTGAGAATGACTCAATTGGATGAGGTCAAAGAGGTGGGGCCCGATGATCGGAGGGAGGGAGAGAGCCATACAGGGCGAGGCGTGGGCTCCCGCCACGCCGTGTCACAGCCGGGGCGGGGAAGGGGAAGGGGTGCAGAGCTGCACTTTGCCGTTCCGGCTTTGAGCCTCCTGAGCCCCGAGCCCCAGTAGACCCGGCTACTTCCTCATCATCGCAGGAAGCAGGAGTGAAGTTCCTCTGTGGCCCGGCTGAGGCCCGGGCTGGGGGAGCTGGTGCCAACGTGTCCTCTCGGAGGGTGGAGACAGCTGGAGACACTGCGCACGCCGGGGCCCCGGCCTCTCCTGGGCTCCTCGGTGCAGAGCTCCATGCTCAGCCCCTGTGTCCCTCTCTGTTTTGTTTGACTTTTTTTTTTTTAAGATAGTTACTTGCGTATTTGAAAGTCAGAAAGTCTTCCATGTGCTGGTTCACTCCCCAGATGGCCACAGTGGCCGGGGCTGGGCCAGGCCGAAGCCAGGAGCCAGAATCATCTTCCAGGTCTCCCACATGGGTGACAGGGGCCCAAGCACTCAGGCCATCTGCCACTGCTTTCCCAGGCCATTAGCAGGGAGCTGGATCAGAGGAGGAGCAGCTGGGACACGGACCGATGCCCACACGGGGTGCTGGCGCTGCAGATGGCAGCTTTGCCTCCTGAGCCACAGTGCTGGCCTGGTTTTGTCATTCCTACCTGTGCTTTATTTTTTATTATTTAACAGATAGAGTTGGACAATGAGAGAGAGAGACAGAGAGAAAGGTCTTCCTTCCACTGGATCACCCCCCAAATGGCTGCTACGTCCAGTGCTGCGCCGATCCGAAGCCAGGAGCCAGGTGCCTCCTCCTGGTCTCCCATGCGGGTGCAGGGGCCCAAGCACTTGGGCCATCCTCCCCTGCCCTCCCGGGCCACAACAGAGAGCTGGACTGGAAGAGGAGCAACAGGGACTAGAACCAGCGCCCATATGGGATGCCGGTGCCACAGGTGGAGGATTAGCCAAGTGAGCCATGGCACCAGTCCCCCTACCTGTACTTGAACCAGGAGCACCAGGCGCACCTGGCAAGCCAGGGCAGCAGCTCGTGGGCTCTGCCTGTCCTTGGACTAGGGTTTTCAGATCTGTGGGGTTCCTGTTTTACTAAAGCTCTAGATTCCCAGCAGAACAGTGGACAGGGGCACTTCAGAGTGACCTAAACTGTACACCTTCATCCCCTCTCCTGCACAGCAGGGCACAATCTTCCCAGGGTCCCACAGCCCAAGGGGAAGGGGTGGAGTGAAGCCAGGCCCTATGGCTGCACGGTGCAGGCACTACACCTCCAGTGCTGTGCCGAGTCGCCTGGTCTCAGATCCTGCCCCGCCCCCGCAGGCCTGGCTGCCTTGCCTCTGGGCCCTGCTTCTGTCCGCAGGACAGCGTGACTGGCACAGCACTGACTGTTGGGCCTCCTTGGCAGCTGCGCCGCGTGGGTCCGTGGCTGAGTGGCAGGGGCTACAGTGGATCTCTCATGCGTCTCTGGGCCATTGCTTTGCCTGGAGGTTTGGGCCCAGGAGAGCGAAATCCGCCAACCACAGTTCTGGCGTTGGTCCGGTGGCCGTGGGTGTGCCCGGTCCCCACTGCAGGTGCAGCTGCTGACTTTGCACCAGAGGCAGCCGGTGTGGCGTTCTCTGGTAGGCGGCTCCCAGGTTGTGGTGCTGACTGGCTGTTGAGCGCACTCTGCCATCCCCGCCAGGCCAGCAGCGTCCCCCCCCCCCCACGCTCTGGCCACTTACCGCCTCTCCTGCCCCTTCCCTTTAGTGAGAACGAGGATCTGTCTGTAACCCTCGTTCTGCCCTGGGCCTGCACATCCTCCAGATGAGACGGAAGCCGGGAGAGCAGAGACAAGTCCTTTAGCTGTGGTCTACGCGCTCCTGGGGTCGACACCCACCTGCGACCCCACCTCTTGAGCTGGTTTTAAAATTCTGCAGATCCGTGTTATGCACAGCAGCCCTCAGAGTGTAGGTGCTGTGCCTGAGTCTTTGTTGTTTCTCCTCCTCCTCCTCCTCCTCCTCCTCCCCCCCCCTCCCCCCTCCCCCCTCCCCCCTCCCCCTCCCCCACCTGGGGCAGGTGGAATCCAGAGGCTCCTGGGTTGTGCGGTCAGAGGGGAGAGTGGAGACGACAGTGGACCACGGGGTGCAGGGGAGGACGCTGCACAGAGGGACGGGGCGCCTGCCAGGACGCACCGTGCGTCTCAGCACCGGCCAGCCTACTCGGCAGAGGGAGCATCTCAAGGCTGCGGAAGAACCGAGGAAGTGACGAGAGGAACAGGCCCCCCTCCCCACCCGCGCCGGCATAGTGCCCCTCGCACCAGCCCAGAGAGGGAAATACCGGGATTCACAGGATGTCTGTGGCCAGGGTGGATATCCATTCCTAAAAAAACACACAGTGATCCATACCTCACATCGAATGCAAACATGAGCTGAAAATGGATCATAGACCTAAGTGTAGAATCCATGACTAAATCTTTTTTTTAGAAGATTTATTTATTTATTTGAAAGGCAGAGTTACAGAGAGGCAGAGGCAGAGAGAGAATCCTCCATCCGCTGGTTCACTCCCCAGATGGCCGCAGCGGCTGGAGCTGTGCCGATCTGAAGCCAGGAGCCAGGAGCTTCTTCCAGGTCTCCCACGTGGATACAGGGACCCAAGCACTGGTACCATCTTCTAATGCTTTCCCAGGCCATAGCAGAGAGCTGGGTCAGAAGTGGAGCAGCTGGGACTCGAACCGGCGCCCATATGGGATGCCAGCGCTGCAGGCGGTAGCTTTACCCACTATGCCACAGCGCCAGTCCCACCATGATTATAAATCTTAGGAAATTAAACAGAAAAAAAATCCTGTGTGATTTGAGGTTGGCAAAGTTTTTTTTTTTTTTTTTTTTACAAATTGGACTTCATCAAAATTACAAACTTCTGCTCTTTGAAAGCAGTTCTGTGAATGCGAATACCAGCAACGGGCTGGGGATGTGCAGATCCTAAAGCACTCGTGTCTGGAATCAAAGACCCTCACCACTCGACGGTGAGGTGGAGAACAGCTGAGTGGGGGCATGGAGAAGGATCGAGCAGACTGCTCTCTGAGAATACACGAGCTTGGCTGCACGCAGGCCGAGGGGGCTCAGTGTCACCCGTGCACACAGGTTAAAGCCCCGGTGTGCGTCCGCTGCGCACACCACCATGGCCATAGGTGAAAAGACTGACTACAGCAAGCATCAGCCCGCAGGTGGGGGAACGGGCACCCCCACGTGTGGCTGGTGGGAATGTCAAATACGCTGCCTGTGCTCTGGAAGCAGTTCCTTAACACTAAGGTCACTGTGCACCTCCCGTGTGGTGCCACCACTGCGCTCCTGTGTGTGCAAGTGTGTGTGTGTGTCCATGCAAAAAAGTGTCTGTGAGTGTTCACAGTGCCCCCCGGCAGGCATCCTCAGTGCCCCTCGGCAGGTGACTGGAGACACTGTGTGTGGCACAATGCAAAGCCACACGCCAGCTCGCTGAGTCCTGAAGTAACACAGTGACACAGTAGCCCGCCACAGTTCGTGTCAGCGCATCCGTTCGTATAAAGTTTTGGGAAGTGCAAACCACTGTGCATGACGGGAATGAGGTCAGAGGTCAGAGGTTGCCTGGGCGGGAGCAGGTGTCCCTGATGGTTACCCCAGCATTCATGGCGTCGTGCCTGACCGGAGTGTACACGGCCCCTGTGGGTGTCTGCAGCCTGTCTTTCTGAGACATCCAATAGGAGTTAACCTTTTAAGTCTCCTCAGATCTATCAGAGGATTAGATCCTTGATGTGGAATAATCGAGAACTCCATCCGGTTTCAATAAGGGAAGAACAGCTAAACAAAAGTAAGCCACAGTGAGCCCTGGGTTCACACGGCGGTGCCACACTTCACAGAGCAAGTGCTGCACGTCCCGTGGGTGGGTGCGTGCGTCCTGTTCATCTACAGTTGAGTGACAGTGCACGTTTTGTGAATGGCTACTGGGACTGCCAGGCCATCTGGTACATGGCCTGTGTTAGCCTCGCTGGTCGGAGGGACCCACAGGTGGGCACTCGCTCGCACTGGGATCAGTGCACACTTCTCAGTGTCCGCCCAGGGTCTGGTACTGCTGGCCACTCCTTCCAGGATCCCTGGCAGTGCCTTCCGTAGGGGTGTGATCATCGGAAGAGAAAAGGCGGCGGCCTTTGTCCAGTAAGATCCACGTGCCCTTGAGCCTCCGGCGTGCCCTGCAGTGACCCCTCGAAGCCAGGGCAAAGCAGACCTTCTGGAAATCTCCAGGATTAAAACGGACTTTGTCCTACTTCATGATTCTCAGATTAACCTAACTTTGTTTCGAAGCAGGAAGCAGAATGGCTTGTATTTGTAGTAATTGTTAATTGACCAGGGTTGCTGTGCCCATTTCTTAAAGAGTAATTTTTTTTAAAAAAAAGTCAAGATTTTAAAATATCCAGAAATAGCGGTGCTCCTGGTGAGAAGTTGAGCAGGAAGTCCACCAGGGGGCGTGCCCGTGCTCGGGTACTACTGGACACGGTGGGTTTGTGTGCCCGCAGGGCCCGGTGGAAGTGGCCTCTGCGTGTCCGGCTGTGGAGCCTGGGTGCAGGGTGACCGGGCGGGTGCTGCTCGGTTGCCCTGTCACAGTTGCGGGAGGTGTAGCAGTTGGGTCCCCGCCTGGGGAGGGAGGGGGCTGACGGAAAGTTAAGGACACACAGGCAGCTGGGTGCAGGGGGTGGGGGCCGGCTCCTGTGGTTGGCAGAGAAAGCTGTGGCCTTCCTGACTCAGTGGGCGCCTGGGCCCTGAGCCTGGACGTGACCGAGTGTCCTAGGTCGTCAGTCGGTGCCAGCCTGGTCAGTCCGGCTTGTGTCGTCCATGTGGCCACAGCCTAGGAGAAGTGGGGCCCCGTGCATGAGCCCTGAGCTGGGGTCTTCGCAGTGGGAGGCTGGAGTGTCTGCGGCTGCCACCCCTCCCGCCTATCACAACTGCTTGGCTTTGCTGGGACAGCTGGGAGCTGTAGAAGCCAGCATCACGCCCTGTCGGTGGCTCCTCGGACCCCTGACCGAGGTCTCTTCGTGTCCTGTTTTGTCCCGCAGAGCCCCGAGGCTGCCCCGAGAGCCTTGGTCACGCGTTGGGGATGTCAGAGAGCCCCCTGGGACCCGCCCCCGCCATGCTGGGGGCCGACGCCCCCGCCACGCCCAGCTTCCAGCAGGCTTTCGCGTCTTCCTGCAAGATCTCGAGCAATGGCCCCGGCCCCAGGAGAGCGAGGTGAGAGCACGGCCCGGGTGGGGCAGGGTGTGCTGGTGCGGGGAAGTGCGGCGGCACGTGGGGAATCTCAGCGTCTCATTGCGGGGGATCGCGAGACCCGAGGGAGCCCGGGCGGGGCCGGGGAGGCACCCTGCTCCTCACTGCAAGGTCACCGGCCGCGCCAGCTTTCAGGACCGTAGGGAAATAAGCCGCTTAGCGAGAACAGGGCTTTGCTTCTGCCCGCAGTCTGGAGGCTTACGGCCCAGAGCAAGGGCCGGGCTCCGGCTGGGCACTGCTCCTCGGCTGCATCCCAGTGGCAAGAGACAGACCTTGTGTCCAACTGTGTCCACGAGTCTGTTTCCATGTGTCCGTCTGTCCACATGTCCGACTGTGTCTACGTGTCTGCCTGTGTCCACATGTCTGACTCTGTACTTGTGTCTGTATCCACGTGTACACCTGTATCCATGTGTCTGTGTCCACGTGTCCATCTGTTTCCATGTGTCTGACTGTGTCTATGTATCCGTCTGTGTCCACGTGTCTGCCTGTGTCCACGTGTCCCATCTGTGTCCCCGTGTCCATTTGTGTCTGCGTGTCTGCCTATACCCATATATCTGACTGTGTCCATGTGTCTGCCTGTGTCCACGTATCTGACTGTGTCCACGAGTCCTCTGTGTCTCTGGCGAGGGGGAGATGAGGCACACGTCCTTCCCAGTGAAACGTGGGTGTGTCACATGGGTCGTGGCTTCCTCAGCCATTCTGTCTTCCTACGAATGTGGTGCCTGCCAATGTTATCCTCCCCTGCATCCGGGTTGGGACCCATCCCAGGACCCCCAGCACATGCTTGAAGGCAGATGGCACCGATATGACACCCAGATGTCATGCGTGTTTTCCCACACATGTGTCCCAGTGGTCAGCCTCCACATCGCACACAGCACGGTGCCGCTGGTCTGGTCTGTCCCAATTGCCACTGTCGCCACACGTACACTTTGGGGCTGCTGCTCGATAAAATAAATCAGTGGAACACGCCAGACTGGGGCGACGATCAGGCGTGGAGACAGCGACTGAGCGAGGACCGAGCAGCCGAGCACCCAGCAAGGACACGCAGGACAGCAGGGACTCTGTCCCCATGGTGGGCGGGGCCGCCACTTCCTGCTTGGTTCCTGTTAGGGTTTGCTTTTTTCTTTTCTACTCTTTTTAAAGATTTATTTATTTATTCGAAAGTTGGAGTTACAGAGAAGACAGAACAGAGGGAGAGAATCTTCCATCTGCTGGTTCACTCCCCACATGGCCACAATGGCCAGGGCTGGGCCAGGCCAGAGCCAGGCGCTTCATCTGAGTCTCCCACGTGGCTGCAGGGCCCAGGCACTTGGGCCATCTGCTGCTGCTTCCCCAGGCCGTACGCAGGGATCTGAGTTGGAAGTGGAGCAGCCGGGACACAACCCAGCGCCCTGCCCGTGTGGGACGCCGGCACTGCGGGCGGCTGCCTTCCCCGCTATGCCACACACCCGTTGGCTGAGATTTCCGCACTGCAGCTGACCGTGCAAATAAGGGGCCGAGGCGGCGGCGCGGGCCGCGGCGTCCCGGCTCCTGCGTCCCAGTGCTCCTAGGCGTGGGCAGGCGGGGGCGGTGATGGGTGCTGAAGCCTCGCCTGATGTCTCACGCGCGCTCCCGCTTGCTTTGTCTTTGAGCAGCCCGTCCTCCACGGAGCACCCGTGGCTGGAGAGTGGTCGGCCCGCAGGAGGACCCCTCGGCGCCCGCGAGTTCTCTGGCCCGAGCCCGGAGCCCCCGGGGCTGCCCTGCTTCCTGCCTTCGGAGCTCCAGGCCTCTTTCCACAGCCACGAGCTGCCCCTGGTGGAGCGCCCCCCGAGCGGCCAGCCCTTCCTAGGCTTCGGCACCGGCCCTGTGGGCAGTAGCTTTCCACCCCGGGAGGACCCGGGGGCCGTGCTGGGCAATTGCCACATGGCGTCGCCGGTCCCTGGCACCCCGCTGACTGCAGCAGGCACTGCTGACCACGGCTTCCTGTCCCACAACTTCCTCACGGTGGCACCTGGCCACAGCCACCACAGCCCAGGTCTGCAGGGCCAGGGGCAGCCGCCCCTCCCGGAGAAGAAGCGGGCCTCGGAGGGGGACCGCTCGCTGGGCTCCGTGTCCCCCTCGTCCAGTGGCTTCTCCAGCCCCCACAGCGGCAGCACCGTCAGCATCCCCTTCCCCAGCATCCTGCCGGACTTCAAGCCATCAGACGCGGCCCCGCCCTTGCCAGGTGGGTGCAAGGCCCCTGGGTCGGCTCACTAGGGAAGGAGGGGGCGGGGCTGTAGGAGCGAGCCCCTGCCGGCAGCATCCAGAGCCACGGAGTCTTTCCCGTCGCACTGGCCAGGGGCAGCCACGACTGCTGTGTCTCGTGTGTCTGGGCACCTGCGCTGCCCCACGTCGGAGCCCCGTCCAAGGCACAGTGCAGGCACTTGTGGTGATCCTGGCTGCTTATTCTCTTAGCGTTTTGTTTTGAAAACAACTTTCTTTTTCAAGTCAAACAAAGTCATCCATAATTTATTGATGAATTATTCCAAGTGTCTAAGAAATAAGACCCGCTGGTTAAAAGACCAGCCCTGCTGTGTGCACTTGTTTTGTTTTATTTTCTTTTATTTTATTTTAAGATTGTTTATTTGAAAGGCAGAGTTACAGCAAGGAGGAGAGAAAGGGAGAGAGACAGAATCTTCCATTCATTGGTTCGCTCCCCAAATGGCTACAACAGCCAGGCTGAAGCCAGGAGCCCGGAGCTCCATCCTTATCTCCCACGTGGGGGCAGGGGCCCAGGCACGTGGGCATCTTCCACTGCTTTCCCAGGTGCGTTAGCAGGGAGCTGGACTGGAAGTGGAGCGTGAGTTTGCAATTAGAAAAATCACCTCTCACCGTCTCTCTGCTTTGCTTCACAGACAGTCCAGGAGATAAGCTTGTGATCGTGAAGTTTGTCCAGGATACTTCCAAGTTCTGGTACAAGGCGGACATCTCCAGAGAGCAAGGTATGCGGGAGGAGGCAGGCTTCCCGGACACCTGCCCAGGCTCCTCGCCCGAGGCGGGGCCCTGCGCAGGAATGTTCCAGAACCGTGGCTGTGGGGCGGCCTGAGTCAGAACAAGGCCAGGCTTCATCTCACGCCTGCAGGGGAAATGCTGTTCAGTTTCTAAGGGGAAAAGCTTGCGTTAATGAGGGAGTTGGCAAGCCGTGGGCGCCCCCATGGCACTGCAGCGGGGGCGGTACTTTCTGGATGCTTCCACCAGCCGGCGGCTGCCAGCCACAAGCGGCTGTTGAGAGGAGACACTCTCCATCGGGGTCCTTAGCCACAGAGGGTGGGGGCTAGGGAGGAGCTGCCTTGCTCTGTGTGGGCAGGGACCCCGTGGTGGGCTTCCCTGCCTATGTCCCCTGCAGGCTGCAGGACTTTGAGTACCAAGGACACGGGTCCCTCTGAGAGGGAGGCGGGGAGCTGACACCCCCGCTCCACTGGAAGATTCGGGCAGCGCCCGGAGCTCGGGGCAGTGGTGTGGGGAGGGCAGGGTCAGGATCCCAGGAAGTGAAGGGGCTCCTGAGGCTGCGGGGGGGTGCCAGGCTGAGCTGAGCGGGGTGCCCACGGTGGTGGGGGGAAGCCGCGTGGCTGCTGTCTGCATCGCGCTGTCTCCGGGTGGTGTCTCAGAAACGGCCAAGCTTGAGTAGTGAGGGCCGCCCCTGGCCGCTAGAATCCTGCCCTCAGCCACGCAGCTCATAGAGACCTGCGGAGTGTGCCCTTCTCCCTGTGAGCTCAAAGAACCTATTGTCCTTGTGAACGGGAGAGAGAGAGAGAGAAACGCTTGTGGCCTGGAGGCGTTCATTCCCCTGAATCGGCCTTTGTGCGAAGTTCTACTCCAGGCCGAGGGCCGGCCGGACGCTGTGTCCTGTGGCCACCAGCCCGTCCCCAGCACTGTGCCTCCCACAGCAGCTCAGCCAGCGGGGCAGGCGCCGAGGTGCTTGGGTGGGGCGCTCGTGTTCTGGAGCAGGGCTGGGGAGCCGTTTTTCTGCCAAAGGCTATTTGGGTACTTACAGTGTCATTTGTGGGCCGTACAAAATTGTCAGCGGAAACGTTAGCCGGCTACAGCTTTATTGGGTTTTGAGGCCCACCTGGGGCTGCCTTGGCAGGCCAGACCAATTGAAGTTGCCGGCCTTATAAGTTCCATGGGCCAGATGTCCTGCCATCCCTGTTCTAGAAGGTTCTGTGCCTAGCCTCCTACTCCGTGGTGCTGTCTTCCAGCCCCGACTGGTATGGGCTGGCTGCCTTTTCCCACAGAGCCCTGGTGCTGTGGGAGAGGGGGCTGCACCTTCTGACCCCTCAGTGGAGCGGGGATGATGGCCAGGAGAGCTGCCAGTGCTGTCCACTGTCCACGTCTGGGGGAGGCACCATCCGGGTCAGGGCGGTCGCCCTCCAGGCCTGGACCTTGCACACATGCAAAGTGGTCTGCTGGGGTGGGCTCATTCAGAACGGCTCACGCTGCGCCAGGAGTGGGGAGCCGGAGCCTGCCCCACGTTCTAGACGCTCTCCGAGGTTGTGCTGGGCATGCTCAGGCCATGGCGCGGCTGGGCGTTGGTGCAGGTGGCAAGGTGGGAGAATGCAGCCAGGCCCCACTCCCCGCCTGGCCCTTGGGTGGGGAGTGGGGTGCTGAGGGCTGGGCAGAGTGCACACCCGCCAGCACCACGTGCTCACCTTCCTCCTGGGCTTCCCCCTCACCCCCACAGGCTGGCGCCTTAGCCCATCCCTGTTTCCGAAATTAAGCTCTGGCTCCCCTTTGCTGGTTCATAAAGGCCCAGCCCCTCATGCCCATGCAGCCCTGGGCTCTGGGCTCTGTGGCTCTGTAGGCCACAGACCCCCAGGTGGTCTGGAGGGAGGACTGGGCTTCCCCGTACTGCAGACACGTCAGACAAACATCTGAGTCTGGAGGTGCAAGGAGTGAGGTCTGTCACACTGTGGAGAAAATGCTTCCTGTAGGCGTTCAGCAGGTGCACCCTGTCTGCAGCTGCCGCCCAGGCAAAGGCCGGCACTGCCAGCAGTGGGCTTGGAAAAAGCAGCACACGGTCAGCCCGCAAACTGGCCAGAAATGCACCAGCTTGCGGGGTGGGCAGGCTCATCCTCTAAAGCAGTGGGGCCCACGCCTACCCCGGCCGCCCCAGCAGGCTCTGTCCTGGCCCCCTTTGTAGACGAGGGCAGAGGGAGGTCGGCCTTGTCCTTTGGCTGTGGCTGTGACCGAGTGCCTGAGCCTGGAAGTGTGTAGAGAACGTGGCTTTGCTGTGACGGGCGGTGCTGCAGGCTGGGAAGCCCGGATCTGGACGCTGGACACAGTTCCTGCTGCCACCACTCGAGGTGGACAGCAGCCGGGCAGGCGGTGTGTGCACAGCAGCGAGGCCGAGCTTCGGGGCAGCCCAGCTGCAGGTACCCGGTGCAGCCCCAGGAGAGCAGTGGCCACCTGTTGCTTCTGGTGGGAGTAGAACTTGTACACCTGTCCCACGGCCGTGTGTGGACGCTCACGCCTGTCCCCTCCCACAGCCATCGCCATGCTGAAGGACAAGGAGCCCGGGTCGTTCATCGTGCGTGACAGCCACTCCTTCCGCGGTGCCTACGGCCTGGCCATGAAGGTGGCCACGCCGCCTCCATCCGTCTTGCAGATGAACAAGAAAGGTGGGTGCCGGGCCCCCATCTGCTCCCCGTCCCCGAGGAGCGGCGCCCGCCGGCCAGCAGGGCCTTAGTCTTTCTTTCTGCAGGGCTGTTAGCAAATGTCCTTGCTCCAGGAAAAGGTCCACTATTTGCGAATTTCATTTTCCACCCAGGCACTGGCCTCCGTGTCTAGGCTCACCGCTGTGACCTGTGCCGGCTCGTGTGCGGACAGACGTGTTTTTTCTCAGGAGCGTGCTGCAGGCGCGTTCTAGTTTCTGTACCCAGTGGGCTGCCTGGAAGTGGCACCCAGGGTCACCAGATGTCACAGCTCCAGCTACGGCCTGGACACGAGGGTCCTGGGTGCAAGCAGGACGGTGGCAGGTGGCTGCTGCAGAGCGATGTGTGCTTCTGGATGCATTGCACCCGGAAGACGGCGCCGCCCCCGCTCCTGGCCACGACTCGCTGTTGGGCATCACTGTGCCGGAGTCTTCCCGACCTCCCCTGTGGGGCCGGTGGAACTGGGGCCCAAGGGCTGTTTCTGCAGTTGCTATTTATTTATTTTTACTTTATTTGAAAGGTAGAAAGACAGACCGAGATCTCCCATTTGCTACATTCATTCCCCAATGCCTGCAGCAGCCAGGCCTAGTCCAGGCCAAAGCCAGGTGCCTGCATGGCAGGGTGGGTGGCAGGGACCCAGATACCTGAGCCGTCGCCTGCTGCCCCCCCAGGGCGCCCATCAGCAAGCTGAGCAGCTGAGGCTCCCATTTGGGGTGCGGGCGTCCCAAGCAGAGTCTACATCCGCACCAAACGCCCGCCTCCCTGTGGACCCTCAGCTGTGAGCCGTTCTCTCACAGAGCACTCCCGACAGCCAGCGTCCTCACGGCAAAGACCCGTGCCACGCCCCTGGCCTGTGCATGCGCAGCTGACACGCCGTCCCAGTGCCCCGTGTGCACCCAGCCATCCCACTGCCCACAGCCCAGAGCCTCTTCCTGGTGGCCCCGGGGAGCCTGCAGGGCGGTGGCTGGTCATCAGGGCGGTGGCTGGTCATCAGGGCCGTGGCTGGTCATCAGGGCCCTCCCAACCACAGCTGCTTGCTGTAGGGCTGCTCTCGCCCACATCCTCCCCTGCTCCCGCCCACATCCTCCCCTGCTCCTGACTTCATTTTGTCTTGTGTCTCATTCCTGCGCCCAGGTGGAGACTTGGCCAACGAGCTCGTCCGGCACTTTCTGATCGAGTGCACCCCCAAGGGGGTGCGGCTGAAAGGCTGCTCCAACGAGCCCTACTTCGGTGAGTGGCTGAAGCTGGCGGCCCGGGGCCCTCTGCTCTCCAACCGCCTCCGGGCGCCCTCGCTCCCCTGCTGGCTCGCTCCGTTCTGAGACTCCTCTGAGCAGAATTAGTATCTTTAGGCTCAGCTGGCTCTGAAAACATTCTTAGAGGCTTTGTCAAACCTAACGCGAAGCCCCATGCTGGGAACAGAAGTCACAGATGTATACAGAGCACCCTCCTGGTGGCCGGTGGGAGTCCCCACAGGGGGACCGTGGCCCGTGGCACATAGGCCACAGGGCTCCCTGCAGGGTGGCTTCCTCCCCGTGCACTGGGAGCCTCCACTGTGACCCTGGCTTGTGCTTGCCCGGCATCCTCACACTCTCGCCCATTGGGCAGCATCGTCCAGGGCCGTAAGTGCGGTAGCAGCTAGGGTTCCCCTGATCCCACCCCTCTGAGTTTCCTGTGCCCCCAGTGCGTGGTTGATTCTGTTTGGTTTGGTAAGAAGCTGTGCAGTTCTCTTCACTCACTTCTTCCTGTCTCGCTCAGCGTGTTGCTTCTCAAAGTTTGGTACAGAGTCACATGGGAGCAGTGTCCCGGCTGCTGGCAGCGGACGGGCTCTGCCTGGGTGGCGGCTGCAGGCGGGGTGCACCTGCTGCGCCTGTGACTCACGTCTGCTTCCGTCTCTCGCAGGGAGCCTGACGGCCCTGGTGTGCCAGCACTCCATCACACCCTTGGCCTTGCCCTGCAAACTGCTCATTCCCGAGAGAGGTACGGGGCTGGGTCCCCAGGGTGGTCTGCCTTGGGGGTCGTGGGAGGCCACTGAGAGCCAGACGGGGAGCGTTTCTTCTGCCCCACGCCCTGGCGGTACAGGCGAGTGGAGGGGCAGGGAGCAGGCCGCACTACAGCCAGATGCCCTGGGACACTTTCCCGTGCTGGGCCTCCGTGACAGCGCTCCGTGGAGCAAAGTCCCCGAGGCTTGGAAACCCAAGATCCCAGGACAAGAGTCCTCGGCGTCCCCGCTGTTTGATGTCTGAGATTCTGCAGAACGAGCTCTGTGACCCTGCTTTTAGCTTCGTCTTCAAAGACACACAATGAGAAAGATACTCGCAGAGTGGCTCCCGCAGCCTGCCCAGGCCATCTGCTGAGCCGTGTCTGGGTCACAAATAAGTGAATAATTGAGACGAAGCTGACTCACCTCTCAGAGCTAACTCGTTCACATGAGTTAGTTCAGTCTAGACCCGCTGGGCCTCGTCACCCCCGCTTCTGTCCCCAGCAGGGTCGCAGTTAGGTTACTGTCCCCAAGGGAAGGTCCCCACGGAGCCGTGCGTGTCCCCTTCGGGGACTTGCCCGTGAGGATTCTGCGTGGGCAGCAGGACTCACTTCTGTGTTTCGTCCCCTCCCTGCAGATCCGATGGAGGAGATCACGGAACATTCTCCCCAGACGGCGGCCAACTCAGCGGCTGAGCTGCTGAAGCAGGGGGCAGGTGGGTGAGCACACTCGCATACAGCTCCCTCCCCGACCTCCAGGCTTCCTGTGCCCCCGTGGCGCCCAGCCTTTCCCTGTTCCCTAAGATCACCAGGCCCGGGCGGGGCTCAGCTGCAGCCGTGGGGCTGAGTGGAGCCAGGCCGAGCTGGCGGGATGAATGCCGAGTCTGGCATTCGTCCGGGGGGGGAACCGTAGGAGGACAGGATGTGGGTGACCTGCCCTGCCAGCTGCAAATGCCAGCGCCTTCCGGAGACATGAGTCAGCCGCTGGCCTCTGCCAGGGAGGCAGACGCCACCCAAGACTGCCGGCCGGACGCCGGGCTGCCACTTTGTCTTTATTTATTTTTCAATCTTACTAATGGATTTTATTTTCAGAGCAGTTGCAGGCTCACAGCAGACTGAGAAGCAGGTGCAGGGATGGTCCTCGTAGCCCTGTCCATGAGGCGCACAGCCACCCCCACCGTCCACGTCCCCTGCCACAGTGACACGTCTGTGGCCACAGAGGGACTGTGCTGACCCATCGCTGTCAGCGAGCTCCACGGTTTACGTTAGGGTTCACTCATGCCTTTGCACGTGCTGTGAGTTTGAACAACTGCACACGCGTGTACTGGCCTGTGTCCACCGCCTCCTCCTGCAGGAGTGTGTCACTACCTCAAAGCGTCCTCTGCGCGGGGCCCGCCCGTCCCTGTCTACGCAGCCCCTGGCAGACACTGCTCGCTCCCTGTGTCCTGGGCTTTGCCTTTTCCAGACTCTCGTGTGACTGGAGTCACGCAGCCTGTGGCCTGTGTGTTGTGGCTTCTTCCACGTAGTACTGCACGTGTGCGTGTCGCCCACGCTCGACCAGAGTAGGGTCTCACCAGCTGGAAGAGCCGTGGTCTCTGTGTGCGTTCACCTGCCGGCGGGCATCATGGGTGCTGTGATGTGTTGGCAGTTTGGGTATAGCCACCGTGAACATCCGTGTGTGCGTGAAGCCACCGTGAACATCCGTGTGTGCGTGAAGCCACCGTGAACATCCGTGTGTGCGTGAAGCCACCGTGAACATCCGTGTGTGCGTGAAGCCACCGTGAACATCTGTGTGTCTGCGTGGACGCGTTTCCAGCTCCTTTGCCTGAATGCCACAAGCGTTACCGCCGGACCTTGCATTGAGGGCCTGGTTGGAAGATGCCCCCGAGCCGTCTTCCAGGTGGCTGTGTGGCTGCATCCCGCCAGCCTGGAGGGGAGCCCCTGGGGCCGCAGGTCCTCGCTGGCATCTGCCGCTGTCGGGGTTCTGCCACGTTCCCGCCAGCTGGGAGGGGAGCCCCTGTGGCCGCAGGTCCTCGTTGGGACTCTGCCGTGTTCCCCCCAGCAGGGAGGGGAGCCCCTGGGGCCGCAGGTCCTTGTCGGGGCTCTGCCGCGTTCCCCCCAGCAGTGAGGGGAGCCCCTGGGGCCGCAGGTCCTCGCCGGCATCGGCCGCTGGCGGGGCTCTGAGATGTTCGTGAGATGTTCCGCGAGGGCTTGGCCCATAGCCTAACGGGGTTTGCTGTGTTGTTACTGTGGCGTTTTAAGTCCTTTTCTCGGGCGTGTTGATGAGAATTTGTTCCCTGTCTGTTCTGGCAGCAGGATTTTCAGGTCCAGCGGAACCCAGCTCGTCAGCTCTGTCCTCGTTGGTGTCCTCTTAGAAGCCGTCCCCGTTCCTGAAGCTGGCTGGGTTTCCCCTGTGCGTTATCACTTGAGCCGGGGAGTCCTTTTGGGTTTGATTTGGGGGGCGGGGTAAGGCCTGGATCCAGGCTCTTGCCGTGCTGTGTGGTGTTCTCTTTGGTCAGCGCTGAGCTGCCCGGGTCTCCTCTCCCAGCACCTCGCTGTTTGATTCCTGTGGCTTGAGTAGCACGGGCCGTCTAACTGGTTCTTGAGTGGCGTGTTTGCTCTACCGCGTCTTCTCCCTCTCCAAGCAAGCTGCAGGGCTGCTTTGTCAAGATCCACGTCCTAAGTTGCTAGAATGTTCGCTGGGATGGCGTTGGATCTGCAGGTGAATTCGGTGAGAGCTGGCGTCGCGACGGCGTTCAGTCTTCCTAGCTGGGCCGGGCTTGTTTCTTTGATGTCTGTTGTCAGCGTTGTGTTGTGTTTCTCATGCAGATCTTGTGTGTAGTTGTTAGATTGACACCGCAGTAGTGTGTGGGGTAGTGTGTGTTTAGTGTGAACTTCTTGTCCATCACTGGTACCTAGGAAGGAAGCTGACGTTGTCATATGTAAAATGACCTTGCGCTTTTCAGCCTGGTGTCGCCCTGCAGCTGTGTTGGAAATGTGCTTATTTGCGAGGTAGAAGGAAACTGACAGACGCAGGGAGGTGCTGTTGGCCGCTGGCTCGCTCCGCGCACGTCCACACCGACTTCCGTGTGCTAGCCCTGCACCCAGCATCCTCGCTGGGGCCCCTGCCCTGCGAGTTGCAGGCAGCACGGGGCCTGGAGGGCTCTGCAGGGCCGGGGGGGGGCGTCCTGGGCTGGAGGACAGCAGGGCAGCCTTGGAGCCGCGCTGGCCCACTGGACGTCTTCGCTGTAAGGTGGAAAGCGCACAGAGCAAGGCAGCTGTCTGGCTTGTCATCTTTTTTTTTTTCAAAGATTTATTTATTTATTTGAAAGTCAGAGTTACAGAGCAGGAGAGGCAGAGAGGGAGAGAGAGAGAGAGAGAGAGAGAGAGATCGATCTTCCATCTGCTCGTTCACTCCCCAAATGGCTACAACGGCCAGGGCTGGACCACGCCAAAGCCAGGAGCCAGGAGCTTAACCTGGGTCTCCCAGGTGGGTGCAGGGGCCTAAGCACTTGGGCCATCTTCTGCTGCTTTCCCGGGCCATAGCAGAGAGCTGGATTGGAAGTGGAGCAGCCGGGACTAGAACCGGCGGCCATATGGGATGCTGAAGCTACAGACCACGGCTTTGCCTGCTACGCCACAGTGCTGGCCTCGTGGCTTGACATCTTTAAAAATATTTTCCAATTTTTTAAGTAGCATATGAATATTGATGTAGTTTTTTTAAATTTGAAAAGCAAAGTTACAGAGAGGGAGACATACACACACACAGGAGAGAGAGAGGGGGAGGGAAGAAGGGAGGGAGAGTCAGTCCTCTAACTGCTGGGTTATTTCCCAAATGGCTGCAATGGCTGGGGCTGGGGCAGGCTGAAGCCAGGAACATGGGGCTTCGTCTGGGTCTCCACATGGGTGCAGGGGCCCAAGCGCTTGGACCATCTTCCCGCTGCCTTCCCAGGCAGGTTAGCAGGGAGCTGGATCAGAAGTGGAGCGGCTGGGATTGGAATCCGCGCTCGTGTAGGGATGCTGGCCTTGGGGCTGAGGTACTCGCTGGCCGTGGTCTGGATCTTCCCGAGGTCGGATCTTCGAGGTCAGACTTGGTTCGGGGCTGAGGTCTCGTGCTGGGAGTTTGTGGACGAGGTTTCAGTTGTGCTTGTCTTGGGCTCCTTTCCAACACTTACTTCTGTCCCACCTCGAGTGCGTGTCTGTTCCGTGTCTCTGGTGTGAGCCTGGCAGGAGGCCGGCGTCACGGGGACCTGGGGGCTTGGGCGACTGTGAGGTTTAGGACGAGTGCAAGCAGCCGCTGTCGCAAGCACAGGAATGGGCTTATTTTCCAGACGGTTCTCTGCTGCCCTCCTCCCCTCGGAGCCCCAGCCGCCTGTGTGGTCCAGATTGTTGCTGGAAGCCTGCAGCCGCGCCGGCTCGGGGCTGCCAGAGCGCTGCGGATCGCACGGCGGGAGCGGCCTGCGCCCTGCTCCTCCCCACACAGCCCAGCCGGTCATGGGCTCTGCGCTGCCAGCCTGGTGGACCTGCCCTTTGAATGTCTCTCGCTCGGCGTGCCCTGGCCCCACGGCTTCACCCCTCGTTAGCAGCACTTGTCCGGCACAATCAGGCAGCCTCAGGCCAGGCCCAGTTAGACGATTGGGGTTGACCCTTCGGGCCACTGATCCCTGCTGGGGGGAGGGTCAGCCTGGGGCCTGGGCGCAGTGTCCCCCTAGGCGGGCACTGCCCTGGGAAATGACCGCGTAGCTCCCACAAGTTGGGAGAGAATCCCCGACCCAGCCCATATCAGAAGCCTGCAGGAGAGCACGGGGCTGAGCCGTCCGGGCTGTGCCCGCGTATTGGACTTTCTGTGGTGGTCGGGTCCCAGTTCTCTCCCATAGTCGTGCGGTCGGCATGGCAACACGCGAGGGGGCCCACCCCACGAGCCTAGGCGCCCGCCCCACGAGCCTAGGCGCCCGCAGCTCGGGTTTGCAGGCTCGGGGCTTTAGTTCAGGTCGCCATTCACGGCAGACGCTGTCAGCTGCCGCCGTTCTCCACGCGGGGTGACCCCCACTTGCTGTTTGCTTGGTGTTCCTAGGAGGAAACCGCCGTCACCCCTCCTGACCCAGGTCTCCCTGTTTCCGCTCTCCGCGCTGTCGCGAACCTGTGCAGCAGCGGCGTCTTTCTCCTAGGCCACCGTGTCCTGGCTGTGCAGTTTCCGTTCTGGCAGCGGGACCACGGTGACTTCCGGCACTTTTGAACCCTCGTGAGCATGACTGCCGAGTTATCAGCAGGATTAGGTTAAGTTAGAGGAAATGAAAATGATCATGTTTGGGATAAAGGCTTCTTTTGTTTGTATTTTAAACAAATTTTATTTGTGTATTTATTTGAAAAGCAGATAGATAGAGAGGTTATCCATCTGCTGGTTCACTTCCCAGGTGACAGCAACAGCCGGGGCTGGACCAGGCCACAGCCAGGAGTCGGCAGCTCATCTTGGTCTCCCACGTGGGTGCGGGGCCCGAGCACATGGCCATCCTCCACTGCTTTCCCAGGCCGTTAACGGAGCTGGGTCAGAAGCAGAGCAGCTGGGACCAGAACCGGTGCTCATACGGGATGCTGGCTTTGCCAGCGGTAGCTTCACCGGCTATACCCCAACGCCAGCTCCTAGAAGCTTTTTCTTTTTAAATGTTGCTTAGCGGGCAATGCTGTTGTCATAATCACAGTGGTGAAGCACCAGCTGCTGTTTCATGAGAGTAGAGGTAAATTTTATTGAAGCAAAGTGCCGCAGACGAGACCCCCTGTTAACAGAGCTGAGAAGTGCAGTCCCTGCTGGCAGTCACCAGGGGATTGGCGACTCTTTCCATTCCCTTGTTTGGGGCAAGCCCCGTGGGTGGCCGCAAACCCCGGCCTCGGAGGCTGTCGGCCTCGTGGGCGAGCCAGGCCTGTGTTCCGGTCCCTGCCCTCCCGTCCTGCCCTCACTCTCACCACGCCCACGAAGGGAGCAGCTGGCCTTCCTGGTGCACTCGGCATGCGCCCTGCAGCCCGTTTGCTTCCCAGGCCATCACTGCGCCCACGGAGGCGGAGATTTCCAAATCCTCACGCTGGGAAACTTGCGAACACGGCCGCGAAATGGGCCAGGGCAGCCGAGCGGCTTGTTCCTGCCCGTGCGCCCCCCGAGGCCCCTCTGGGACCCCCCTCGTACGGCCCCCGGTGGGGCTGTGCCCCAGTGCACCTGCCGACAGGTGCGGCCCCTGCTCGCGTGCGGGCCGAGAGGAGGTACTGCTGCCCTGCTGCGGCTCTGAGCCCTGACCGCTCTCTGAGCGCCTGCAGACATGGCGTGGAGCGTGGCGATGCGTCCGTGTCCCTGCTTGGTGGAATGGAGGTGCCCGCTGCTCACGGGCTGGGATATGGCGGAGTGCGTGGCAGCGAGAGCAGTTCACAGCCTGCGTGCTGGTGCCGTAGCAGAATGCCTAAGACTGTGCCACTCTCAAAGGAGCTTCGGGCGCAGTTCTGGAGGCCAGGAGCCCAGGACGTGGTACCGGCATCTGCTCCACTTCTCCCCAGGGACTTTGTGTGGCCTGAGCTCACGGCAGAAGGAGGGAGACGGGCAGGTGCCGTGAGGGGAAAGCAGGACAGGCAGGCGGGGGCCCAGCCTCGCTGTCAGGGCGACTGCCCTCCCGGTGGCCAGCCCCGGCCCACGAGAGCCACACTCGCCCGCTCTGCCGCCAGCCTGCCGCCAGCCGGCTCACAGTGGGTTTTGTGAATGTGGCAGCACTGCTCCCCGGGAGGCAGCCCCTTGGCCTTGGGGCACGCGTTGTCCCCGTCTGCTAGCCATGTCACGCACACCCAGCGTCCCCTGCGGGCTCCCTGCTGTGTGGCAGGCATGCTGGCTGAGGGAGAGCGTTATTTACGTAAACCCAAGAGATGGCCACGGAGCAGCTCCCGGGGCTTCGTGGCAACCATGAGCCCGCCCCAGCCCCTCGGTCTTCCCTTCTGCGAACTGCAGGCCGGGCAGCGCACCTCCCCCTCCCCCCGATTCCTGGAGGCCTCAGGGCCTCTTTGCCTGTGACTGTCGTTGGGCTTTTGTGCTAACGGACCCGCCAGAGAAGGTGCCACAGGCCCCAGCTGGGACACCCGGTTTAACACTGAAGCGGGCGGATAGGTCCTCCTCCCTCGGCAGGCCAGGGCAGAGCCAGGCTGGGCAGTGGCTCCTGTTCCCATCTCGTCTCTGCTCACTACTGTGGTGCTGGGACAAGTGTGTCCTGGGCCCTTTCCTCTCCAAACCTTCAGGGTCGGGGGTCGGGGGTCGGGGACATTTGCCTTTAAATGGACCTGCACAGGTGCACAAGCGAGTTGTTCATCAACCCTACACGTGCTGTGGGCGTGGCTTGTGCATGCACCTGGCTTGCGTGGCCCCCACGTGGGGCTCACAGCAGCCCCCTTGCTGTCTTGCAGCCTGCAACGTGTGGTACCTGAACTCCGTGGAGATGGAGTCCCTCACGGGCCACCAGGCCGTGCAGAAGGCCCTGAATCTCACCCTGCTGCAGGAGCCGCCACCCGTGTCCACGGTCGTGCACTTCAAGGTGTCATCCCAGGGCATCACCCTGACGGACAACCAGCGGAAGTGAGTGGGGCAGGGGCGTCTTCCCAGGGCGTGTCGTCGTGGAATCCCTACTGTCCCTGGTACCATCAGGGACTCAGCCCTTAAATAGGCCCAGGAGTGACAGGTGCACGCTAATGTTTGTCCTGACGGCTTTATCTTAGGAACCCTCCCCTCAAACAAACCTTTGATGCTTGCCCTCTTTCACACACACACACACACACACACACACACAGAGACACACACACGTGCACACATGTACACATACACACAAATATATACACACACTGCAGGTGTAACATGGACACACACACAGCAGGTGTATCACACATACACAAAAAATATACACACAGACACACGTACACACAAACACATACACAATGTACACACACACTGCAGGTGTAACACACGTACACACACAGTGTATACACAGCAGGTGTAACACACGTACACACAATGTACACACAGACACGTACACATACACACAGTGTACACATACTGCAGGTGTAACACACGTACACATACACAGAGTACACACACATACACACATACACACACGTACACATACACACAAACACACACACACAATGTATACACACACACACTGCAGGTGTAAAAATCTGACTCATTTCTTCAGAAACGCTCTGAGACTGACCAGCATGCACAGGTCTTCGTGTCGGTGCCATTGCTTTTCAGCTGGGGGTCCTCTGGGGGGAGGACGTGACCTCGGTACCCCCGTGATTTCCTTTGTCTAAGTGACTCTCAGAGGACTGCGGTGTGCACCAGGGGCCCGGGACAGCCGCTGGCTGAGGCCTGTGTGGTGTGGATGTGACAGCACGGGCTGCTCCCCCAACTTGCCCCCTGCAGTGCCATCGGGTGGACACAGCCAGAGGCTGGCCATGCCGCGTGCCGGGGGATCCACGCAGAATCTCGTCCTGGGATGACGGGAGATTGGACAGGTTTTGCCCCTGACCCTTCAGCCGCCAATCAAAGGAGCCTCAAAAGGATGTGGGCTCTGCTGCTCAGATCAAGTTCCACGTCGGGTCCCACTGCTGGCGGCAGGGTGATCCTGGCAGGGAGCCTTTGTCCCAGACCCTCACCAGGATCCCTGCCTCGGAGCTGGGGGCCGCACCGGTGCCCTGAGCAGGGCTGCCCTCAGGCCCCCGGCCGGGCCTCCACGGCTGACCCGTGCCTCCAAGGGCTCTCCCAGGAGCCGGGGTGAAAATACAGATTATGAAAACTCTGTGCGTGGAACTTGCGGTATTTGGCGCCCGGATAAGCCGGCCTTTGGGTGCCGCGTCCCGCCGCCTTGCTGAGGCCCTCACATCTGGGCCCTCACATCTGTCCCAGGAGAGGAGCCCGCCGGTCTCGTGAGCCCCTTGTACCATAGGGGAAACCAACACGGGCTATCAGCCAGGTCCCCACGGTCTCTGAGCCAGCAGGGTCCACCTCGGCTCTGCCCCTCCGGGACCCCCGGCCCAGCCCTGCTGGGGTCCCGGCCGCGGCCTCAGGCACCCTTCCCGTCCCCGCAGGCTCTTCTTCCGGAGGCACTACCCCGTGAACAGCGTCATCTTCTGCGCCCTGGACCCACAGGACCGGAAGTAAGGCGGGGCGTCCCGGGGTCTGTGGCCGCCTTCCCCCTGCCCGGGCGTCGTTCTGTAAGCTGACGTGACTCTGTCTTTCACTTGCCAGGTGGATCAAGGACAGCCCCACCTCCTCCAAGTGAGTGCCTGGCCTGCCTGAGGCCCCTCCCGAGGGAGCTGCTCCACTCCGCTGCGTGCGCCCGGGCCCCATGGGCAGGAGGAGGGGACGCCGCCCTCGCCTTCCACTCCAGGGCTTCCCTGGGCTGGGGTTCCTGCTCGGTACTGGGCCTCCCCACGCCCTGGACACGGCCCCCTCTGCCCGGCAGGGCCTTGGGCTTCTCCATGCCATGGGTCCCATCCCTGCAGGGCCGCTGAGCTGAGGGAACACGCCCGTCGTGTTTCCCAGGAAGATGGACAAGGCTGGCCTGGGCTGCAGGTGTGGCTGTGTGCAGTGGGGCTTGGACAGCCTGCAGTGATGGCAACTCAGGGCTTTCACCGGGGTCCTGAGCCGTGCCCGCGCGTAGCCATACTCACACCCTGTGTGTCTCCCTCTGGGCTTGTGCGTGTGGAGTCGGCATCTCCCAGAGGCCCCGGGCCCCCTCCCCGGGGCTTCACCCGCTCCTCGGGATCTGAGGATCCTGGCCCTGCTCGCGTGTGGCTGGGGGCAGCCGCATCCCGTCAGCCTCCCTGCTCCCTCACATGCAGGGCAGCACTGAGGCTTAGGTGCAGGTCCGGTGCCTGGACACATACCCGCCCGGTGCTTGGCAGGCGGAGACTTGCCATTCTCCCCGTGGTGCTGCCCATGGTCGCAGGAAGCAGAAGCCTGGGGCCCTGTGCGCGGTGGACACCTGGGGCCCCGTGCACAGTGGACACGGGGGCCGTGTGCACAGGGGATGCCTGGGGCCTGTGCGCGGTGGACACCTGGGGCCCTGTGCATGGTGGACACCTAAGGCCCTGTGCACAGTGGACACCTGGGGCCCTGTGCATGGTGGACACGGGGGCCGTGTGCACGGGGGATGCCTGGGGCCTATGCATGCTGGACGCCTGGGGCTGTGCATGGGGGATGCCTGGGGCCTGTGCATGGTGGACACCTGGGGCCCCGTGCACAGTGGACACGGGGGCCGTGTGCACAGTGGACGCCTGGGGCCCTGTGCACGGTGGACACCTGGGGCCTGTGCGCGGTGGACGCCCTGACCTGGAGCTTCTTCTTTGCAGAGTCTTTGGCTTCGTGGCCCGGAAGCAGGGCAGCGCCACGGACAACGTGTGCCACCTGTTTGCAGAGCACGACCCCGAGCAGCCAGCCAGCGCCATTGTCAACTTTGTGTCCAAGGTCATGATCGGCTCTCCAAAGAAGCTCTGAGTCCCTCATAGCCCAGACCAGCCGGCTGCCACTCGCAGCCCTGGGGGCAGCAGTGGGACGCGAGGCGTGGCCCCCACTTTGTCCCGGACTGATCATCCTGACATTCCAGCTCCGTGGACCCGAGCACAGACGTCCCCCGGAGCAGCCTTCCCCAAGTCTCCTCTCGGCCAACACTTCCTAGCAAGCCAGTGCGTCTGGGTGGCTGGAGCCACTCAGGGTCCACGTGGAAGGACTTGGGGGCAGACAGCACAGAGGTGTGGCAGCCCCGAGTTCCAGGCACCCAGGCCTGTGGGGCGAGGAGCGTGGCAGCCGCCCACACGGCAGGCGCCGAGTGACTGCGAGGCCCGGCTTTGGGCAGGCACGCCCTTGTCCTGCAGCGCCCGCACTGCCAACTCCCTCGCCACGATCCTCTGTGCCAGAAATGCTGATGAGACTGACCGGGGCACGCAGGTGTGATGAAGGTTTGTGCAGGTCGCCCCTTCCGGGGCACGGCGGGGACCCGCACGAGGGGACGGCGTCCTGGGCTGCGGGGCCCCTGCGTCTGGAGGACTGTGTGGTGTCAGAGTCTGCCCCCGCCATCCTGTGTGGGAGCCGGGCCAGAGTCCAGGGGGACCCACACGAGGGAGGACAAGAAGAAGGAAATGAGATCGCCACTTCGGAATAATTTATATTCTACTTATGCCAAATTATTTATGCTGACGGTTTGCCATGGCTGCACTGTACCAGTGTCAAAAGCTGCAGCCCGCCCACTGTGACCAGAGGACACACCTTGTGCACCTGCTCTGCACGCAGGGGCACGGTAGACTTGGCCAGGCTGTAAAATCCGCCTCACCAGCAGTGCCACCAGAACCTGGCTCTGCCCCCAGCCCTCACCCTGCCTCTACCGGCTGACTTCAGGGTGGGGGTGGGCCGTGGGGGTCGCCCCTGGGCCTCACTCAGCTGTTTCTCGTTGCACCCGTGGCTTCCCGGCAGGTCCTGTGTGCTTCTGCCGTGATTGAGGGAGGATGAGGATGAGGAGGAGGAGGAAGGGCAGGAATCGAGAGCGTACAGGCCGCCTGCAGCAGAAGCCACCCAGCCAGTGCGTCACTTCCTGCCCAGACGCGTGACCCGGTGCTGGGCTTTTCTCGCCTCCCTCTGTGGTCCAAGGCTGGGGAAGAGCCTGGGCCTCAGGCTCCCCAGAGCGAGAGGCGGAGCTGGGCCGTGGAAGCCACGCCTGGGCCTCCCCGCCCGTGCCGACCTGCTCACCGCACAGGGCCCGTCCAGAGCCCGCCCGGAGCTCCTGCAGGCCCCACCGCGTTTGGAAATGGGCTTTGTGGATTCCCTGCCTTGGCGTGAGGGGCAGGGAGGAGCAGAACTGGATCCAACCCAGTCACAGTGGGTGTTGTCCGTGTGTGTGTGCACACGTGTGCACAGTGTGCGAGAGGGCAGGTGGGCTGTTCCACTTCGATGCACCAAACGCAAGTGCCTCGTTTCTGTGCCAAATGATTGCCTTGGTCTTCGCGGACCTCCTTCCCCGACGCGCTGGCGAGGCCGTCCGAGTGCCGAGCCTCCGCAGGCCCCAGGGCCTTCGCAGCCGCGGCCGGCGTTTCCGTTTCGCCCTCGGCAGGCATCCAGCCAAGGGGAGCCGGGAGCCGGGGTCCGGGCAGCCCCCGGTGCCGTCCTGAGCTGCTTTGTGCCCACATGTGTTGCAGAGGCTGCAGGCCAGGCCCCTTCCGCCTGCCGAGCGCGGAGAGGGCAAGTCCCAGGTCTGAACAGGGCAGGTGTGGGGAAGGGGCCCGTGGGCGTCCCCGCCGGCAGCGCCTCCACCACACCCTTGGGAGCGCGACTTCTACGCTGAGGAGAGCTGGCAGTGTTCCCATCAGACAGCTCCCCTCTGCGGAGCACGTGGGAGCTCCCAGGGTTTCTGGGGGCTGGCACGTGTGTGTCTCGTGTGTGCCGCCCAGAACAAGGCAAGGCCGCTCGTCGACTGCGCCGTGTTCTCGGGGACACAGGAGAGAGACGTCCCCCGGTGTTGGCCTCTGCGGCTCCCGATGGGCCGAGCGTGGGGTCCTGGGGAGGACCTGCGGTGGATTCGCAGGGCTCGTGCCCGACCCGCGGCGGCCAGGGCCCGTGAACCCGCTCGCTGCAGTGTGTGCGTCTCCAGTGCTGCGTTGTGCCGCGGTGAAGTCACCCTGCTTGTATCTGTGTCCGAGACCTCGCAGCGTCTCGTCCGCCCTACCCACTCGCGCATATGTCTACCTTTCTCACTGTAAGGAATATATCCAGTATGTAAATGAACGTGCTATAAAGCCTTTGTGTAGTCACCTCTGCGCCTTAAGCACCATCTCCATGCAGAGTGCAATAAACGATGGACTTGGTACGCCTCACTGAGGGGCTTACTTTCCCAGCCTGCGTGTTGTGTATGTGCATCTGTGTGTATACACGTGTGTGTGTGCGTGTACACCTGTGCACTCGTGTGTGGATGCGGGTCTCTGCGTGCCAGTGTGTGAGAGTGAATGCACACGTATGTGTGTCTGGGGCTGCATCCGTGTGTGTTCCTGTGTGTGTGTGGAGCAGGGGATTCAGTTCTAAACTCACAGGAATGGGTTCAAGGATTTCTCCCCTGAGATCTTTGTAAAAATTCAATTCAAAGACTCTAAAGACCTAATTGCCATCATGGAGGACGGAACAGCGTCGAGGGAGCCCTGAGTGCCCGGGGGCCGCGGTGCTGGCTCCGGCCTCACTGTCCCTGCAGCAGCTGGGCCGGCTGGTGGACCTTGGCGGCATCCACGTGGCACCGACTCCACGGGTGCCTAGAGAGCTATGGGGGTGTAGCTGCCTTCACCCCCAGCCAGCAGAGAACCACCCCAGGCGGGGGCCACCACGGACAGCGCCCCGGGAGACCCTGGTGGAGCCCTGGGGGCGATCAGTACAGCCGTGGGCAGCAGCTCACGGCCTGAGCCGAGTCCAGCGAAGGCAGCGGATGGGGCAGCTCAAGGCCTTGGGGGCCCAATCCCTGGGCAATGTGTCCGGCAGGGGTGACAGCAGATCAAAGCATCCTCACTTCCTAAAATGCCATGTGGCTTTCTCCTCTGGGGTCGCAGTTACCCAGGCTCCCTGGGCTGGCGTGAGCAGCCTATGCCAGCCCGGCCACTTCAGATGATGTCCACAGATGAGATCCGGCCTGGGGTCTGGGTGCCTGCAGGGCTGGGGAGCCGGGGAAGAGTGCCGTGGTTTGCATGTGTCCTAAATACCGTGTGTGGAAACCCAGGAACCAGTGGGTGGGGTCAGGGAGCCTTGGGGATGAGACCAGGTGGAAAAGGCAGCACCCTCGGGGCTTATTAGGAACCAAGAGGCCCGGGGGATCCTCGTCACCTCCCACAGTAAGGACACAGCCAGAAGTCGCTGTCTGAGAATATTCCGGAACCTTCATCTTGAACTTCCCAGCTTCCGGAACTGTGGGGGGACACTTTGCTTCTTTAGGAGCCACCCCACCCACAGTATTTTTTGTTATGTCAGCCTGAGTGGACTAAGATAACCCCCCAGACAGATCAGAGATGTAGAAAACCCGACAATGCTAACTACGGAGTTGACAGCGTGGACAACACCCACACAGCAACAACAGAATCACGCGTTTTCTTCCAGGTCACAGCGGTCACCAAGACAGATCACGTCCTGAGCCGTAAAACAAATCCCAGCGAATTAAAAGAATAGAATTGATTTTATAGAAAAACAGAACATAAAAATGCGTGGGATGCAGCTAACGCCATGTGGAGCTGAGCATTATAGCACTAGAATGTGCACCCTGGAAACGAGGAAAGGCCTCAGACCAACAGCAGGGTGTGGCTGTGTGTGTGTGTGTGCAGCCCAGCGGCTCAGACGCCGGTGCTGGGAGCATAGTGGACACTGTGCCGCCCGGTGCCGTGGACGGAGCTCCTGGAGGGAGCATCCTGGGGCAGCCCTCTGCAGAGCTCAGAGGCCCCCAGGGCTGCTCTGTGAGGAGTGGGTGGGGGTGAGACCTGGGGGTCTAGGCACCGGCAGCCACCTGGACTCAAGCATGGACCAGAAGTACCCAGCTGCTAAGAGCACTTGCAACGTCATTTCATTTAGATGAAGATCCCAGCCAGGCCAGACTAGCCGATGGCCATGGTGGCCAGAGCGGTGGTCTCTAGGGAAGGAAGAGGCTGTGCCAGGTGGGAGGGACACAGAGGGCCGGGGCATGAGGACCCTTGTTGGTGGGAGCACTCTGAAGACTGACAGCTGTCCATTTAAAGTGTGTGCACTTTCTCTCCCTCTGAGCTGTTTTTTTTTTTTTTAAGATTTATTTATTTATTTGAAAGATTTACACACAGAAGCAGAGAGAGAGAGAGGTCTTCCATCCACTGGTTCACCCCCCAATTGGCCACAACAACTGGAGCTGCACTGATCCAAAACCAGGAGCTTCTTCCAGGTCTCCGATGTGGGTACAGGGACCCAAGGATCTGGGCCATCTTATGCTTTCCCAGGCCACAGCAGAGAGCTGGATCAGAAGTGGAGCAGTCAGGACTCGAATGGGCTTCCATATGGGATGTCGGCACTGCAGGCGGTGGCTTTGCCCACTAAGCCACAGTGCCGGCCCCTGTGCTGTTGTTTTTAGATGTCTGTGTGGCTGCATTTGATCCTCAAAGGTGCTGAAGTGGACTGTCCACTCTTCACTGGGCGTGTCCTCGAGGATGAGGGGAAACAGGGCCAGGTTCAGTCAGGCTCTAGGGGCCTCTGGGCAGGGGACAGGGGACAGGGTCCCTGGCCCAGCAGTTCCACTGCATGCCATCCAAAGGCCACCTCCTTGCAGGAGCTGGCTCGGCACCCCCACAAAGTCAGGTTTGTGCAGCTGTGGTTGGGGTCAGGATTGCGGGGGGTCTCTCTGCAGAGATCAGGGGAGCCCTTAGCTGGTGCAGGGTGGATGCTGGGAAGGGCCCCTCCCCGGGGAGACTCATGGCTTCCCGGCCTGCACCGGGCCTCCTGGATGCTGGTGCTGCTTTGGGAGTAGAGCAGACATTGGTCCTGCCGGTCTTGCTGGCCCCGCGCGCACGCCACCAGGTTAGGTGTGGCCTCTGTAGCTCGCTTCTGCCACGCACAGCCCCAGGACTCCCCACCCCGGCCCCCCCCCACGGGGCGTGGGCTGAAGCCGCCCGGTGTGGCACAGCTGACAGACGGCCTCACCCGGTATAGGTGGGAGCTGACGACGCCAGGGGCTGGGGGGGAGTGACGGACGTCCCCGGCGGCCGCAGGGAGGTTCCCCTCCTCTTCCACAGGTGCCAAGCTCGGGTCAGACACGCAGCCACTAGGCACGGTGGGGAGACACGCAGCAACAGAGGAAGACTGGGTTGGTCAAAGGCTGCCCCCCACCCCCTACCCCGGCTTGGGTTTGAGTTCTCTCTCTGGCCACACAGTAGGGACCGCCATGAGCCCTCAACCCGCCGCTCCCTGCGCGGGCACGAGACCCCTGTGCGCACGCGCCCTGGGGAGCGCGTTCCTCCTGCTCCCTGCCCTCTATTTGCACTGCAGATCGCGGGACCTTGCACCTGCAAGACCGCGCGGACGGCACCGAGAACGTGGCAGGCAGCGCCCCCTGGCGGGGAGCGCGGCGCCCGACACAGGCCGCGTCCCGGCTTCCCAGGGTGGGGGCGGTCTGGGCTCCCGGCTCGGTCCGGCGTCTGCACTTCCCAGACGGCATGGCCCCTTCTGCCAGCTCCGGCCGAGAGACAGGTGACACGGGGATCCCCGAAGGGTTCCAGGCACCGTCGTCTATGCCCCGTTAAGCCATTGCCTGAAGTGTTGGGGATTCAGCGTTCTGAACCCTGAAAAATCGAGTTTTCCCCAAGTGGCCGCTGGTCCCCTGTAATTGTGGCTCCCACGGTCAGCTGTCGGGTGTGTGCGGCGTTGCTCAGTGAAGCCACTGTAAACCCACAGACTCAGGAAACTCAGCAGGTGGAGTCGGACCCCCAGACCCCTGTCTACACATCCACAGGCAGCTGGCTGGGCCCCTTGCCCTGGGGGCTGGGTGGGTGGGCTGAGGTGAATGAGCTTCATCCACCTGAAGAGCCTGCAGGGGACGGCCCTGCACCCTCCCAGCCGCCCCTGGGCAGCCCCCGCAGCACAGTGAGGGAGAATGAGGGCAGGGGCGCAGGAGAGGGGGAGACAGGGGAGGTGGGGGCGGGGACATCCTCAGACTAACAGGGACTCCACGTGGCGGTGCCAGTTCTCCAGACGACCTGCCTTAGCTTCCCGGCTTCGCCAAGCCGGCAGGTGGGACCACAGGTGGCCCTGCTGCGCCGAGGCTCCACCCCGGCTCCTGTGTGGGGGCGCTGACCCCAGGAGAGGGCACTGGCGGGAGCTCAGCCAGGTGGCTGGCTCAGCCCTGCACTGCGGCCCCAGACGGAGCTGGCAGCCTTGGTGGGGGCCTCAGGCCGTGGATAGAACCCAGGGCTGCAGTGGACTCACTGGGTGGGGGAGCCGTGAGTGGGGTCCACCCACAGGCGGCCTTCCTGGCCAAGGATGTCCACCCCCAGCTGACCTGCAGGCCACACTGCAGGAGTCGACCTGTCGGGTGCCGACACTGGACACGGTGAGACTCCTGCCAGCCCACGCCCCCTCACGCTGCTGTTTGGGGGGCGGCCCCCACGGTCGTTCACGTGTCACGTGAAGCCAACAAAGGTTGAGTCCTCGCTACAGCCATCTCCTCCGGGAGCCGCGGGGCCGGTCAGAGCACCTTGGTGCTTTCCTGAACTCTCTGCCGGCTGTGCAGCCGGAGCCCGGAGCCTGGACAGAGGCAGGTGCTTCGAGTTACGGGCAGGACTTGGCTCTGCAGGTCTTCCCGGAAAACGCACCTGCGAGTGGCCAGGGCTAAGGCGGAGTCCTGGGTGGGGTGGGGGAGGGCCGGGTGCCAGGATGGGAGAGAGCCCCGGGGGTCTAGCCCCAGAGTCCTGGGTGGCCACGCGCAGGGTGAGCTGCTCTGAGGGAGGAGACGCCCTTGGTGGCCACAGAGACCGTGGAGGAAGGCGGCGTGGAGTACCGGCGCCAGGGCCAGGGGGTTCAGGGAACTGGGCTGGCAGCTGTGGCCGGGAGCACAAGGCCCAGGGGAGTCCCCGGCCTTCTTCCCCTCCCTCCCCCCTCCCAGGGCTTTTGTCGTGCCATGCCAGCCAGCTGGAGAGGCAGGTGCACACCCCGGGGCTCTCCCCAGCTGAGCATCCTGGGCACCTCGTGGGCTGTTCCCGCAGTCCAGTCGCCGGCGGAGATGCTGCCTCCTTGCAAGATCTCCTGAGAAGCCGCAGGGCCGACCTGGGGCTCCTGCGCGCACACGCCCCCCCCAGCAGCCCCACACCCCACAATTCCGGGGCCTCCGCCCTGGGGACAGGGGTGTGGCAGGAGTGGCCTACCGGCAGAGGATGCTCGGGTCGGACTCGTACCTGCCCGGATTTCAGGGGCTCTCGCCTCTACCGTGGGCGCTGCCCTGTGCGGCCCTTCCCAGCAAAGGTGAGGCGGACCCAGGGACGCAGCGGAAAGGGGAGTGAGAGGGAACGCGCGTGGCCACCGCCCCTGCGCCGGCCTGGGAGGCTGTGTCCCCTTGGCTGTAGCTCCAGCCAGGCAGCGCCGCTCACGCCGGGCACGGGCAGCCCCCGGCGCGGCCGGCAGGGGGCGCGCGCGCCCTTCCCCAGCGCCCCCTCCCCGGCCCGCCCGCGCCCCTCTTCGCGGCCAGCGTCCCCTCTCTGGGGGTCCGCAGGTGCGAGCCCGGAAGATGCTCCCGCCCTGAGCTGAGTCGGAGCTGGGGTCGGGAGGCGGCGGTGCCCATCCCAACGGAGGGCTCTGGGCGTGGCGGCCCTCCCCGCCCCCTGTGCACCTGCTGGTTCCTGGGGCAGGGGGCGAGCTGTGAGGTTTATTATGTACTTGTTTAGTTTTAAAAATGTATTTGAGAGGTGGGAAGAGAGAGACCTCCCGTCCTCCGATCCACTCCCCAAATGCCAGTAACTTAGGGCAGGGGTGGGTGGGGGGTGTGTGTGGCCAGGCTGAAGCTGAGAGTGGGGAACCCGGTAGGGGTCTCCTTGTGGGTGACCGAGCCCCACCCCTGGTCTTCACCAGCAGAGCCAGGAGTTAGGGCCTGAGAAGGGGGCCCAGGGGCTGGATGTGGGATGCGGGTGTGCTAACCGCTGGGCTGCCCAACTGCCGTGGGTTTTAGTTCCCCACGTGGAGCGGAGGGGCGTGGTTCTGAGTGAGGCACATGGGCAGGTGCTTGCTTTCGGGAGATGGGCCCCCCTCCCTCTCCCAGTGCGCGGCTGCAGGTCCCGCGTGTGCTGGCCCCGGGACTCCCCGTGTGCACTCAGGCACGCGTCAGCCGGGCACTGTGGGCTGCGTGGTGACACTGACCATGAACAGGCGCGCTCTGCTCAGGGGACGCCTGAGCCCTTCCCGCCGGCCAGCTGTCCTCCCTGGACACGCACCTTCCCAGGAGGAGGGCTCGGCTCCCAGGGGGCTGTCCCCGGGGGCATTTCCAGGGTGGCATGTGGGGGGCTGACCCTTCCCCACCAGACTCTAGATGGCACTTGTTCTGACACACCCAGCTGAAGCCGGGAGCCTCCTGGGCTAGACCCCTGGACCCCTGCCCCCGCCCCTGGACTTCCGTGGTGAGCACCTGCCCAGGGCATCGAGGCCATTCCTCCTCACAGAGACTCTCCCTCCGCCTGGCGGCTGACCAGTAAGCTTCGTTTACTCGCTGGAATCATCTTGTTTGGGGGCCCCCAAAATTCAGTTTTTACAGAAAAGTCTGCATGAGGTCTTGGTTCACTCCTTTCATTTGCCCAGTTTCTGGAGTGTTTATTTTTTGTAATCCCCCGAAGAAGGGTTGACACATGTGTTTCAGTCCACGGCTGGATTGCTCAATTTTAAAAGATTTATCTTTTATTTATTTGAAAGGCAGAGTTACAAAGAGAGGAGAGACAGGGAGAGGCCTTCCGTCCGCTGGTTCCCTCCCCAAGTGGCTGCAGCGGCCAGGGCTGGGCCAGACCAGAGCTAGGGGCCTGGAGCTTGTTTTGGGTCTCCCACATGGGTCTGGGTCTCCCACAGGAGTGCTGGGCCATCTTCCTCTGCTTTCCCAGGATCATTAGCAGGAATCGGAATCTGGATTGGAAGTGGAGCAGCCGGGTCTCGAACCAACGCTGGCGTCACAGGTGGAGGCTTCGATGGCGCTGGCCCCTGGATTGCTCAGTTTTAACCTCACACAGGTTAAACCAGTGAAGAGCTGTGGAGAGGGTCGCTCCCTCATCCCTCATCCCATGTCCCATTCCTGGGAGGTAGTGCCAAGGGTATCATTAAAGGCAGATCTGCATAAATGCTTAACGGACAAAACATTGAGTGCGACATCTAAAATAACGAAGGTCTGGACATCCTGTACTCAGCGTTTGCTTAGTGAAACACGGACCTTCATCCGAGCAGCGACGAGACAGCTCTTACAACCGTGTAGCTGTGTGCTGGCATCCTTGATGGGGTGCACTGTGCGAGTCACCCACGTGACATGAGCACTCACTGGTCTGGAGCGTGGGTGAACGCCGTGCCGCCATCGCCACAGCCCTGTGTACAATCGGGGCCTCACCCCGAAATTCCCTCCTGTACATTGGCCGTCAGCTCCTGTGTCATTGCTGACCCCAGGCAGCCCTATCTCTTTGAAGACAGAAGTTTCTAGAAACTCCGTGTAAATGGATCATGTTGCACGTGGGCTTGTGTGTCTGGTACCCGGTGCCCAGCATCCAGCACCCAGCATCCAGCGCCCAGCATCCAGCACCCAGCACCCAGCACCCAGCGCCCAGCGCCCAGCGCCCAGCATCCAGCACCCAGCATCCAGCGCCCAGCATCCAGCATCCAGCACCCAGCACCCAGCACCCAGCACCCAGCACCCAGCACTCAGCGCCCAGCACCCAGCGCCCAGCGCCCAGCGCCCAGCGCCCAGCACACAGTTATGGAGTCTGAGTTCAATGGCTGCCCGAGGCCCCAGCAGGAGCTGGGCCCTGCCTGACACAAGCTCCTTTCTCTCCAGGTTCCTCACGGTCCCACCCCAGCCCCCCGTGCCTGGCTCGCTCTCCTGCCATTCAAATAAGTAAAAATAAAAATCTTTAAAAAGGAGGCACTGGAACTTCGTGGCAAAGGCCTGTCACAGTTGCATAGGCACGAGCTTCGTCCCAGGGCCAGGAGCCAGCTGGGACACGGCACGGAGTGAGGGCCAGAATGCACGGGCACGGCGGAGCAGGGAGTGAGCGGGGCTGAGTGCCCAGGCTCCCGCGGGCTCTTTGAGTGCCGCAGGCAGAGCCCCTGACCTGTGAGGGCTGGAAAGAAAGGGAAGAAGAGGAAGCAGAGGCTGACCTCGCGCTGCCACAGGCCCCTCCGGAGGCACGGGTCCCTGGGTGCGTGCCTCGCAGTGGCTGCTGGGAGGCTCAGCCGGGGCTGCTTGCGGCCTCAGCGTATTCGCAGCCGGAGCCCCGGATGCCCGGGCCACTGGCCGTTCCCGCTGCTCTCACTCGGCTGGGTGTGCGTCTTCTGTTTGGACAGAGTTGTAGGGCGCTGAGACCACGATCGGGAGCGAAGCCAGGAAAAGCAAGGGATGCCAGGCAGTGGGAGGGGGCGGGACAGGCGCGGGGGCGGGGCTGTCACAGGCGCTGTGGGCTGGGGATGGCCACGGCAAGCTTCGGCCTCCGTGGAGCACCTGCTGCACGCCACGCAGTGGGCTCTTCCACACCACGACGTCCGGAATCTTCGCGAGAGCTCGGCTCCTGGACCCGCTTATTCCGCCAAAGCTGCTGTCCCTTTTTGAGGGCGGAGCACAGACCGGGGACAAGGCCTGGGGCGCGGGTCGCCGGCCTCTCGGAGATCTGCCCGGGGTCCCTCTGCTGGACGCAGGCACAGTGGACAGCTGCTGCGGTGCCATCACAGCTGGGGGCAGGTGGGGCCGGCCATGACCCTGCTCTGGCTCCTGAGCCAAGGCCGCACGGGTCAGTCCCTTTGGGAAGGTACTGCCTGGAGGGGCCGAGAAATGACCGTGGCGCCCGTGGGCCCTGGAGGCGGGAGCCGGCGGCACAGTGTGGGCAGGGTGTGGGCAGGCTGCTTTCTCCTGGCCCGGCCCTGGCTTGCGCACACCGTCGTCCCCCTGTGTCCTCAAATACCCTTCCTCCTGGGCACTCACGCACCTCTCTCGTTCCAGGGCCAGCCATGCCGTGGGAGCCGGGCCCCACTCGTGTGACCCCCGTGATCCTGGTGACCTCGGTAAAGGCCTTCTGCAGTCACACTGCGGGCACGAGGGGACACGGTGGTGCCATGACAGTCTCTGTGCAATGTGCTTCCTGCCGCACGGGAGGAGGCGCGGGCCCGGCTGACTGTGCATCTACAGGCTGAGCAGCGGTGGCCTGGGCTGCAGGGTGCACCAGGATGGGACGAAGTGGGGACGCAGGAGGGCCCCAGGGGCCCTTGCAGGATGTGGGACACCCAGAGGGCTGTCAGCAAAGAGGCTCAGCAGAGGCGATGGCCCCATGACCCCTCAGAGCTCTTCCTGGAGTTTGGCCATCTGCTAGCTTCAGCCAGGCAGTGCCCCAGAGCCGGCCCCGAGCAGGCCCAGGGCCGGACAGCAAGCGGTCAGCGCCAGGAGCCTGCTCTGCCGGAGCGGGGAGCTGGGAGCAAAGCCCTGGCTCCCCCAGCTTTGCACAGAGGTTGAAAAACACGGAGTGTGCCTGTGGGAACCAGCCTCCCCCACCTTTCCTCTTCTGTAAACAGAGACGCAGCCAGGCCAGTGTGGGAGCGCCCTCCCTCGCCCTCCCTCCCCCTGTCCAGAGAGGGCCGGAGTGCAGCAGATCCATCACCCGCACTTCCCAGGGGCATAGCCCCAGAAAGATGGGCCTCCTCGGCCCTGCGCCTCTGTCCCCAGCCAGGGTTGGAGCTGGCGACCGTGAGTGTTTATCCAAGCTCATAATTAGAGAGGAATGTTAAGTGTGCAGCCTCACTCTCGTCCAAATGCTGAGGGATCTGGAACAGTGCATCCCCGGGGGAAGCTGGGAGGGAAAATCACATTTGCAAATAACACATTTGGAAATAACAGAGCATCTTGGTGTTGGACGCACGCACAGTTCCTAGATTGGTTTTTAAAAGCAGCAGCCTCAGAGAACCAACACAGAGGTCACAGGTCGTGACAGCTTGAGACTGCCAGGAATCAAACACAGGCAGCCCCCTGGAGCCCAGGCCGCGAACCCCGAGCATCTCTGTGAGACCCTGAGATGCGCGCCCACGGCGGTGCAGCCACGCAGCCGTGCCTCCAGCGAGCTGCGGAATCAGACCGCTGCCTGTCCCACCGAGAGGTGTGCATGTGCCGGTGGCTATGCCAACTCCATCCCGCCCTTCCAGCTCTGCCACCAGCTGCCAGAGGCCACCGAGTGGCGTTGCCAATGCGGGCCTCACAGCGGCGAGGCCTGCAGCCTGCTGTGGAGCCTGGCTCTCCTGGCTCCCGGCCTGTTCTCTCTGGGGCAGGAGGTGAAGGCCCGAGGCTGTGTCCAGACCCCCGGGGGACTGGGAAGGGTCTGGTCTGCACAGGGTGGGACTTAGCCCCACTGCTCAGTCCAGCGCGGTGACGGCTGACGTGGGGTGGGGGGGGTGTCTCCGAGGGGGCAGGCGTGCAGGGGAGGCGCGTGCACGCAGGTGGGTTTCGCTTCTAGAAGGAGGTGAGCTAAGGTATGAGAGTCCCACCCCTCACAGTGCCATCCCAAAGCCCAGCCCCGTTTCTGTCACGCGGGAGGTCCCACAGACACTCTGGCACCCGGACGGGTCTGACAGCGGTCCCTGGGGAGTCTGCAGGTGCTGGTGGGTGTGGGGCTCTGACGCCGAGGGGCCATCTTCATGCAGACAGAAGCCGACCTCAGCCCTGGGGCTTCCCACGTGCACCCTCTCTGGGGCCCGTGTGGCCGGGCTCGGGGATCTGGGCGATGGTGAGGATGGCACACAGGGCTGCAGGTGCAGCTTGTTCTGTGCCCACACTGAAGGGCAGGAGGAGGCGGGGCCGTGGCCTGCAGGCCTGGGGGGAGGAAGAGCAGGGAGGGAGCGGCTGCTGGGGAGTGCAGGTGATCTGCCGAGCCCAGGCAGGAGGTTGAGAGGGCGTGGCACACCACGCCTCCATGGAGAGACCCTAAGACCTGACTGCCGGCAGGCACAGGAGCCCCAGGCACTTCCCCCAACCCTGCTTCCTGTTGAGGGGCCTTGTAATTGTCAATCAGGTAATCAGCTCCCAGGTGTGGCCTAGGCCAATCAGGACCACCTGGGAGCTAAGGGGGCCTACGTGACCTTCAAGCTGATTGGAGAAGTGCAGCGCCAGTATCGGCTTTATCCCGTAGAATTAGTGCTGCCCGGAACTAGCCACGCCCCTCCGCCTGCCCTTTAAAAGCCTGTTCTTGCTCGTTGATGAACGGACAAGTTCACCGAAACTGTCTCCGATGCCCCGCCACCCGTCGCCCCTCACGGGGCAGGGCTACACTCGGAGTCCTTGCCGCCACCCTGATGGTGTGGGCCTCGTGGGTCGGGCCGCACTAGAGTCCTGGAGTCCCTGGGCAGAGAGGGCAGTGAGGGCCCCACGGGACACAGAGGCCTGCCAGTGCAGGAGGGCGGGGTACCCGGTACCCGGATGCCCGGAGTCTGCAGGGCGTCCAGTTGTCTTCTATGCTGGGGGAGCCGCGGTCTCGCTCGTCCCCAGGAGCCCTCGGTGCATAGTGCCAGCACGGCCGGCGGGCAGCCGGGGACACACAGGGCTGTCCCCAGACCAGACGCAGCCCGAGGGGAAGCCACGCAGCTTCCCCGAGACCAGGCCCACGCTAAAGTTCACTATTTACACGCGTGCACACGCATACGTGAGAAGTGTGTGTGTGGAGTGTGTATGTGCTGTTTGTGTGTTGAGTGTGGTGTGCGTGTGTGCTGTGGGTGTGGGTGTGTATGTGTGGTACTGTGTGTGGTATGTATGGTGCGTGGCGTGCCCCTGTGCTGTGAGGTCCGGTGCGTGTCTGTGTGTGAGGGGAGGACCCTGTCCTGGATGTCCTCTGGGTGTGCCGGCCCATGGCAGGTCGCGGGGACAGCGTCCAGTCTGGAAGCGTCCGTCCAGTTTTCCGCCTCTTTACCATTCGCTGAGCGCAAACAGGCGGGAGCGGCTGCAGAGGGCCCTGGGGAGGTGCTGCGAACCATGGCTCTGGCCCCGGTTCCGGTCCCTGAACCCCCAGCCTCGGCCTCAGCGGCACCGTGGTTTTAGGCTGAGTGCTGCTCCTCTTGCCCCAGCGGTGCTCTGTGCCATCTCCTGCCTCCCGTGGGTGGGAGCCCCGGCGCTGCCCACGCCTGTCTTGCTCTGTGTGGAGGAGCAGAGATGGAGCCCACAGGCTGGCCTTCCATGGCCTGGTGCGGCGTGTGTGTGGAGCCTCGGGGGAGGCTGTCCAGGGAACACAGGATCCAAGATGGGTTTGGGTGGAAAGATGTCGAAATCCGTGCACATGAGAGACCTTCAAGAAGTGTATGCAAAGCGTGTATCATGAAAAAACTGCATGGATTTCCGAACTTCTTTACATCACACAAACTTACTGGGGTCGGTGCTGTGGCCTAGCGAGTAAAGCCACCGCCCGCATCACCAGCATCCCACATGGGCACTGGGTCATGTCCTGGCTGCTCCGCTCCCCATCCAGCTCCCTGCTATGGCCTGAGAGAAGCAGTGGAAGGTGACCAAGTGCCTGGGCTCTGCCACCCACGTGGGAGACCTGGAGGAGGCTCCTGGCTCCTGGCTTTGGCCTGGCCATCTGGGGAGTGAACCAGCAGATGGAAGCTCGTGCGCTCTCTCTCGCTCTCTCTCTCTCTCTCTGAGCCTTTCCCTGTCTGGAGCTCTGACTTTCAAATAAATAAATCTTAACAAAACACAAAATCCCCAAAGCCTACTTCTTTTGCTTTCCATTTTCCTGCACTCTCTGGCGACTGCTCACACGTGGCATTTCTCATTGCCACTCACCCACCGATACGTGCGGTGAACGTGGCTGCTGGTGGGAGCGCTGAGCCTTCCTAGGGAGGGGGCTCTGTGGGGGTCGCATGTGCGTGACTCTGCGCTGAGGGTCAGGCACGTCCCGGTGCTCAGGAGTGTGCCCTGGCCTGGGGTCTCTGCCTCCTCGCATGGCTGAAACACCTTCCAGTTGCTAAGGGGGGCCTGCAGGGACTTGCAGGGAACCGGGTTAAGTCTATGGAGCAGGATGGCCGTCTTGAAGCTTGTTGGGTTTTCCATGAACATGGGCTGTCTGTTTATGTAGATCCTTCATTTCTTTTTTTTTATTATTATTTTTGACAGGCAGAGTGGACAGTGAGAGAGAGAGACAGAGAGAAAGGTCTTCCTTTGCCGTTGGTTCACCCTCCAATGGCTGCCACGGCCAGCGCACCGCACAGATCCGATGGCAGGAGCCAGGTGCTTCTACTGGTCTCCCATGGGTGCAGGACCCAAGGACTTGGGCCATCCTCCACTGCACTCCCGAGCCACAGCAGAGAGCTGGACTGGAAGAGGAGCAGCTGGGACTCGAACCAGCACCCTCTGGGCGGCTTTGCCTGCTCTGCCACAGCACCAGCCCCTCAGATGAGCTCTTCAGCTCGCAGAGTGCCGGCCCCATTCACATCACACACACCTATGGGGGCAACACAGAAGCGGAGAGCTGTGGCAGGGTGGGTCCCGTCCACAGCCTCCCAGGGCTGAGCAAACCGTGGCTTCACTAAGCGTCCATGTGACACGATCGCAGTTACCTGGTGCCAGGCCCTCTGCTAGGTGCTGCGGACCAGGTGCTGACCCCGACGCTGCCCTCCTGGGCTGCTGTGCCCTGAAGACTCGCATCCCCACACCATTCGTGTCTGCCCCTGCATGGCTGCGTGCGGGACTGGGGCTTCTCAGGGAGTGATGGAGTGTGTTTGAGGTCCTGAGGGGGGGCGTGGCCTGATGACAGGTGCCAGGGACCCGCCCACTTTTCCACTCCACAGGAGCTGGAGGGAAGGCTGAGTGGATGCAGGGCTGCGGCGTGCGTGAGCCAACAAGGGAGCCCGCGCTGCTGCTGCCTTGTTGTGCACATCAGCCTCCAGGGGTGGGAGAAACTGAGTTTCTGTGGCTCAGGCCATGGCAGCCCGTGCCGCCCAGCACAAGGCCTTGCGGTCCAGGGAGGCGGGCAGTGACTCCGCCGACAGACGGGGCACCCGGAGGAAGTGTGTGCAGCTGGCACTGGGGCTGCCATTCTGGCCAGCTCCTGGGGTGGATTTTATTCTTCCCCTCGACCTGCAGTGTGGAGACCCGGCCTGAGCATCCCCTGGGAGAGCAGCCTTGAAGTCCCCCTCGCCCTGACCTCTGCCCACCCGGGCCCCGGGGAACACGTCCACCAGGTGTGCATCTTCTCACTGTCCAGCTCTGTCCTGAAATTCTCATCCTGTCTCCAGAAATGTTCTCCGCAGTTTCCCCCAATTTCTCTCATTATTGGTTTTTTTTTTTTGCTGTTAGAGATGCTTGAAAACAGCAATGCTAATGCGAATAAGCAGCACCTTAGCATTGGCAAGAACTCCAAGTGACACACGGCTCTAAGAGTCAGAGATCCACTGCAGGTTGAGCAGGATTTGGCTGCCCTACTCGGACAGATGCCTAAACCCGGAGTCTGAAGCCCATGGTGCCGAGAGGCTGGGAGATCAGCGCAGACACGAGGTCTGCAGGTGGGGTTTTGCGAGGGAGTCGACTGGGTTAGGCTGCCAGCGAGCAGCGCCCTGAAGGCATCCTGACAGCTTGGTAAAGACAGCCCACGTGGGGAGCACACACCCGCCTGTGTCCTCCCAGCAAGGGGAAACCCGAAGAGACAGGATAGAAGAAAGGGAGAGGAAAAGTAACAGACGGACAGGGCGCGTGTCTGCCGTGGGTGCTGGGCCCAGGGAGCCGCCCGTCTCGGGGACACAGCCCCATGCGTGTGGGCCGTGGGTGCTGGGCCCAGGGAGCCGCCCGGCTCGGGGACACAGCCCCATGCGTGTGGGCCGTGGGTGCTGGGCCCAGGGAGCTGCCCGTCTCAGGGACACAGCCCCGCGCGTGTTGGCTGTGGGTGCTGGGCCCAGGGAGCTGCCCGTCTCAGGGACACAGCCCCACGCGTGTGGGCCGTGGGTGCTGGGCCCCAGAGAGCCGCCTGTCTCGGGGACACAGCCCCAGCTGCTGGCCGCTGCCTCCCATGCCCTCTTTGACATCCCCTCAGTGGGGCCAGCGAGTGATGAGTCACTGGCCCCGAGGACCCTGGAAACACCCCACTCAACAGGCTCGTGGGAGACGCCTCTCCCGGCGGCGCCTGGTGTCCCTACCAGGAATGTGAGTGTCTGGGGCCAGGAACAGCTGTGGCTGGGTTATTTACTGCTGCCACTCTGCGAGACGGCTGTGCCCTGCTGGAGAGCCGCGCCCTGGCGAGCGGCCCCCAGGACGTCCGTCCTCGCTTGGCTCAGGCTCAGGGGGCTCCTTGCAAGTGCAGCTCGCTCCGCCTCGTGTTGGGGTGAGGAGTGGGGAGAGGAGGCCGGCAAGGCTGGACTGGGCGAGGGCCAGGGTGCTCCTGCGTGGGGTGTGGTGTCCCCCACTAGCCCAGCACTGGGGAGTGGGAAAGCCACGGATGGGGCTGCGCTCCGGACAACTCAGGAACGGGAACCCACGTGTCCCCGACCACGTGGAGTGGGCACCTCCTCCTCCCCCAGGGAGTGGGGCCTGTGGCACCAGGGACGCTGCCCTGAGCCGTCCCCTGGAAGTGGCCCGGGGAGTGGAGGGTGCCCAGCAGGAATTCCGGCCGCAGTCGAGCGCCAGGCGGACTCCGCGGGCACCGTGCTCAGGCCCGTCCCTCTGTGCTTATGTCACCCAGAGGAGCCAGAGTTGCTCCTCCTGCTGCTCGTCCTGGAACCCAAACCCAGCCGCGCCCCTCCGCAGTGCCCCTCCCAGCCTCTGCCCAGGAGCCCCACACGAAGCAACCTGGCAAACTCCCCATCTCTGTCAAAGTCACAGCTGCCCTTTTTTTAAACAGAAATTGACAAGCCAATCCTGAGAGTCACAGGTAAACGCGTGAAGCAGGAATCTCAAAACAGTGCTGGAACGGAAGAGCAGAATGGAGGGCTCGCACGGCCACTTTCAACGCTTCACCATAAAAGCAAAGGGAACGGGACGATTCGGCAGTGGCATCAGGGCAGGCACGAAGGCTGATGGGATGGACGTGAGATTCCAGAAGCAAATGCGTGCGCTGGGATTTCAACAAGGGGACCGGTACAACTCAGCGGAGGAAAGACAGTATTTTCAAGAAGTATCTGGACCAGCTGGGTGCTGCGTGGAAATGAAGAAGCTTTGTCTTCACCTCCTGCGAAAACTAGCTCGAGTGGACCAAAGACCTGAGGGCCAGAGGTGAGACCACGACGCTCTTAGTGGAAAACACAGACGTGAGTTTTAGTGACCTTAGGTCAGACAAGGCTTTCTTAGACTCGACACCTAAAGCCCAAGAACTGGCCTCAGAATGCGTGGAACACCCGACTGCTCCAGACACCGTCAAGAAGGCGAGACGTCGCGCACAACAGGAGAGGCGACGCCTTCAGAGAGTGTGCAACAGTCGAGGTTCTGTGTCCAGCACACACAGGTCGCACTCGCGACCCAGCAGGGAGAGACGAGTGGCCTGATGACAGACGGGGAGGCAGTGGACAAGACGTCTGCCATGAGCACGCGGGGAGCTGCAATGACTGACCAGGGGAGGACCGGAGGACTGGCCCTCACTCGCCGCCCGTGGGAGTGCGGAATGGCGCAGCCACAGGGTGAATCATCTTACCGCTCCCTTACCACGCGAGCCAGCAGCTCCACGCTTAGGTGAGGAAGAAAGGGAATCGAAGACCGATGTCCACAGAAGTCCTGGACACGGCGTTCCTGACAACGTTGTTCAAAACACACAAAGGGGAAGCGACCCAGGATCCATCAGCTGGAGAACGGATTTTAAAAAAGCAGTGCGTCAGCCAGCGCAGCGGCTCAACAGGCTAATCTTCCGCCTGTGGCGCCGGCACACCAGGTTCTAGTCCCGGTTGGGGCACCGGTTCTGTCCCGGTTGCCCCTCTTCCAGGCCAGCTCTCTGCTGTGGCCCGGGAGTGCAGTGGAGGATGGCCCAAGTGCTTGGGCCCTGCACCCCATGGGAGACCAGGAGAAGCACCTGACTCCTGGCTTTGGATCAGCGCGGTGTGCCGGCCGCAGCGCACCGGCTGCTGCCACTGGAGGGTAAACCAACGGCAAAGGAAGACCTTTCTCTGTCTCTCTCTCACTGTCCACTCTGCCTGTCAAAAAAAAAAAAAAAAAAAAAAGCGGTGCGCCCACAAAATGGAGCATTATCAGCCAGGAAAAGGAGTGGACTTCGACAGGTTCTCCTGCAGCGATGAGCTGGAAAGCCCTGTTGTTACGTGGCAATGCCAGCCACGCAGGCAGCCTTCTGCAGGTCCCCGTGTCTGTGCAGTGTTCAGAGCAGGCGAAGGCGTGCTGAGAAGTGAGGTGGGGAGCGGGTTGGCACTGCTGTGGGAGGGGTTTCCCTTGTGAGTGATAAAACTTCTGGAATTGGTGCTGGTTGCACAGCTCCTTGAACCAAACTCACCAGATCACGCACTCTAGAGGGTGCTTTGTGCTGTGTGCACAGTCTCTCAGCTAAGTGAAGAAGAATCCCAGGGACAGGAAGAGAGAGATTTGTGTGGAAAGATTCAGAAGCTAAACTCTTATTTTAAACGTTCTCCACAGGAGGGGATAATTGTCCCTTCTCTTCAGTCTTTGTCTTTTAAGATTTAATTTATTTGAAAGGCAGAGTTACAGAGAGGCAGAGGCAGAGAGAGAGAGAGAGAGAGAGAGAGAGAGAGAAAGAGAGGCCTTCCATCTGCTGGTTCACTCCCCAAATGGGCCAATCCGAAGCCAGGAGCCAAGGAGCCGGGAGCCAGGAGCTTCTTCCAGATCTCCCACGTGGGTGCAGGGACCCAAGTATGTGTGCCATCTTCCACTGCCTTCCCAGGCCACAACAGGGAGCTGGATCAGAACTTGCCCATCTGGGATGCCGGCACTGCAGGTGGTGGCGCTGGCTCCCAGAAGTTAAACTTGAATCAAATTCTTTCCTTATTTTGGTAGAAAAAATGGCCCTGAGCTTCAAGCAAAAGGAATATGCTGGACCACTGTTAGGGAAATGGGAGCGGAACATCTGTGTTGGGGCAGTTAGGGGCGTGGCTGTGGGCCATGCTCCCCTCCACAGCTGCATTGAGAGAGAGCAGATGCTTCTTTGTTATGTGGGACAGAAACACATAAAGGGGGATGTCCCTCTGAGTTTTTCTCCTACGCTAATTGTAGAAAGTTTGAAGACACCAAATATGAGACGAAGAGGAATCTAAGTCAGCCCTAGTTCACTCCCCTGAGACAGTCGCTGTCAACACGACCCACGTCTCCGTCCAGGGCTCTCCATTCCTCTCGTCGTTGAGTAGTTGAGGTCTTACTGAATAGCGTAAAAGTACAGCAACACATCGTCTACACATTTACAAACTTCGGACTTGTGTAAGAGGCTGTGTGCCATGCTGTTTGGTGGACGGCTGTGGTTCTCATTATCTGTAGCTCGCGATAAGTCACTGAGATGCAGTTTCCAGAAAAACAATGGTAACAGAGTTCTGTGCGTGACTGTGTCCCCGGGGCTGGGGCCTTGCTTGACAGCTGTCACATGGCACTGGGCTGGGCGCTGCGGGAGGCTCGCTCTCAGTCTGGCACCTGCGTAGGGGCGGTTTGGAAGGCTGAGGCCAAGCACCACCTCCTCTCTCACATGCCTGCGTCATGTTCACCCCAGGACAGGCAGCTGGGCCCCCCGAGTCGGCACTGGAGGAGACGCGGCAGAAGCTGAGTTTTCAGGTTGTTCCCGTGATCTGACCCTTAGCGGATGCGCTGTGCCACGAGTGTGAACACTCGCCGCCAAGGTCGGTGACCTAGCGGTGAGTTTCTCCATCAGAAACCTCGATCGCGCCAAGCACTAGGGACGTGACCGTGGACGGGGATGAGGTGTGCGACAGGTCCTCAAAGGGAGCAGTGCACACGGGCACGGCCGACTGTGGAAGCCCCGGGCACGTCCTGCCTGGCTCCTGCATCCCTGCTGGATCGTCCCTGGGACAATGAACGTGACAAAGTCGAAGGAGCCGAAGGCTGAGGACTCCGAGCAGAAAACGCTCATGAGGTGTGAGGGTGTGAGGGGTGTGTGTGTGTGAGGGGTGTGTGGGGGGGTGTAAGGGGTGTGTGTGTGAGACTTTTGGATCCATTTAAAGATTTCTGTGCATAATTAGTGCCTTCTTGGTATAGGACTAGCCAATATTTCCCGCTCTTCTGGCATTTTATCTGTAATCCATGGAGAGGTTTATCATGCTGACGACAGCCAGTCTGTCACTTTGTTCCCCTCCTGATTCTTTGCTTTATGCTGAGTGTGCCCTTTAATACCGAAAAACTTACTTCTGCACCAAATTCTAGGTGGAATCCTTGAACCTACTGGAAATTTATTTTGGAAAATGGCAGATTTTTTTGTTACAAATTGAAGTCATTTTCCTTTCTTTTCTTTTTTCAGATTTATTTATTTACTTGAAAGGCAGAATTAGAGAGAGGCAGAGACAGAGAGAGAGAGAGGTCTTCCATTCATGGTTCACTCCCCAATGGCCTCAACAGCCGGAGCTGTGCTGGTCCAAAGGCAGGAGCCAGGAGCTTCTTCCGGGTCTCCCACATGGGTGCAGGGGCCCAAGGACTTGGGCCATCGTCTACTGCTTTCCCAGGCCACAGCAGAGAGCTGGATCGGAAGTGGAGCAGCTGGGATTCAAACTGGCGCTCATATGGGATGCCGGCACTGCAGGTGGTGGTTTTACCCTCTACGCCACAGCGCCGGCCCCAGCAAGTCATTTTCTTAGCACGATTTTCCCACGCCTCTTTTTGGTGGGGGGATGGGCCGTTCATCACGCAGGATGCGCCCTGGTAGCTGCAGGAGGATATGTGGAACTTCTGATTGGTCCCTGAAGTCTGCTCTGAGGCACGACTGTGTTCTGTTCTGCTAGAACAAAGCAAGGGTCTACTTACCTTTAATTGAAGTTTTTATCGGTGCATAGTGATTGTCCGTATGTAAACGTCCTCCACAGGGAACGTGCATTGCCGTGTTCAGAAGACCTCCTGCTGTGGCTGCGTGACGCCCCCTCCCACCTGCCAGTGCTGCACAGCTGGTCCTGGCACCGGCAGATGCCGGGACGTCTGAGCTAGGGCGATGAGAGGGGCTGCCGGGGTGGAGCTGGGCGTCTGTGGGGCTGGCCGCGGTGTCCGCACGTGTGGGCATCACTGGCGTGATTGGTGGGCGTGATTGGCACTGCCGTGCAGCTGACCGGAAGCAGCAGAGGCCCTCGGAAAGGCCCAGCACCGGGCAGGCCTCCAGGAAGGAGCGGCTCTGCCCCAGGCCACCCGGCACAGCCCCAGCCTGGGTCTCTGGCCCCGAGGCCTCCCTGGTCTCGGGACCAGGTCTGGTGGCCTGGCAGCTGCCCGGCCCTCGTGGCCGCACGAGAACTTCAGGTTTCTCCTCCTTTCCTGGTGTGGACTGGCGGGAACTCGCACGCTGACCACGTGCTGTTGATGGGCGTGGGGCCAGGGGCTTGTAGACACACTCATTTTAGAGATTCCACTGGGGTTGAGCCCTGGGGGATGGGGCGGGAGGTGAAGGGAACCTGGCGCGGATGCTGGCCTGGGCTTCACAGGTGGGCCCACCCTCTGGCCCAGGGGGCCCAGCGGCAGGAGGCAGGAGGCACAGGCATTTTGCAGGTCAGTCTGGTGGTCGGGGCAGGGGTCAGGAGCAGCTGGGCAGAGGGACGGTGGGGGCTGCAGACTCACAGGCGTTGAGTGCTCCTGGGTCCGGCTTTCTGTGCGGCGCCGGGGAGAATTTGGACGGCCGCAGCCTCATGGGAGATGGTTTTTAGAATATTGACCCACGGAGCTACTAAGCCAGTGTAATTAGTATTTAAAAATATCCCCGTTCTTCCCAGGGAACATTGAACAAAGGCACTCTCTAACCCAATTCCTTCAGTTGCAAAATCTTTGAAAAGCAGGATTCGTTCTGGAACTGTGACCACAAGTTAAACTTACAAGGGAAGAAGTGTTAGGGGCGTGTGTGACACAGAGCTACAGCCTGCGCCACAGAAGAATTTAACCCCTTCTTGGTAGGGACCCAGATGCTCAGGGAACCCCTTCTGCAGCCCTCCCAGCCCCTGGTGCCGGCACGGGGTGGCCCGGCATCGCTCAGCCTGCAGCAGGGTCGGGGTGGCAGCCCTAGGCTTCGGGAGCAGCCGCCCTCCTGTGCTAGCAAAGTGAATGCTGAGTAGAGCTCCGTTGTGCCTGGCCACAGAGGCGCTGGGGCATGTGGGTCATCCAGCACAAACTCGACCATCCTGACCCGAGCATGCGGAAACACAGGCTGCGTGTGGTCCTCGCCGTGGGCTGCTCGGTGGGATTCCTGCTCCCAGGCCTCATCAGTCCCCTCCCCACTCTCCCAATTGGGTGAAGCCCCTCCCCGGGGACCCAGGACCTCTGGACCTGTTCACTCCAACATCGCGGCTCCCTGCCCCTGCTCTCCACCTGCCGTCCTCCGAGATGAAGAGAGAGGTCTTCCATCCGCTGGTTCACCCCCCAGTTGGCCACAACAGCCAGAGCTGTGCCAATCTGAAGCCAGGAACCAGGAGCTTCCTCCAGGTGTTCCATCTGGATGCAGGGGTGCCACACTTCTCACCGCCCCTCCCGAGCCCACTTTCAAAGTCTGCTCTGCTCCGGAGCCCTGTGCGTCCCACTGTGCACCCCCAGCCCTGTGCTCCCAGCTGGGCCACGCTTCCACAGGGGAGCGCTGGCTGATGCTCTTTCGGCTTCTCTTCTCTGCGTGGATTTCCCAGTGCTGTTACAACGCACCTGAGACCAGAGAGCACGCTTACGGAGCTCAGGCTTTGCAGGCGAAGGAAGGGCTCGGGACTGGGCAGAGCCACGTGAGAGCCCCCTTGCTGGTGGCATCACGGTGGCAGTGGAGCTCACCTGGTGAGACAGGAAGTTGGAGGAGCCCGGGACCCGGCAGCTCTTTGCTAACACGCCACTCTCACAGTAGCTCCCTCGCTTCCCCAGAGCAGCGCCGGCCCCTCCCGAGGGTGGTGCCCCAGTGTCCTCACCTCTTCATGGTCCCCATCATCACTCAGCCGCACTGGGGACCAGGCTTGCAACACAGGGATCACTGGAGGACAGGCAACACCCCAGTCACAGGGGCAGGTTGCCGTAGCATTGTGCCGGGCCAAGGGCGCTGGAAGAGGCTTAGGTTTAAAGATTTTCTTTCCTGAAGTCTTTGGCAAGCTGGGGGAAGATGACATGGTCGTCGCGGTTATTCCTAGACATTCTCCAGCCCGCACAGGAAGCCCCAGCCCGCACAGGAAGCCCCAGGCCCTCCCACAGCAGCTGCAGGAAGGGCGCAGGGCGCGTCCAGCCAGCCGAGGGGCCATCCGCCACACCCCTCTCCTACTTGTCCCGTGCACAGGAGCAGAAGGAAGCCTCAGCCAAACACCAGCCTCCGTGGGCAATGGCTGTTCGAGGGCAGACTCAGCTCGTCGGGTGCAGCAGGCCCGGGAAGCGACGCAAGGCGAACTGTGGGTCGGGTTTGCTGCTTGCTTCCTGCAGTCTCTGAGTTCACCGCTGCTCAGCATGTGCCTTACTCTGCCGACAATGTTTATTATTTTTTTAAAGATTTATTTATTTAGTTGCAAGTCAGAGTTGCACAGAGAGAGGTGAGGCAGAGAGAGAGAGAGAGGGAGAGGTCTTCCATTCATGGTTCACTCCCCAGTTGGCCACAATGGCCAGAGCTGTGCTGATCTGAAGCCAGGAGCCAGGAGCTTCTTCTGGGTCTCCCACATGGGTGCAGGGACCCAAGGACTTGGGCCGTCCTCTGCTGCTCTCCCAGGCCATAGCAGAGAGCTGGATCGGAAGTGGAGCAGCTGGGTCTTGAACCAGTGTCCATTTGCGATGCCCGCACTTCAGACAGGGCGTTAACCCCCTGCGCCATAGTGCCGGTCCTCTGACAATGGTTTAAGTGCTGGAAAGAAAAGTGTCATTGTTATTTTAGAAAAGTGTGTGTAGGGAATGAGCCCAGCACGCCCTCATGCGCACTCTGCAGGCTGTGGCAGGAGGTTGCAGGTTTGCTTCTCATCTAACCCATCTCTGTGAATGCACAATTGTTTGCATATGTCGAATGGGGGAGGCAACGACTTTCTGATTCAAAACCATGGCTTCTTCCCAGGTAAGGGCCGTGCCATGGGATGCTGGGATCCGACTCTTTCTCAACCAGGTGTGACCAAGGCATGGTATCAGGCAGGAGCGGGTTTGCTGCATAAGAGCTGAGTGCAGGGGTCTAACCAGAGTGAAGGCATCCCCACCCATCAGATGAACTCCAGCCCCTCAGCCACCCTAAGGCCACAGACAAGCTCTTTTCTTGGCTTGAACCACGTTGCTTGCGATTGTGAGTTGCAATTTTGTAAAAACTTTAAAAATTAGTGTAAAGTTTCAGCTTAAGAACTTATAAAAAGAGCACATTAAACACAAAATAAACAGAAGAAAAGAAATAATAAGGGGGCCAGTGCCATGGCGCAGTGGGTTAAAGCCCTGGCCTGGAGCACTGGCATCCCATATGGGCGCAGTTCAAGTCCCAGCTGCTCCACTTCAAATCCAGCTCTCTGCTGTGGCCAGGGAAAGCCATGGAAGATGGTCCAAATCCTTGGGTCCCTGCACCCACGTGGGAGACCCGAAAGAAGCTCCTGGCTCCTGGCTTCGTATTGGTGCAGCTCCAGCCGTTGTAGTCATCTGGGGAGTGAACCATCGGATGGAAGACCTCTCTCTGTGTCTCTACCTCTCTCTGTAACTCTGTCTTTCAAATAAACAAGATAAATCTTTAGGAAAAAAAAAACAAAAATAAGAAATAATAAAGATCAATAGGATTGAAAACAGGAAGTCAATAGAAAAAACTCAACAGAACTCAAAGCTGTTTTTTTAAAGATTAAATAAAATTTATAAGCCTCTTTTTAAGCTGAGAAATAAGAGAGACAGAATACTAAAATCAGAAATGGAAGAGAAGACATCACTACAGATCCTATGGACATTAAAAAGATAATAAAAGAAAAATTATGAACAACTCTATATTCACAAGTTTGATATTCCTGATGAAATGGACCAAATCTCTTAAAAGATGCAATGTGCCAAAACTCACACAAGAAAAAATAATTTAAATACACCAATGCCTATTAAAGAAACGGAATCAATAGTTAGCAGCTGTCTAAAACACAGAAAGCACCCGCCCCAGTGGACTCCCAGTGAACTGTCCTAAACGTCAAAGGGAGGCGGTGAGCAATTCTCCATGACAGAAGCAGAGGGAACGCAGACCACTATCTCCTGTATAAACATAGATACAAAAATCCGCAGCACAATTTTTCTGAATAAAATTCAACAGTGACTAAAAACAATTATATACCACGAGCAAGTGGAATTTATCCCAGACAAGCCTGGTTCAACTTTTGAAATCAATTCATGTAATCATTGCATCATAAGATAAAGAAGAAAAACACCAGATCAGAGCCATGGATGCAGAAGGAGCATGGAGAAAAACTCAGCACCGTTCATGATCAAAGCTCTCAGCCAGCCGGTGCAGAGAGGGCCTTCTACACCTGATGAACAGCAAGTGCAGAACACACCGCCCCTCGTGATGGGGAAGGGGCTCCTCACGAAGATCAGGCACAGAGAAGACCCTGCTCATCGCCCTGGGCACCCTCAGACGGGACGTCCCAGGGAGTGCAGAGGACCGGAGCTGAGCGTGGAAGGGAGATGAACGAGAACCGGCCTGCGTTCCCTGGGCTGGCTACCCATGTCTTCTTGTTTTACTCCACTTTGTAGCCAGGAGCTAGACTGTGGCCAAGCACTTCGGACACCTGGAGGGCTCTCATCACTGAAAGCCTCTCGAAGTGATTATTTTTAGAGTGAGTTCAAGTGAACTGTATCGATCACTGTAGGTAGATTACAAATAGAATGTATCAGGAACCCTTCAGCCAAATCACTCGGAAGGCAAGAGTGTGGTACAGGTCCCAGAACCAAGCTCTCGCTGAGCCTGAGCAGGTGCTGTGGCCCCCGGCTAGGGAGAGTGACATGAAGACCGGGGCACACGGGTCCTGGCCTCTGTGTTCTTCTGTGCGTCGTGGACCACCACGTCTACTTCTTGCTTTAAGGCACTTATATCTAAGTCCAACTGTTTCTTACTCAAAGCACAGCTCTTAGGCTTTGATTTTTAAAAAACGGTTCTCAGGGGCTGGTGGTGTGGTGCAGCAGGTTAAGCCATTGCCCATGATGCCGGCATCCCACAAGGCCACCGTCTCCCATCCCTGCTGCTCCACTTCTGATCCAGTTGACTGCTAAGGCACCTGGGAACAGCAGTGGAAGATGGCCCAAGTGCTTGAGCCCCTGCCCCCACAGGGGGACAGGGAAGAAGCTCCTGGCTTAGGCTTAGCCTAGCCCTGGCCATTGCGGCCATCTGGACAGTGAACCAGGAAGGTCTCTACTTCTCTCTATGTAACTCTGCCTTTCGAATAAGTAAATCTTAAAAAAAAAAAAAAAGATCAACGCAGGCAATGCCTCCCTTTCTGTTTTCCCTGAGTTTCAGATTCTGTGTGTTACCTGCTGACCCTGGCTCCTGGTTGCAGCTGTGCTTGGGAGCCTTGTGTGCTGTGTGCACAACACAGACCAGGGTATTTATAGAGTGGAGTAGAGACGTTGGCTCACGGTGCAGGGGTCTGGGAAGTGCAACGTCTGGGTGTCAGCGTCCGGTGATCCAGGCCACCACCCAGCGTGACAGAGCCACAGCACCAGCTTGGCGCCTTCTTCCTCTTCTCATAATGCCACTGCCTTCACCACAGGCCTACCTGCATGACGTCATTGAACCCCAGTTGTCTCCCAAAGGCTCCTCCTCCAAATTCGTCCACATGGGAATTCAAGGGTTAAATCAGACCCTCGAGGCTCGCTGGGAGTCCCCACCACTTTGAGGCTCTTGGCTGGAGTTCCGGGGCGGTGGAGTGCTGGGGCAGGAGCCGAGCCCTGAGATTCGGTGGCTCTTGGTTTCCCTTCTCCGCCTTGATGCCTTCTGGGAGAAGCTGTGGCTCTCTGCAGCTCTCCACTCGAGAGAAGCAGGACGCCAGCCATGGAGAAAGCGACCAGGCGGCTTCTCGCCCCGACTGCTGAGCCAGCCTTCCGGGGTCCCCAGCTGGGGCCCCAGCAGCGCCCCCAGTGCTGACACTGGGCTTCTGTAAACTCACCCGGCCTCAGATGAAGGAACCCCGCCTCCTCCCAGCAGTCCCTTTCTTCTGCAGAGGAGGGGGACGAGGGCCTTGCCCACCTTCCTGCCAGCTGCGGGCTTCGGAGGCTGTGTTCTCCATGGAGCCCTGTCCTGGCAGCCACAGCCTCAGAACGAGACGTCATCCCCACACGGCCATTGGAGGACTTCTGCATCCCCAAGACAGGCATGCAGCCCCTCCACGGCGTCACCGGCACTGACCTTACCCAGCCAGGCTGAGCAAATCACGCTGGAATTGATGCTAGGATCTACGTCCTGCTGCCCAGGTCAGTAAGCGGACTGGGTGTGCCCCATGGAGTGAGGAGTCTACTGGGCCAATGTGACTGACAGTATTGCAGGTGTCATCGCACCCCCTTCCATGGGGTCTGTCCACAGCTGGCCTTGACCTCCGTCATCAGGCAGGTCCCTTTGCAGAATTCAGATGGGGCTAAGGCCCTGGGATGCAGATGGGGAGGAGGGGAAACAGAAGCCCTGGGGGCTGCAATGAGCAAAGACCCCCAGCAGCCATTCAAACTGACACGCAGGGCTGGGGTGGGGTCCCTCCATCCATCAGGGCTGGGGTGGAGTCCCTCTGTCCATCAGGGCTGGGGTGGGGTCCCTCTGTCCATCAGGGCTGGGGTGGGTCCCTCCGTCCATCAGGGCTGGGGTGGAGTCCCTCTGTCCATCAGGGCTGGGGTGGGGTCCCTCCGTCCATCAGGGCTGGGGTGGGGTCCCTCCGTCCATCAGGGCTGGGGTGGGGTCCCTCCGCCCATCAGGGCTGGGGTGGGGTCCCTCTGTCCATCAGGGCTGGGGTGGGGTCCCTCCATCCATCAGGGCTGCTTCCTGCTGGAGGGTAGGGAGGCACGTGGGCCGTGTGCAGCTCGCCCGTGGCAGCCCCAGCCTGCAGCAGCTCACCTCCTGAGCTCTTGTCTGTGGCCCGACAGGAGGGAGGTTCCAGGGGTGAAAAGCTGAGTTCGTGCGATTTTCACTTTATGACACAAGCCTTTCACCTCACAGCCTCGTGTTCTCTGTCCCCGTGTAACCCGCCTCCCCATGCACACACAGACACACATGCGTAGGCACCTGTACATGTGAACACATGTGCACACACACCGCTGGGTGTTTTCCTGGGACCACAGGTCTCTCGTGGGTCACGTCCGTCTTAGCAGCGGCTGGAGAGGACAGGCCCAGGGACTCGGGAGCACTGACCCCCAGCAGCCCCAGATCTGGTGTGATTCTGCTTTCTCTGCCAGTTCCTTTATGAACTTTTTGTTACTGCTCCTCTTTTCCAAGTCAGCCAAGAGACAAATACAAGGCTGACACTTCCCCAAGAGCTTAGCGCGTCCACCTGGAACGCGGTACCTGCTATGCTGGGCTGGCCAGGGTGTCCTCCCCAGGGAGTGTGGGCGGAGAAAGACACAGATGTGGCTGAAACGGCTGGGACACTGCCCAGTTGCAGGCGATGGCGCAGGGAGCCGAGGCCAGCGGGGAAGAATCTGCACCCTGAGTGCAGGCTGTGGAGCCGGAACTTGGGCCCGGGAATGTTAACCCCCCACGGCCAGGTCGGCTCTTCCTGCCCAGGGCACGCGCAGAGGGCAGCAGGAGGAGATAATGGTGTGCGTGGCCTGTGGGGTGCTGAGAGAGGTGCCACGCTCCCTCTTCCTGTCTGCCTTCCACGCACCCTCACCAGGCACCTCCCGGAGACAGACCCTGGGCCTGCAGACGCGAGGGCACATGCTCCGTGTATAAGGGAGCTGCCGAGGGGCAGCTGGCCAGTGGCAGCAGAGCGAGGGGCAATCGGAGAAGGCGGCTCACGTGTTGGGGGTCGGCGGTCAGTTCTGCAAAACGCCTCGGGGTTTACCTGATGGAATTCTCGGGGGAAGAGTGGGAGGCCTGGCTGCCGGTCCAGACACTTGCAGACGGGGTTTGCAGAGACAGAACCCGCTTCCCAGGGGCTGCTGGGACCAGCATACGTGTGCCGGGGCCTGGTCCCGGTGTGGAGGGGTAAGACTGTTATGGTGGGGTCCAGTGAGGGGTAATTCAGCCTGGGGGTCTCCATCCTGGGATCTCTAGTTTTCATGGGTCAGAGGGGCCCCAGTAGAGTGGGTTTTTGCAAGGCAAGGCCACCAGGCAGCTGGTGTCATCGGCAAAAGTCCAGTCCTCTGTCTGCCTCTGCACTTGGAGGTGACACGGCGGGGGGGGGGGGGGCCCTGGCCAGGATGCTAGTGTTGGACCTCTGGCCACCAGAACTGTGCACCAAATACCCCTTAGTGTGCGACTCCACCCAGCTCAGGGAGTTGACTGCAGGAATACCTCGTGGCCCCGGGCAGGGAGGAGGCCACACTGCAGGGGTGAAGCCTGCTGCCCTGGAGTACGGCGGCCCCAGGGCCTGGCCAGGAGAGCGCGGGGTGACGGAGGCAGAGGCCAGGGGGCCCTGCATGAGCGCCGGCTTCTGAGCCTGGTCCTCCAGGCCCTGGCACGGGCAGCCGTCTCCCTGAGAAAACTGAGTTTTATGTGGGCCTCATTGTACAGGGAGCAGGAGCAGGTGGTCGTCACTCAAACGCACGTCCTGCCTTGGCCCACCTGGAGGGACAGCGCCTGTGGGAGCCTCCCCTCCCCCGGGCCTGTGGTCCTGCCCCGGGGCCCATCAGCTGGGGCTGGGACACTGCACTGGGTCTTGAGCCTCTGTGCCCGTAATTCCTTCCCGCCTCGCCCGGGTCTTCCCCACAGCCTGGCCCAGAGCAGCAGCTTCAAGCTGTGGACCCTGGAAAGAGCCCGGGGCAGCCTTGGGAGTGGCACAAGGCAGAGCAGAGGCATCTCTGGAGGGTCAGGTCGGGCGACTGCCCGAACGAAAGCTTCCGCAGCTGTCCAGCTTCTGGGCCAGAGAACATTCTGAATGTGGACAAGATGGGAGCTGACAGCAGCGCAGGTACACAGCAGGGAATGGCAATGGGGTCATCAGAGGACAGGATCTCTGTGCATCAGGGGACAGCGAGATTAGGGTAAGGGATCCATCTGTGTCAGGGCGACAGAGCTGCCTCTGCGTCCGTTCAGCTCTGTCTGAACCCCGCCCTGTCTCCGTCCTTAACTTCCTTTGTTCGTAGCCGCACCTTACGCAGTGAGTCCTTCAGTCACGTGTGTTCTGTTTAGGTTAGAACTACTCCAGCGCGATGACTCCTGTTCCCTTTCTGTTTCCAACTCACTCCCATGTTCCTGACTTGCGACTGTGGAATGCCTTCTAAACAGAGAGGTGCATGAAACGTAGGTGCATGGGAAGGCGCATTACTAGTGATGATGATGAAAATAGACCTGCAGACCTCCCACGATACCCTTAAACCTCCCCGTGAGCCTCCCCAGGCCACTCCTGCTACCTCCATGTCCCTATAGTCCAGCCCAGGGGACCAAGCCCTGGGCTCACAGCAGTTCTGTTCCTTTGCCTTACAGCACACTCTCATATGTATTCCTTTCAGACAATTCACTGCAGGTGCGCCCCCAAGCCTGTGTCAACTTCCACATGTGCATTTTTCTGTAATTTGTTTTATTTTTCATTCCACACTATCGTATGAAACTTATCCTTGTTTGTGAAACTTAAGCTCATGCATTGCCGTGTGTGGGTTGTGCTGTTTGTACGGCGGCTGTGACACACGCATTGCTCTGTGTGGGCTGACATGGCTGGCTGGCTGCCGTGACACACGCATTGCTGTGTGTGGCTGGGATGTTCATATGGCTGCTGTGGCTCAGGCCGTCCTCTCGTGGGATGATGTCACTGTACAACTTCTCTTCTTTGGCCATGGATGCAGTGAGTTCACAGACTTCTATTGCTCTGTGATGGTTCATGGGTGAAGCAAATGCCACATCTGCATATTTGCCTCCTGAAGACCCCTGGTGCCTCCTCCGGCTCTCATCTTGATGGGCGGAGTTCGGTTTTGCAGAACCCAGCACACAGGCACAGTGACTTTCGGGTGGATCTGTCCATGCTCAGATTTACTGGATTTTGTCAAACTGATTTCCGCACCGCATGGACCCTGCCACCCATCAGAAGCGGACGCGGTTCCCATCCTCTAACTGCGTCACGGACGCTTCGTGTCCCATCCTCTAACTGCGTCACGGACGCTGCGTGTCCCATCCTCTAACTGCGTCACGGACGCTGCGTGTCCCCAGGGTTTTAGGGTTTTGTCAGTTGGATGGTTGGAGAGGCTCTGGCTGTGGTGCCTGCTTCCACTCTAGGTTGCCAACGAGCCCTTCGAGGTCACCAGGGAGACAGATGGAGCAGGGGCTGCAGCCTGCTGCCGTCCGCGCGGGATTTTGTAGGATCGGTTGGGAGGGAGGTGGGGAGGTGGCTGTAAGTGGCAGGGGGGCAGGACGGGCCGGGGGTGCGCATTCTTCTGCTTTCTGGCTTGCCTGTGCGTTTCAAGTTCTGCTTCCCAAGTGTCCCATCGGTTCTGACTCATGCTTCTAATGAGTTCTATTTTCAGAAATTTTTCATGGAAACCTTGGAGCCTCAGGAGTTGTGCTGGTTCTCAGGATGAAAACAAGGTCTTGTCACATGCAGAAGGCTCTCCCTCGTTCAGCAGACAGTGGTGTGAGAGGTCTGCGGGGCTGGCACCCCAGCAGTGGGGGCGATTCCTGGCAGTGAGCAGGAGGGGCCCCGGAGCTAGGATCCCCCCTCTCCTCCCTGACAGCCAGGCTTGCTCCCATCTCTGCCCTCTCCCTGACAGCTGGGCTTGCTCCCATCTCTGCCCTCACAGGCCGCTTGGGGATGCAGACAGCGGTGCCTTGTGTTCCTGGAAAATGTTTTGCTGAATTTGCAAACCGGTGATGTTCTACCTGGATGGGAGCCGGCAGGCAGGATCCTATCTCAGAACTGTCCCCAGAACTCCTGATGCAGCCCGGGGCACCGGTGCTCACTGGGCAGCAGCCGGGGTGAAACAAGGTCATGCTGTAGCAACAGATACTAACGGCTGATTCGCACTCCCAGTGTCAGGGACCAGGGATGGACACGGCAGCCCTGGCCTCCTGGAGTGGTCTCACTGGGGGAAGACAGCGCCACTCATTAAGCTCAGGAGCAAAGAAGACATGAGCAGAGAGTGGCCAGTCCCACAAGGCGGCTCGGGCGTGTTCTGACCAAACACAACAGAAGTGAAGCAAGCGGCCGTGCAAAGCGAGGGGAGGGAGCGTTGGCAGAGGTGCACGTATGTGCTGGTGTCCACTGGGCGCAGCTCGCGGTGTCCAGCGCTGAGAGGAGCGGGCGTCTGGGCTGAAGGCGGAGGCCAGAGGCCACTGAGGTACGTAGGCCCCACTGGTCTGCACCAGCTGCGGGCCAGGACAGGGAATGGCTGCTCTGTCCGCCTCAGCGCTCCCTGGTGGGCGCTCCCAGTCCCCTGCATTGCACACAGGCACTGGAACCCTGCACTGCCACAGGCACCCTGGCGGCCTCACCACAAGCCAGCCGCCGCCCCGTGTCCTGCTCTGTCCCATCAGTGGGACCCCGGGGCACTGTGGCCGTGTCTGCCCTAGGCCCCGCTGCCCGCCCTCCCCATCAGGGCTCGTCTGTGCCTCACTCCGAGCACCTGAGTGCCGTGGGGCCCCGCAGAGACAAGCGCAGGCTTCCTCAGCCTTTCACTCCTTGGGTGGAGTCCTGACACCGCGTGAGACCTGACCGTTCTCACTGAAGGGCCACAAGCAGGAGCCGCTTCCGGATCAGAGGGTCTCGCCCACGGCAGCTCCCCCTCGGGCTCCCCCCGTCTCTGGCCAGCGGGCTGCAGGGGAGGAGCGAGGCGGGGGAGGGGGGGGAAGGAGGGAGGAGGCGCAGCAGGAGAGCAGGCATGGAGCAGTACTCCCAGCTGTAAGCAGGCTCCCTTGGGACTGGCCACACGAGGGCGGTGAAGGGGCAGGTGAGTGTCTAGAACATGCAGCCCCGTGGCCTGTGCAGGGTGGGGCGCAAGGAGAAGCTCCGGTAGGGGCCGGGCAGAAGGCAGCTGTTCTGCCGCCAGGGGGCGCCCCCGAGCCGGCCGCAGCTCTGCACACAGGAGGCTTGTCAGGGTGGGGGCTGCGGAGGGCGGACTTGGGACCCACCCGCGGGGGCCGCCCTGTTCATTTTAACCTGGTGAAGGGACGGCTCTGTGCTGTTTCCTGCCTGGGTTACTGCGTCCCTCCCGGGGCAAGGCCCCTTTCTGCTCAGTTCCTCCCACGAGCTCCCCCGGCTCAGGGGCACCTGTGTAGCCCTTCGGGCAGGTGCAACGCCCCCCGCCCAGTGCCGCCCCACGTCGCAGCAGCGGCTGCTGCCTTCGCTGTTCATTCTCCCCTGGGATGCAGCTCAGGGGACCACGTGGCTTTCCTTTCTCGATCGATGCACGGGGCCCGGGGGCTCGCCTGGCTTCCCTGCCGTGGGGGCTCTGGGGGTCCTCTCTGACGTGGGCTTTAACGGCCGCGGGCGCTGTCCTGAGAGGACGTTTGTCAAGCCGCCCCTGTGCCCTTTGTGGACCCACGGTGTCCCTGAGGTCCACGCCTTGAAATTAAAACAAACTGAAGCAGAAGCCAGCAGGTGGCGGGCTCGGACCAGGAATCCCAGGGCTTCATCCGCGGCAGGAGCAGCGGACCAGGAAACCCAGCCGGAGAAACGCTGTCCTCCAGGGAGGGCTGCTCTAGGGAGCAGGGGGCGCTTCCTCCCGGGTCTGCCTCAGGGTCCCACTCAGGGATCTTCCGTTTCTGCAAACCCTCAGCCTCCCGGGCCCCTGCGGCGCTGCCAACCCACTGGGCACCCCCATGCCCGAACACCCCGATTCTTACCTTGTCAGCCCCTCCCAGAAACAACCACCAGAGGGACCGAGTCTTAGGTCACGGTGGCGGCCGTGACGAGGTCTCCCAGGTGGGGAATGCTGGGTCACTGTCCACGGGGAGAACAGGAGGCGCCTGGCGCCCACGGCGGAACACCTGCCCTCATGGCTATGGAGGATTGTGGGAGTGTGGGACCCAGGCTCCACGGCTCCAGCTCCTGCAGCCAGAGGGAGGTGAGGTCCAGGGAAGGGGGCTGCACTGCAGACCAGCCCCGAGGACCCTCATCTGCTCCCCGACCCCACAGCACCCTTCTGTTGTACCTTCCCTCGTGGCCCTGGTAGAGCCGAGGGGGCTCTGTGACAGTCTCCAGCAGAGGGGCGGGAGCACGTGTCCAGAGCTCTGTGGGGTCTGACTCTCTGTGACCTCAGCAGTGCGTAGGGTCTCCAGCTGAGGGTGGGGGCACAGTGTAGGCCGTGCCATGTCCTGTGTGGGGTCACTGGCACCCCACTGGAGAGCTGCAGTCTCGGGCCCTGGTAGTGCTGTCAACTGATACGTGCCCAGCCCCCTCTGTTGCTTGGACAGAGTGACACGGCTGGGCCAGCTCCGACAGGGAGACAGGCTCGCCTCCCCAGTGTGTGTGTGGAGTCCCACCTGGCTCTGGGGCATAGGTCGACCGTGGGATCACTCCACCTCCACAGTCACCAGAGCTGATCTCAAAGGAGAAACCTCATTATACACGCGGGGACTTCAAACAGCTCCTAGACAGTGGAGTTAAAACCTAAGTTTATTTTGGTTCAACAGTCTTTAAAAACGTGCATTTTTAAAAAAGATTTATTTATTAGAAAGAGTTACAGAGAAGCAGAGGCAGAGAGAGAGAGAGAGAGAGAGAGAGAGAACGAGAGAGAGAGAGAGAGAGAGAAAGAGAATCTTCCATCCACTGGTTCACTCCCCAAAAGGCAGCAATGGCCAGAGCTTAGCTGATCCGAAGCCAGGAGCCAGGAGCTTCCTCCAGGTCTCCCACACGGGTGCAGGGGCCCAAGGACTCGGGCCATCTTCTACTGCTTTCCCAGGCCACAGCAGAGAGCTGAACTGGAAGTGGAGCAGCTGGGTGTTGAACCGGTGTCCATATGGGATGCCAGAACTGCAGGCGGCAGCTTTACCTGCTATGCCACAGCACTGGCCCCTGCACTGTTGTTTTCTTCTTTTTTAAAAATTTATTTAATAAATACAAATTTCCAAAGTAAAACTTTTGGATTATAGCAGCTTTTTCCCCCCATAACCTCCCTCCCACCCACACCATCCCATCTCCCAGTCCCTCTCCCATCCAATTCTTTATCAAAATTCATTTTTAATTATCTTTACACGCAGAAGATCAATTTAGTATATACTAAGTAAAGATTTCAACAGTTTGCACCCACACAGACACACAAAGTATAAAGTACTGTTTGAGTACTAGTTATGCCGTTAATTTGGATATTACAACACATTAAAGACAGAGGTCCTACATGGGGAGTAGGTGCACAGTGACTCCTGTTGTTGATTTAACAACTGACACTCTTATTTATGACGTCAGTAATCACCCGAGGCTCTTATCATGAGCTGCCAAGGCTATGGAAACCTCTTGAGTTCTCCAACTCCGATCTTATTCCAACAGGGTCATAGTCAAAGTGGAAGTTCTCTCCTCCCTTCAGAGAAAGGTACCTCCTTCTTTGATGGCCACTTCTTTCTACTGGGGGGTGTCTCACAGAGATCCTTCATGTAGGATATTTTTTTGCCACAATGTCTTGGCTTTCCATGCCTAAAATACTCTCATGGGCTTTTCAGCCAGATCCGAATGCCTTAAGGGCTGATTCTGAGGCCAGAGTGCTGTTTAGGACATCTTTCATTCTATGAGTCTGCTGTGTATCCCACTTCCCATGTTGGATCATTATCTCCTTTTTAATTCTGTCAGTTAGTATTAGCAGACACTAATCTTGTTTATGTGATCCCTTTGACACTTAATCCTATCATTATGATCAATTATGAACTGAAACTGATCAGTTTGACTAGTGAGATGGCATTGGTACATGCCACCTCGATGGGATTGAATTGGAATCCCCTGGCACGTTTCTAACTCTACCTTTAGGGGTAAGTCCGATTGAGCATGCTGCACTATTTTTTAATAATACAATTTTCAAGAAGTTACTAAGACCCCTCAGGTGCATGGATTTCATGCCACAGAGCCGGCCCTCACCTGGCTGAATCACGGTGATGTTGATGCGCTGACCCCAGTACCTGCAGCTGTGACCTTGTTGGAAATGGATCTCCACCACGGACAGGGTGCATCCCCAGGGCAGGCCCCTGTTCCAGTAGGCCGGTGTCCTCACCAGAGGGTAGAGACGCCAGAGAGGGGACACCGAGGGGCCGGGAGAAAGGCCGGGAGCAGAGTGCTCCCCGGCTTCTCCAGAGGCCATTGTTTCAGAAGTCCAGGCACCAGGACCCGGAGACAGGGAACATGCCCAGGGCAGGCGCACTGCGGGGCAGGCGCCTCCCCACACGGGGACAGCACCGTGGGTCTCTGCTCCGGCTGCCCCTGCTCTGGTTCCCGATGTTACCTTCTGGTATTCCAGTTACAGGTTGTTTTCCGAAGTTGTCTCCCATTTCTTGAATGTTCTGTTTTTGTTTTTTTAAATTCTGTTTTATCTTTGCATTTCAGTGTAGGAAGATTCTACTCAGTAGTCTTTAAGATGACTGATCCTTGGTCGTGTTTGGTCTCCTGGGTCTGAGTTCTGGCTCTGCTCCGAGTTCTACTTTCCTGCAAGTGCGCTCCTGGGAGGCACTGCTGACGGCTCAAGTACTTGGGTTCCCGTCACCCACCGGGGAGACCTCGGCTGAGTTCCCCGCTCCTGGCTTCAGTCTGGCCCAACTCTGCCGCTCCAGGCATTTGAGGAACGAACCAGTGGCTTCCAGGAGCTCTCTGTCATCAGTCTCTTCTCTTCTCTCTCTTTTAAAAAAATATTTATTTCAAATGCAGAATTACAGAGAGGCAGAGGCAGTGGCAGAAGCAGAGAGAGAGGTCTTCCGTCCGCTGGTTCACTCTCCAGATGGCCACAACGGCTGGAGCTGTGCCGATCCGAAGCCAGGAGCCAGGAGCTTCCTCTGGGTCTCCCATGTGGGTGCAGGGGCCCAAGGACTTACACCATCTTCTACTGCTGTCCCAGGCCACAGCTCAGAGCTGGATCGCAAGTGGAGCAGCTGGGACTTGAACTGGTGCCCATATGGGATGCTGGCACTGCAGGTCGTGGCTTTACCCTCCACGCCACAGCGCCGGCCTCATGTTTTTCTCTCACAGCAGGTTAGGGGCCTCATTCAAGGCCTGCATCCGTACCAGCGTGCCCACTGGACTCCCGGCTGCTCCACTTCCCACCCAGCTCCCTGCTAATGCACCTGGGGGAGCACGGATGATGGCCCAAGTGCGTGGGCCCTGCCCCTCATGTGAGAACCGCCAGTGGAGCTCTGGGCTCCCGGCTCAGTCCCGGCCCAGCCCCCGCCATTACGGGAGTGAGCGGGCAGGTGGAGGACTCTGTGTTATTCCTTCAGGTAAATGAATTAAAGGACAAGACCGGCTGGGGCTGGCGCTGGGGCCTGACCTGTGTGGGCGCTGGTTCGAGTCCTGGCCGCCCCACCGCCTGCTAACAGCCGGGAAAGCGGCCCCTGCACCCACACGGGAGACCCGGAGGAGGCTCCTGGCTGCTGGCTTCGGCCATCTGGGGAGGGACCAGCGGACGGAAGACCCCCCTCCGCCCCCTTCTGGCCCGCATCTCTCCCTAACAGATGAGACCCAACTTTAGCACCAGAAAGAGCTGTCGCACGAAGTAGTTCACTGGCAGCAACATTCCCAAGGCAGGGACTCCAGGAAGGGGAAACGGGTATCTTGTTTTAGCAGGAAAAGAGCACATGGACAGTGGACGTCGCAGGTAGGGACCGGGCAGTCTCGTCTCTATGTGCCCATAGGACGGCCCTGGGCGCGCATGCGCAGTCCACAGACGCGCCTTCCCGGGCACACCGGGTTGCGCCGGGCACACGCATGCGCAGTTGCGTCTTCAGGGACACGCAGAGATGGGCCCGGGGTACGCATGCGCAGTTGCGTCTTTACGTGCACATCACGACGTGGCCGTAAGGAAGGTTGGCGCTGGTTCTGGGCCGAGGTCGTGGCGGCCCTTGTGTGACGCGTCGGGGAGGACAGCGGTGGAGCGAAGGGGCCTGGGGCAGCCGAGACCCCGGGAGCCGGGAGCTTTGCGCCGGCCGCTGCGCGTGGGGACTCCCGGAGCCGCGTCCCGCCCCCTCCGGCCTCTGTCTGAAAGCCGGCCAGGCCGCGCCGCGCGTGGGAGCGGGGAGCGCAGGCCGCGGCGGCCGGGACGAAGGCCCGCGCTGCCCTCGTGCGGACGTCAGGGCGCCCGGGCCCGCAGTGCGTGTCCGAGCCCGCCCGGGTGCTGCGGCCCGCGCGGCCTTCTGCGCCTGTGGCTGCGCTGCGCTCCTCCCGCGTGTCTCGTTGCCGCCGCAGCTGTGTCCGCCGTGCTCACCGGAGGCGCGGGCGAGGGGCTCGGGCGTGGCTGCCCCGAGGGGCGCTGGCCTGGATCCCCGGCCTGGGCCGTCCGGCCGCTCTCACGCTCCCCGGCCTGGTGGACGCGGGGCTCAGCCCAGCCTCCTGCTGTCCTCGCATCGCTTTGGGACTGGGCTCCCCTCTCTGGGGGGCAGTCTGTGGGTCGCCGGCAGGGCTGGCTTCCGGGGCCCCGGGGCACCAGCACCCTGGGCGTGGTGTTTGATGCGAGCCGCGCACACCTCCCCGAGCACTGGGGTGGTCTGGGTGACACCTGACGCGCGCGGCTGCTCTGCATGCGGTCGCCATGCTGCAGACTAGGGGACAGACAAGGAACACGACTGCGCGTGCTCTGTGCGGGTGTGCTTCTTCCTTTTTAAAGACGTGTGTATGTGAAAGAAGGAGAGAGATCTCCATCCACTGGTTCGCTTCCCAAAGGGCTGGGCCAGGCTGACGCCGGAGCCGGGAGCTCCATCCGGGTCTCCCACGACGGTGCAGGGACTCAAACATGGGCCATCTGCTGCTGCTGTCCGAGGCCAGTTAGAGAAGAGCTGGATCAGAAGTGGAGCAGCTGGGCACAAACCGATGCCCACATGGGACGCCATGTTGCAGGCGGCAGCTTAACCCACTATTGACTGGCGCCGTGGCTCCACAACACTGGCCCCAGATACACTTAAAAAAAAAGATTGTGTATGCACAATTGGTTGAATCCAAAGACATGGAACCAGTGGAGGTGCCGGGCAGATTGTCTTTGTTGAGTTTTGGGATTTAGAAAGCAAGAACCGGCTCCCTCCTGCGTTCTGCCACGGAAACGTTCCCGTGAGGGATAACTGTACCCCCTCTCCCAGAAATGTCACACGGCAGCCACGAGCACTCAGGCGTGCCTTTGCGTCAGGACAGGACACTGCTCCCCCGTGTCTGTCGGGGAGTTCCTTTGACCCTGCATGACCAGGAAGTGAAACACCCTCCAGTTACACAGTCGAGAGGACCAAGAACACAGAAGGCCATGGTGGTCCTGTCTGGAGGCAGCAGTTCGGGTGAAGCTTGTTTTTGGTCTTTCTGGTGAGACGCAGTGAGTGTGTGGGGATCGTCGTCCGTGCAGGGCAACAGCAGGGCCTGGGTGAGCCTGTGCATCAAGACCACGTAGGCAGCGGGGAGCCGCGCACGCGGTGTGCAGCACTGTGGACCAGTGTCGGAGGGAAAACAGCTAACATAAAAGTGGACCGCGTGTCCCTGGAGCCACCAGGGCCCAGGCCCACCCCGGGATCTTCAGGTAAAGAGGCTGAAATAACATCCACGAAGCCTCGCCCTGTGTTTGGCCCTGTGCTTTGCAGGGTTAACCTAGGCATTTCCGTAGCTGAGAGAGGTGGAGGAAATAGTCGTACTTCACTGAGCAGGTCGCCGTGCAGCTGGCCTTACCCCTCCTCTGCCTGCAGCCCACCCCGCCCTCCTGGCTGCTGGCACGGAAATGCAGATGGGCCACCATGGCTGTGGAGCGTGTGTGTGCTTGGGTCTGGGCTCGACATCTGCAAAGAGCACGTCTGGGCATGCAGGCAGCAGAGGCCTGCAACTGTGTTTAGACTGCCCTGGCCCGAGTCAACGCCACACGGTATGTGCTTCCTGGAGTTCAGCAAATTTGGACGCTGTTTTTATACTTCGACCTTGTGAGTTGTATTTTTAATGAGCCATTTTACAAACTCTGAGGAGGAGTGTCTGCATCCTGCAGGGTGTGTGTGTGGGGGCATTCTTTCCATCACTGCCGCGGTGTGGCCTCGTTTCCAATGAGCTGTTGGGTGACAGATTGAAAATGCTCCGGAACTTCACTGCTGCTCAGCTCGGGTTGGGTGTGGAGGATCTGAATGTTCACAAGTGCTTTAATAGCTGCTCCGTGGCTCCCCTGCCCAAAAGCCAAGAGTTTGTTAATACATGTTCACAAGTAAAGGAGGAGATCCAAGGACAAGGAAGCCAAGGTCACCTGATGATTTCAAATTTGTTGGTGGCTGTTATTTATGAAAGGGAGAAGGCTCCCAGCGACTGGTTCACTCCCCACATGCCCACAATAGCCCTGGATAGGGGGTCAAAGCCGGGAGCCAGGAACTCAGTCCAGGTCTCCTATGTGGATAAGGGTCCCAAATGCTCGAGCCACTGCTGCTGCCTCCAACAGTCTGCATTAGCAGGAAGCCGGAGCCAGGAGTAGAACCCAGGTACTCTGATACGGGATACGGTAACCACTGCCCATCACTAAGGTCAGTGCCCACCTCCATTATTTCAGTGTGTGTTTTAATAATCCTACTATTAAGTGTAAAGATATTTTGCATTGGTTATATTCTCGTAACATCATAAAGGTTTTTTTAAATGAAAACCTATCATAGTATGTAAAACAAAATTATACTCAGAATCTAATGCAATCAAAAAATGAGTGAGCAAGAGAGAGACAGGGTTGGCAAAACAGTGACCTAACACTGGGTTCCTGGATGCAAGGTCTGTCAGTGCCTAGCCTTGTCATTGTTACTTGGACAGGCGGCTTCTCTCTTCTGATAAATACAAAGATGACCAGCTAGATAGCCTGTCAGAGAACTAAGTTTAGTACCTGCAGTTTTCTGAAGTAAGAACCTGAGGACTGGTGGTCTTGCTGTGAAACTTTGGACAAGGACCACACTTCCTGATCTTGGAAGTCCAGTAGCAAAATAGTGGAGTTGAGTGGGAGGGGCTCAGGGGTCTTTGTGCTACCTTTAAAGGCCAAAGTTGTAAAACTGTTACTCTACTCTGGGTATTCTGTTCGTTTTTCTTGGATATGGACTTTAATTAACTGTTGTGCTGTAAACTCACGTTCACTTGGGTCATCCAGGTCAGTCTTGTGAGTTTCTTACTTGAGGATGACTCCATCCTTTGCAAAGGTCATTGTTGGGTCCATAGCATACTATGTGTTTTAGCTTCAGTGTTTGCATTTCTCGGTGTGTGTGTGCATGTATATGTTTGACAATGAAAGAAATTAGGATAATCTTGTGATACGGGTCAAAAACAATTTTTATTGCTATATGTAAAACCAGAAATGAGTGAAATTGTTGGTATCTAAAAATAGGTTTATTTTTCTGTGTTACCAATAAGTAAGACTGAGAAAGCATGAGGAAGAGTTAACCCCTCCCTGGGGATTGGCAAGAATAACATGATGCTAATTGTGGTCAGGATCTGTCTGTTCGCCATGATGGTATTGTCATTCATCAAATATATATAAGCTTAAGTAAATATAAAGTATGGAAGGACTTGATACCTCACTGTAGGCTCTGGTTTGTTCTTCCTTTTTAATGAAAGGGTTCAAGCAATGCTTCATAAATAAGTTGATCATCTCTTGTATAGAGGTAATAACTGCTGCATTTTTTTTTTTTAAACAATCAGCATTTGCTCTTAGCTCCTAAGTTCATGGTTTTTTATGGAGTAAATCACACAGCCAGGAGGTGAGCTTTGTCAGCTGAGCCCGGCTCTAATCAGTCTGAACTCTGCATTGTGTGTCAGTTTTGGGTTGTCCCCTGGGATGCATTCGTGCTGCTGGGTTTAAGAATTCGTAAGGGCCTTGGTGTGTTCCTGATCCCTGTGATCTGACCTCTTCACTACCGTCTAAATGAGGGAAATTTTAACATGACTCTATCTTGGGTGAAAAAATGACAAGGAATGTGTTTTGAGGGCATTCAAATCATGGCCATTGGGACCTATCACGTGAGCTCAAATATGGGCCGAGTGGCTGTCGTCTTCCAGGAGCTAAGGGCAGGACTTACAGAGCTTATGTCCTAGTGCAAACTCTGGTAAACAGGAAGCACAGGTCACTGTTTTAGAACTTAACCTCAAATCATTCATTGATTCAAGTTTCCTTCATCTTTACTCGTAAACCAACATTATTAAGGCTACCACTGTCCCAGGTAACCACACTTAATGCTCAGAGGGCAAAGGGTTAGACTTCTGCCCTGAACCAGATCATCTGCTGTATGTAGTAGTGGTTTACACACTGCTCACACATCTGCTGGTTCTGCTGGTCTGAGCTGGGCTTGGGCATCTCAGGGGTCTCACACATATCTGGAGGCTTGCTGCGTATTGGCTTATCTGACAGGGCTTCAATCTAGACAGCGGGTTTTTCCTCTTGCTTCTTGGCTCTTGACCAGCTGTCCTTGGTGGTCCCCAGACATGTGAGGGAGCTTGGCACAGAGCCATAAAGCCACGTGGACAACCTCTAGCTGACCTATGCATACTGACACATGGGTGAGCCCTGAACCCAGCTCAGATCAGCAGAGAGCCCAGAGGTCCCATGGATGCAAGAGAACCAAGTATGTGTTGCTGCACGCTGCTGGGTGATCCAGTTGTTTGTTACACCTGGTGCAGTAATAGCCATTCCCAGGGTGGTTTTAGGCAGGTCATCCATCTCCTAATGGCGGTGCCTGCCCTTGGGCTGTGAGTGGTGGTGGGAGAGGGTGCCAGTGGTCCCTCAGGGGAGTCTGAGGGGGTGTTTGTGTGCAGTGTGTGTCTACAGAAGAGCATGCTTTAACATAGGGTATTAGACTATAGGGTGCCCGATGCCCAGTCTTCTGCCAGAGTTTGTGTGTGGGGGCTGTGAAGATACTAGGACAAGCTTGCATGTGACTCTGTTATAAACACCTATATTTGTTGGTTGGTCACAGCTTATCTGAAGTTTTTCCTCCTTTAAATTTCCACTGAATGAGAGTGAGAAAGTGAATGGGAGAAGAGAAAGAAGAGGAAGCTGTATAAAGTTAGTATGATATGAAATAAAAATTGACTGAAATAAACATACATTTCTTCAGTTGGTCTCCGCCTCCCCATCACCCACCCTCCCTCTCCCAGCGAGCCAGGTGTCCCAGAGCAGAGGCCTGAGTTCATCTCAGATCCGGACACCAGGTGTAAAAGGCACACCACTAGGAGAGGGGCTTTGGGCGACTCTGACAGCTGGAAGTGGTGCCGTGTGCATAGCAGTCTGGTCTTTACATGGACCTTATAGCTCTTCCCTCTGAGCACTCTTGCCTGTGACCCGACCTGCAGCTGTAGTGCGGCCCGTGTGGAGTTCTTAGGACTTTGCAGTGTCTGGTAAGCATCATTTCCCAGCTCTGATCTCTGTCTCTCTTCATTTCCATCCTGGGGGAATTCTCCGCTCCTTCCTAGCAGGAAAATGTACCCGCTTCTCAGACTAGCCAGCCTCAGGGTGCTTCTGCCCTGTTTGCCCTTCACTTGGGGAAACTGGGACCTACAGATCTGCCTTTCCCAATAGTGCAGGGATGTTGAGATGCAGACCAAATGGAGTTAATGTTGAGCCCAGGGTGGGTTATATGCTGGTAAAGACAGACAACATGGTACAAATGACAGATACAATCTCGATTTTCCTTTCTCAAACACAGGGAGCAGAGCCATATGGAAGTGAGGTTCTTGTAGAGTTTGCTCTGACAGTTGCTGCTTGCTTTACAGAATGGAGATAGGATCAGCCACAGTGAGGGTCCAGAAACTTCCTCTAGAAAAATGTTTGCTCTATCAAACAAAACTCGCCATTTAAGGAAGGACATGGGAGCCGGCGTTGTGGCACAATGGGTTAAGCCGTTACCTGCAACGCTGGCATCCCATATGGGTGCTGATTTGAGTCTCGGCTGCTCCACTTCTGATGGCCCAAGTCCTCGGGCTGCCGCACCCACATGGGATATATAGATGACGTTCCTGGCTCCTGCCTTCGGCTTGGCCCAGACCCCGCCATTGCAGCCATCTGGGGGAGTGAACCGGCAGATGGAAGATTTTCTCTCTCCCTCTTTCTCTGTAACTCAGCCTTCCTAATAAATAAAATACATCTTAAGAAGAGAAACAATAATTCTGTTAATGAAAGCGCGTGTCAGCAGCCTCCCTGGCAGACCCCCATGACCCTGGCAGGTAAACTGGAAGTGGCTGACCATCAATCAGGGCAATGCAAGGCCCGTGCAGAGTTTCATCATCGTTTTCTAGTCTAGTTCTTGTTCTATTTTCCTGGTGATGGGCACTTGAAAAATGTTCCTTCTTTGAAATTGGAAATAAATTTTAGGAACTAATTGTCTTTGTCAGTGGTGAACTTACAAATATTTATCATCTGATCTGAAATATTTTCAATCCCTTTGAGCAATCTCATTTAAAAGAAGCATGCGGGGGCCGGCATTGTGGTATAATAGGCTATATCTCTCCCTGTGGTGCTAGCATCCCATATGGGCACCAGTTCATGTCCCGGCTGCACCCACAAGGGAGACTGGAAGAATCTCCTGGCTCCTGGCTTTGGATTGTTGTAGCTCCAGCGGTTGCAGCCATCTGGAGAGTGAACCAGCGGATGGAAGACCTCTCTCTGCCTCTGCCTGCCTAGGACTCTGCCTTTCAAATAAAATAAATAAATCTTTTAAAAAATGCTAAGGAATTTTTGTATGAATGTGTGACTATAGGCATGTAAGCTTATACTTAGTATGGTTGAAAATGGTAGCAAGTTGGGTTCAGTTTAAATATTCAGCAGCAGAGGATTATGTGGTTCATCCAAAATGTGAAATACTGTGTAGTAATTTCTAAGGAAATCTCTTTGATTTCTATCTTTATGTATGTTTTTCCTTTGTATTGATATTAGTACACAATATCAGAAGGGTATTTCTCTGATGGTGGGATTTTGAGTAATTTTAATGAGCTTATTGCTGTACAGATAACATATTCTGTAATTTCAAAATCTAAAAAATGTAATGTAAGAAATACCACCACACATAGGGACAGTGATTTTTAATAACTGTTACCCAAGAAAAGTCAGAAAAAGGCATTAATCTTTTCTGCAGCTGCAGTTACTTGCTGAATAAAGTGGTCCTGCGTGGTACAAGCCGATGAAGACAGAACTTTCATTGTAAACTGGGGCAGCCTTGACCAAGGGAAGCCGTGCACACCACTGCCCCGGCACGTACCTCTGTCAGGAAGCCTGTTTGGCGTTGGAAGTACCACAGCTATCTTCTCAAGGACATTCTGTGAAACGTGCTTTCTTGGCATTGGACATTAAATCTGTTAACTGACATTCTGCACCTAATAGTTCGTGGTCTCAGCTTGAGTTTGTATAAAATATTTGCTGCAGCTCTCGAACACCTCATCAGTTAGGCAGGGAGCTTGTCCCAAGATCTGAAACAGTAGCAGCTTCTCCTTGTTGGCCTTGCCTGCGTGGTGCCCTGTCACCTCCAGGCCCCTCTGTAGACACCTGGTGTTGCTGCTTAGAGCTGGGCACCAGCAAGGAGAAGTCAGGGGCTCGCATGCATGGGGCACTTTGTGGAGGAAGATCTCTGTCCCTCAGGAGTACCACGCAAGCGACAAGGGACACTCTGCAGGATATTTGTGGGGGTGGCAGAGGGACAAGCAAGAGGAACTAGAATGAGTTGTACCCAAGTGAGGATCATAACTCATGAAAACAAATCCTAAATTTCTACAAGTCCTAAATCTTCTACAGTGTCACTGGCAAATGGAAGATGGCATCATTTAAACATATCAAAACATCACATGGTATTCTATAAATATGTACAATTTTTAACAACTCAAATACTACAAAGCGCTTTTATAGCCAGTGTGACAAAAAAACCCCAAACCACAGCACATTAGAAGATCCTACACCACGACCAAGTGGGATTTATCCCTGAATGTCAAGATGTCATGGACTGGCTGAAGGACTCGGAGGATTGTAACAACACTGGGATGGTTGACTAATCTTGAGGATTTCTCCTGGAAGAACAGAAGGTGTGTTTTCCCCTACCAGCTTGGGTCTCAGGGGCACCACCACACGTCCTTCATATGTCAGCCTCTGTTGGCTTTGATCTCCACATTGCATGCCCCCCGCCCCGCCCCCGGTCTGCTTTTATTTCAAGAAGAGCAGCCTGTGTGTGTGGTCTCAGGTCACTGGTGGCCTCCTTCATTCTCAGCAGAACTGGGGCTGCCTCCACTCCTTGCTATGGAACCACACAGCTGACAGTGCTCCCTCAGAGGAGAGTGGTCACTTCCTGTTTCTTCCACCATCTTTGTCCTCCATCACACCCAGCTGTCCTGTGTCACCCCGCAGTGCTGCCTGCATAGGGCCCTACCCTGAATTTTCTTGCTACCTTGCTCCATCAAAGTCTGATTTTCACTCTGGTCAGTCCTCTGCACCTCCACCTTCTCCAGCCTGCCTTTCCACCACGTGCCCTTGAATGTCAGTGTCTTCCAGCTCTAGGCTCCAGGTTCCCTCCCTTCCCGCACTGCGTTTCCTCCCCAGGTTACACAGGCTCTCTCTTGACTGCATCTTCATTTCCTAAGTGATGGGAGCTGGGCAGGAAGCTAGCTAGTGGAAAAGGGAGCTAACAGGCTGCCAGCTGTCTCCTTGCTGTGGCCCTGCACTGCTAAACTCTGCCACTTCCCAGGCCCATTTGACACGTTCCCTTGATGCACCTAAGCCGCCTCCATCAGGCAGAAGTTGCCATAATGAATATGTATGCTGAGCACCACATGCAGATGCCATGAAACCTTCCAGAGAACCCCATCTGAACTCCACCCCATTTGTGTATTCAATTACGGCATCATCCCTACCCAATAAAGGGTGTGGCTGCTTTGAGATGAGGCCAGTTTCCCCTCCGGAGGCTGCCTGCCTTTCCTTCTGAATGTGTGCTACTCCTGTCTCTTTAAATATATCCTGCTCCCATTCTTACAAGTCTCTGCTTTGAATTCTTCTCTTACACTGAGAAGAAGTTGGAATGAATCCAGCTGTGGAAATCTGTACCCACAACATAATTGGCGAGCCATCCAAGAGGAACTGGGAGGCAGGAAGTGTACCCCAATGTGAACAGTCAATGCATTGCAGCTCTGTCTCTGTCTTCCCTTTCCGATCTCATGGCCTACGGGCAGGCCTGTGAAATGCTGAACTGGGTACTTGTTTGCTCTTGGTAAATAGGAGGCAGCTGGAATACAGGCTCAGAGCCATGCTGCTGCCGTGCGCCCTCCATCCTATCAGCCCCTCCTCCCAGCTTACTTCCCAGAAAGGGATGGATGGGATGGAGGGCATGGCAGCTGCTTGGTATAGGGCAAAGCAACGGGAGCAAGCCCGGACTCCAGGAATCTGTGGATTTGGCTCCTGGCTGCAGCTCCTAGGGCTGCAGGAACAGCTCCCAAGCAGCTAGAAGTTCCAGACTGGATTCCGTGGGATCTGGCTTCTAGGAACGGGCCCAAGCACCAGTTGCAGATCCAGGTTCAAGGGTTTTGAACGGGTGCCTGACTTTCGATTCTGGTGGGACTTATGTGGCCTCTGCGCCTACTCCCCTGGGCACAGGGTGAGTTTCTTCATCAGGTCATCTGGCTTGTATGGGGTGCACATGCAGCACCCTTCCTTGGCCATGTCAGCTAGTGTGAATCCCAGTGGCCGGCTTGCCATCTGAATGGGGCAGCAGGCCCAGTCCTAGCCCATGGCCCTGAAATGGAAGACGTGTGGGGGCCCTGTGGAGGTCTCCGTTGGTGACACAGGTGGGCTGCTCTGTGGCTCCATGCCAGTCAGCCTGGAGTTGCTGTGATTTCCAGGACTGTGGAGGTGGGCCCAGGTACCCAGGGTGCAGTTTACCTCCCTAGGATTTGAGTTGAGAACCCTAGGTGTGGTATTCTCCTCTTCCCTCAGGGACTGAAGACCCTAGGTACCAAGAGAAAGTCCCAGAATTGACCAGGGCACAGAATGGTTGTATCCAAGATCTGGGATGAGACTCCAGGTCTGAGTCAACCTGCAGAAGGCTTCCAGATAGGAGTAGGGCATGGATAATCACACGCAGGCCCGTAATGTGACTGATGCCCTCAGCTTCATGGAGGAAGGAGTTAGGCAAGATATGTCACGGTGCGTCTTATTCTTCTCAAGTGGCAGACAGCCAGGCATTGCCACCCAATACTTTGCCCCAGAAGGATGGATTTATTACCTTGAGCCTTAAAGCTGGAAAAAGGTCAGAGAGCCTGTATTTACATAGGCTCCAAATATGCGTCCTTTGTGCTACACACTCATGCAGCAATTTTGAGAGAAAGAGACCTACTGACTGCAAAGAAAACCTCCTCTTGAATCTAGGGAAAAGTATTTTCTCTCTCCGACAGGTAGTTTTGGAACCTCTGGAAAGGGGAACAGCCACATCACCGAAGGAAGTGCACTATAGGAAAAAGAAGGCTGTACACAGGAGGTGTTAGAGAGGCTGTAACACCCAAGCCTACAGGAGCGACTGAATCATCCTAGATCATCCTTGAGATGGAATGGGCCCAGAATGGGTTTACACTGAAGTCTCCAATGTGGGTAGACTTTAGATCGGGCTCCTAATGGCCTCTTAGTGGAAAATTATCAAAGAAATGAATGAAGAGGAGCCCTAATGAGATAGTTGTTTTGTGTATTTTGAGGAAAAGGACAATGTACTGTTTTAAGGGAAGTAACCCAATCCTGTCCCCCATGTACAAAGCTACCCTGTTATCACACCAGCTTGCTTCACTTACTCATGAACAAATGAGAGGGACCTAATTAAGTGAAGATTGGCACACAGATTTTACCAGCATGCCCCTAGCAAATGGTCCCAGAGATCTGTTAGTCCTCATTGTCACTTTCATGGGATGGATAGAAGCTTTTCCAATCCAAACAGTAAAAGCACACGTATCTTAAGTTATGCTAAGCGGAATAATCTCAGGTTTTGGGCTCCAAAGATTATTCCAAAGTGGATCTTTTTGTTTGTTTCTGGAAATAACTCAGCAGATGGCTACTGCTTTAGGAATATCTAACCATCTCCATGCCTCTTGGAGACCCCAATCTTGGGGTGAGTTGAAGAAGGACCAGTCATCCTAGAGGGATTCTTGTCAATCTTTGCCAAGAGCCTCAGAATCAGGACTCAGGCTCTTGCCTGTTGCCTCCCTTGGGATGAGGATGGCACCTAAGGCTCCTGTACAGCTTAGCCCCTTGCAGTGCGACACGGGAGATCCTTCCTCACCACTGGCACCCTCTTGGATTCCGATAAAGCATATTATCCTTGTAGGTCAGGTGTTACGACAGAACATGGCAACAAGACTTTTCCAGTGCCAGATTCCAAAAATCACGAGCAGCCAGCCCGAACCTCCATCTTGCAGGGCACGCTATGCTGAATATGTGTATCTTGGTGTCCACATGGGCATGCCATGAAAACTCGCCAGGGACACCACATTCTCTGAACCCCACCTGAACTTCACCTCATTGGAATACTCAGGGCACTGTCCTCTACCCATTGAAGGGGCCAACTCAACTGGAGCGGGAGCAGTTCTCTCTCATGAGGCCACTCACGTTTGCTTCTGAGTATGTACCATCTCTGTCAGTTTAATAAGTCCTGTTTCTGTTCTTTGCATTCTCATGCTGAGACAAGAACTTGGGATAAATCCAGTTGGGCCCCCGTCCTTCACAGCACATTCCCAGACTGTACATTGTCTGCAGGTTATCATAGCCTCTGTCTTGACTGCGCCTATGTCTTTGTCCATTTCATCCCTTTCATGGTAAATGTCCACTTATGAACGCCAGGTGGAAATCTTTGCATGCCTGCGCGAATGCCTCCTAGCCCTTTCCACGTAGGTTGCAATGACTCACGGCACCCCCTGGGAACGTCTTGCGTTCTCCGCGGCTGCCATCTTAGTCAGTGTCATCCGGGTCCTGAGATGGCTTGCAGACAGCCTTCCATGTCAGCACACTCTTCACTCCCACAACCCCCTCTTCTCACTGACTCCAGCTTGTGCTGCTTCTCATACATCTGTGGTTTTATCTTTTCCTCTGCTCATTACCACTGCCCTAGTCCTGACCATTATCTGTTTTCATCCAGATTACTTCTAAAGCGGTTGATTTAATCTTTTTAGTCTGTCCTATTCTCTCTCTCAAAATAGGTGGTTCAACCACCCCAATATCTTTCACAAGCAAAGTCTTGGTCATTTCTCTCCTCTCAGACGTTTTACAGGCACTGCTTATCTGCAATATATGATATGAACTCTAGCCAGGCACGTCTGCACAGCTCTTCCTGCGAGCATTGAACCTGCCCTCCTGTTTGCGGTTAATAACTTGTGTGCGGCTCTGCCTGTCCATTCCCCTGTTTTTCCCTTTACTTGAAACACCATCTCCCTTTTCCTCCTTTTCCTGCTTGTTCTAATCCAATTCACCCTTCTTGACCTAACATGGTCCACTAGGGACCAAAGAAAAATTGGTTCTGAGTCCATTTAATGTGCTGAATCAGGATATTTGGCAATTCCTGGAATTGCAAAAAACTCTTCTTAACTAAAACTATTTCATGATGTTTTTCAGCTGCTCTTGTGGGGGAGAGCAGAGAACACCACTGAATAAGGTGAAAACTGCAGGGAATCCCAGAGTCACACTGACCGCTCTTTAACATGGAGTACCTTTGGTTATACAACGCGTTTTGAAGCACAATCATGGGCATTGGTGTTGTCAATAGAATTCTGAACAGAAAGAGCAAGAGCCAGTTGTCCTAAGAGCTGATTCTCAAGGAATTTCCATTACTGCAATCCAGGTTTAAAAATAACTCAGAAACAGGCTGATGGGGAGAAAAGAGAAGCTTATCATCCCTAAACAAATGTAAAAACCAACACATTCATGAGAGAAGTCAGCAGACGAAGCATGTGGAGAAGGGGAGGAGCCAGAAGTGATGTTCTGAGCCAGACTCCTCTGCTAGTAGCTAAGGAAATCTCACTCCATCACATCGGACTCCAGTATTGCTGTGTGAAAAAACAAGTGGTGCTTCAGTATTCTTTCAGTTCTAACATCTAACTTCCTTCAGCGCATTTCTAATAACTATATCTCTGATAACTGCTGTAGCCTGGACTCCTGTCTGAATGGGATTTGGAAATAAATGAGTCATGGTCCATTGACCTTCCCGTAGGCACTCTGCTGTGGGGAACAGCATGTTCTGAGAGCTGCACTCTTGGAAGGTAGACTGCTGCTGGAGATGTCCCAGATTGACAAACCAGGAAAGGAGCCAGCCGAGTCAGCAGAACAAAGACGGGTCCAGAACCACTCCCAGGGGACGTTGGCTTGCACGTCTGCAAGTGTCTGGGTGCCCAGCACGGAGGTTTGGGGGTCTCTCTGCTGGCCCTGTTTGTGCAGCCCTTCTTCATCAGTAGTTTCCGTCAATGTGAAGGAAGAGTTCCCAGTGCACCTGTCTGCTCAGTCCGCAGTGCGCAGGACCACACGGGCTGTGATGCTGGCTCTCCACATGGGAGCGATGAGACGTGTGATGCAGCTGATGGAGACCTTGGACTTGCCCTCCGTCCAGTGGGACCGGCAGTCTGGGAGGTACAGGAACAAAGTGCTCACAAAGGATAGCATCTAAGCTCCCACCAGCAGGACTGGGAGCTCCTTGTTTGTTACCTTGGAGGCAGACAATTGAGCAAGACTAAATCAGGAATGATGGAGTTAACAGGGAAGAAGCGTAATAATGGGAAGATTGTTCTTGTTTTAATTAGTAGCAGCTGGAATTTTGTCAGGACTTGGTCTCCCAAGGTCTTTCTTCATGCTACACTCCAAGGAGCTCTTTCCCAGTGGTTGTGACAGCCCATGAGGAAAGCTAAGTGGTTTTGACTTGTTGCAGCCTTGTGTTTGACTCATTCCCAAGGAAACAAGCAATTTGGTTTGGAAAAAAAGAGAAGTTTTTTTCTAAAGTCTAGAAATTATAACAGCTCACATTTGTTATTTCATTTGGCTTTGCCAACATCCCACTCCCACATGGGAGCATCAGGTGTTTTAAATGCTAATCTCACCATGAGTTATTTTGATTGAAATTTTCTTTTCTTTTTTTGACAGGCAGAGTGGACAGTGAGAGAGAGAGAGACAGGGAGAAAGGTCTTCCTTTACTGTTGGTTCACCCTCCAATGGCCGCTGTGGCTGGCGCACCATGCTGATCCAAAGCCAGGAGCCAGGTGCTTCTCCTGGTCTCCCATGCTGATGCAGGACCCAAGCACTTGGGCCATCCTCCACTGCACTCCTGGGCCACAGCAGAGAGCTGGAGTGGGAGAGGGGCAACTGGGACAGAGTCTGGTGCCCCGACCAGGACTAGAACACAGTGTGCTGGCGCTGCAGGCTGAGGATTAGCCTATTGAGTTGCGGCACTGGCCTTTGATTGAAATTTTCACGAGGACATTCAGAGTCCATTTTCGAAATACTTCTGAGAATTTTTCTGTTAATGTCATTTCCAATTTTACTTGCCCTTCCCCCTCCCATTCAAAAACAAAATGAGTATATGTGAAAGAACATCCAGTTTGAGTATATTATGAAACATCATTAGAAACATTAATGTGCACACCGAGGTCAGGGCTCAGGCACTAGATTCAGGCTGCTTTCTTTATGGAGTGATCGTGGACCATTTATCAGTATTTTCCCTCGTGTATCAGGTAGTTCTGAAGGATGGACGTTATAATTTCAGGAAGGGAAGACCCAACAGGCTAAGCTGCTCATACCAGCTGTTCAGCTAGGAAGTGTTGGGAGCGAGGTTCAAACCCAGTTGGCTAAATCTAAAGTTGGTCTACACTCCGTGAAGATTGGAATCCCCTTGCTGGTGAGAAGTAGTAGTGAGGGGTGGGGGTGTAGGGGCTTCCAGAGTGAAGTCTTTAGAAGGAGCTCAGAGCTGGTCCTCAGGGAGGGGATGGTGGTGACTTCCTGTTTGTCCCATGGAGTTGCCCTCAGATCAGCTGTGTGACATCAGATGTGAGTCCTGTGGAGGGAAGGGCGGGGGCCGTGAGGAAAACAGACACAGTGAGCCCTCCCTCTCCACGGCTTCTGCACCTTAAACCCGGCCAACCCCACATCAAATATCTGGAAAGATTTTCATCTGTACTGAACCTGCACAGACTTTTTCTTGTCGTTGTTCCCTGCACAATGCTTATGACAACTGTTTCCACAGCATTTACATCGTACTGGGAGCTGTGCAGAAACTGAAGGTAATGTAACGCATACAGGAGGCTCTGTGCAGGCACCTTCCATTTTATATAAGGGACTTGGGCACCCATGGATTTTGCTGTGCACAAAGGAATCCTGGACCCAGGCCCCCGTGGATACCAAGGGATACTTGTGTAAGAATCTTCAGTTTAAAAGAAATCTGCAGCGCGTTTGAGGCCGCCCTGGTGACGCAGGTGGTGCTCCAGGTCACCCCTTTGTCGCGCAGCCTGGCCGCTTGGACACGGGCCCTGCTCCTGCAGCCAGCGCCAGTGCTTGTCTTACCCGCCAGGCATCTCTGCTGAGGAGCCTGGATGCTGTGACAGAAGGAAGGATTCAGGCTGAATCTAGCCCGGTCGGTTTGGGCCGGTCAGCACTGGTAACGGCAGGTTCCCAGCTGCCCGTGTGCCGCTCAGCAGTGGCTTTGGTCCTTCTCATTCCTCACAGCTGGTTCGGCGTGGTCTCCTCACTGTGTGCGTGACCCTGTGATGCGCTTCAGTCGGTGATGTGCACGCAGGAGTGACAGGAGCCAGCACTGAGCAAAGCTGCTGAAGGTGGCCGGGACAGGCTCCCTTCCGTTTTGCTGTGGTGACTGATGGGATTGCAGACGGGAGAGGAAGCCGCAGGACGAAGGCCCTGCGGAACCAGGTGGACGTCCAGAAATAGGAGAAACAGACCTCTGGTTCCAGGGCCCTGTGCCGTCACAGGCGTTCCCGCTTCATCTTAACTGATACAGGGCCAGGTTGATGTCCTCTTTCTAACTGAAATGATAGTGATTCCTAGAGGTGTTGCGGCCTCCTGACGGCAAGGACGAAAGGTCGTGATGACAAGGGCAGGTGGGAAGGTAGAGGGAGCTGGTGCCATCGTCACCCTCACTAAGCAGGTGAAGCGGTGCCAGCTGTCGCCTCCCCGCCCCCTTCTAGCTGTGTAAATTCTTGTGACAAGTGTTTTCTATTCCTGCAGCAAAGAGTGACCCGGACCAAGGCCATTACACTGATCAGGTTCCTGGGATACTCTGCTCAGGGCGTGTCGGCGTCGTCCTGGGCAGCCGATGGGTGGGTCTCGGGCCCTCAGGCTGCACGAACCTGTGGAGATAGGGAGGGAGAGGCCTCGCATGGAACGCTGTGGGGCGGTTGTGTGGCTGTTGGGTGTGAGGGAACTACCTGTGTAACTCCAGAGGTCAGTGAGATGAAGGGAAACCTAACTTAAATATTCTCTAATATTTTTGACTACTTTATGAAAATGGTAGGTTAGGTTGATGGCATGAGGTACCTGAAAAAGTTCATGCAGAATGAAATTAAAAGATAGGCTTATATTGGTGCAAAAATTTCTGAAATCCATGTGTAGTTTTTCCATAATTGGCATTTCCACGAGGTTTTTGAACTCTTCTTAGTGTGTTGTCTCTAACACACATGCTTCTAGTTCTTCTATATGTGTGTTTTATGGGTATGGAGCATAAGGTTCATGCCTGTTAACTGTGTGAGAGCCTGGGCTGTGAGGAGGGATCCAGTGAGATCCAGATGTGAGGTGACCCCCCCCACACACTGTGCCCCCTCCACTGTGTGAGAGGGCTTTGGCTGTGAGGAGGGATCCAGTGGGATCCAGATGTGAGGTGACCCCCCACACACACACTGTGCCCCCTCCACTGTGTGAGAGAGCCTGGGCTGTGAGGGGGGATCCAGTGGGATCCAGATGTGAGGTGACCCCCCCACACACACACTGTGCCCCCTCCACTGTGTGAGAGAGCCTGGGCTGTGAGGGGGGATCCAGTGAGATCCAGATGTGAGATGACCCCACACACATACACACTGTGCCCCCTCCACTGTGTGAGCAAGCCTGGGCTGTGAGGGGGATCCAGTGAGATCCAGATGTGAGATGACCCCACACACATACACACTGTGCCCCCTCCACTGTGAGCGAGCCTGGGCTGTGAGGGGGGACCCAGTGAGATCCCCTCCTTCTGTAGTGTGAACGTGTTTAGGCTTCCTTGAAAAGTTGTCTTATCAAGAACAGGCCAATCTCAAGCTGACAGATAAGAGACAGTGGGAAGAAGACAGCAACTAGATGGTGATTGCTAGGATCATCTGGCTCAGATGTGAAAGTGAATGTGCGAAGTGTTTTCCAGAGCTATCAGGAATGCTCTTGAAACAAATGGAAACAAATAGACTCATTCGAGGGAAAAACATATCAGTCCAGAAACAGACTCAAGGATGAACCAGATGGACATTTTAGAGCTGAGGTACACAGTTACTGAAGAAAGCTCTGTGGGTCGACTCCCCTGAGGAATGGAGAAGGCAGAGGAAAGCAGTGCATTGGCAGGTAAAAGAAAGGACACGACTCCACCTGAACAACAGAGAGAGAGGAGATCCTGGCACACATCCCAAGCTTTGGGGACTCAGACAGACACATGAAGGGTCTGGCATTGTGGCCTAGCGGTAAAGCCACCACTTGAGACACTGCGACCCTGTGGGTGCCCGTTTGTGTTCTGGCTGCTCCACTTCCAATCCAACCCCTGTCAATGCACCTGGGAAGGCAGAGGAGGACAGCCCAAGTGCTTGGGCTCCTGTATCCACATGGGAGTCCCAGAGGAAGCTCCTGGCTCCTGGTTTTGGCTAGGCTCAACCCCAGCCATTTGTGGCCTCTTGGGGAGTGAACTACTGTATAGGAATCTCCCTCCCTCTCTCTCTGTTTTTTTTTTTTTTTCTCTCTCTCTCTCTTCTTTCTTCTCTCTCCCCACCCTCCCGTTTCTTTCCTTCTCTCTCTGTAACTCTGGCTTTCAAAATAAATAAATTTTCAGAAAAGAAAAGTTAAAAGCTGGGAGAAGATATCGTTAATGAACACAGCTAATGAAGGATTAGTGTTGAGAATGGATTCCAGAGTTACAGCTATCACTACGGAGATACAAACTGGAAAACAAGCTGTGGGGGAGCTCTGCGCAGTCAGCACAAGCAGCGACATTTCCAGGAAACGTCTGAGAAAACAGCGCGGTTGGTGATAAACGAAATGGAGATGAAAAGCACAGCGCAGTCCCTTTCGTATCCTTGTCGCCTGGTGAGTGATTAGCTGCGCCCTGCTCCGAGGATGGAGGGCACGATTATTCACGCTGCTCCGCTCGTATCCTGCGGCGTCTTCTGGAAAGGAAGTCAACACCGCTTCCTGAGACTGGACAGGCGCATACCCCACCCGAGAGAAAGCCTCACACAGGCAGTGCCAGTGATGCGGGAGGAGCGCTGGGGGAGCCGGAGCGCACCATCCCACAGAGGCCTGTGCAGGCGCGGGCGATGAGCCCAGCAAGTTAGAGGAGCAAAACGTACCCAGTTCAGGAAAGCATTCTAAGGCTTAAAGACACACCTTAGGGACTTAGACCATCTAAATACTGAATACAAATGTAGGAATGGCAAAGATGATGGAGATGAGATTGGAGGTGGTGGTTATTCTAATGAGGTGTGGGGGGGGAGAGGGAGAGGGAGAGGGAGAGGGAGAGGGAGAGGGAGAGGGAGGGAGAGGGAGAGGGAGAGGGAGAGGGAGAGGGAGAGGGAGAGGGAGAGGGAGAGGGGGAGAGTGAGAGAGAGAGAGAGAGAGAGAGAGAAACACACGGAGAGTGAGATAGACAGCAAGAGAATAACTTTTAATGTGGACTGATAGGGGAGAAAGAGAGGGGCAAAGGGTGAGATTTGTCATCCTGGATGGAACCAGAGCAGGATGTGATTTCTAGTCCCAGCGTGTGTGTGTGTGTGTGTGTGTGTGTGTGTGTGTGTGTAAGGTTTTGAAATACTAAATGACAACGGGCTCTAAGTGAGACTGAACACGTTCTTTTATTTCACTTGAGCAGAGAACCCAACACAAACACAAAGCAGAGGAGACAAGTCTCGGAGCAGAACCAGCACATTTTGCAGTTCTGGGCCGGCTCAGCCCCACTGGTTCCTGAAGCTCGCTCCAGGCCGCATCTGGAGTAATCCCAGCATTGGCAGCTTGCACTGGGACTCAGTGGGACTTTTGGCTTACTCAAAGTTTCAGTTTAAAAAAAGCTTAAAATAATTATTCAGCTAAATCAGTAACTAGTGGAAAATGAGGCCAGGGCAAGTCAACCTTTGTGACCTCATCATGAATAAAATGGAAAAAGGAATTATCTGGAACACGAGCATTGTGCGGGAGGAAAAGGCCAGTGCAGGTGGCCACAGCACCAGGAAGAGCATGGGGTTTACCTGTGCACAGCGCGATACGTCTGGGTCTCGGACAGGAAGGAAATCCTGTTGGGTGTGGCAGTGTGGGCGGGACTGGGGCACGGGAGGTGAAGTGTGGTAAGCCAGGCACAGAGACACCAGTTCTGCACGATCTTGCTCCCACGTGGGATCGAAAAAGTGCATCTCACAGACGTTGAGAGTGGCTGCCAGCAGCCGGGACGTGGCAAGGGGCGCAGCCCGGGAGGCTCAGCACACTATTCCATGTTTCATCTGGAGCTAGAAGAGTGGGGTTTCCAGGTTCCCAACACAAAGAAGTGATGTTTCAGGAGGTGAAAATGATGATCACCTTGGTTTTAACAGTTCACAGCGTATACATGGTATAGATTATCGCACTGTCACCCAAACCATGTACGACTTAAGAAACGCTGACTTAGAACTTAAAGTGCATTGATGTAAGCACAGTATCAAAAAATAAACACAAAATGAAAAAAAAACTATATTTTTTGAAAGGCAAGAGCAATCGAATCCTCACTTTGTTAGACGTAAAGTGTCCACTTATACCTCACCTTCTCTTTATCCCCGACTGATGGATCTGAAATCACTAAAACATGCCGGAAGTGGTGCTATTTCAAATAAATAAACACAAAACAAACAAAAAATTAATGACAATGGCTTCTCCCTACTTGTTCTCCCTCCTGTGTATTTCTTGTAAGAGGTTACCACATAAAGCAAGTGCTTGTCAGTGAGCTTGTGATTGTAACCAAACGGCCACCCCACGGGAATTCCACGGTGTCTCAGTGGACAAGCGATGCTGTCACACCCAGATAACGGGCTGGCCATGGCACATCGCATCTGGAGGATAGAGCTGAGCGTTATTTCTTTGGAAAGAAATTGTTATGCGCAAATTAGCTCTTGGACTGCAATGTCTTCTGTTTGGTGCTAGTCCAAGAAAGAGAACTTAATTCCAAGGGTGCGTGTATTCTAATGAGTGTTATGAATTATAAGGCGGGCTGTCATCATGAGCATTTGAGTGTAAATATGTTATTTACAAGGATCATAGGCAAAAAAAAGTCTAAAAGTGAGCTGAAATGAATCTCTTCAATTCTGTGCCGATCGATGCTTGAGCTGATGTCAGCCCAGTGGGGCGTTCACGGCCTAATCTTCCTGTCTGACAGTTGTCTCAAGAACCGGCCCAGTCAATCGGATCTGTGTGTCCGTACACACCAGGGCCACGGTTCAGGTAGCCTGTGTCAGTGTAAGCCATGCTAGGATGTGCCTGAGCTGGGTTTGACGGAATGTGGGGCCAGTGGATGGGAGAGGAAAGGGGGAGGGTGGGCGGGCAAGTCCAGTCACACTTTGAGAAGCGGGGATCTGACCCTCTAGGGTGGTGCTTCCCGCAGCTCCCCACCCAGACACCTCCCGACAGAACTGGGGGTGAGCTTGTGCCCCCAGGTGTCGTTGCTTAGTCCGAGTGCAACATCTGAGTGCTTTATTTTGAAATGCAGCCTCTGCACTCTGTAACATGCCTGGTTGCACGTGGTACTGTGATAGCATCAGTGCCAGTTAGGGCAACCGCAGACTTCCACGTCATTCCATGATGCTCACAATCGACTTAATGAAGAATGGGAGAGAGAGGACGGCTGCTGGGGAGGAATCTTGTGTAAGGAGCGGGGGTGGAGCCTGGTGCCAACAGTCACAGGGATAAAGGAGCGAAGGATGAGACACGGAGTCCTAGAGGACAGGCAGGGCCGCGTCAGGGGGTCAGCTGGCTCCAGTGAGAGGACGAGTGCACTGACTGCGGCCACTGAAGTGGACAGCGAGTGTTGTAGGGACTGGAGTCCCTACTTGCTAAATGCCAGTTTCACTTGCTTGTCTGCCAGCTGTATAGGCCTCATCTTGAAGGGGGGGGCAGGCCAGGTCCTTGAGAACAAAGAAAGTGAGCTCTCCTGGAATTCAGGACCTTCTGCTCCCCCCAGCTCCACTGAAATTCATGGCCCAGTGTTTCCTGCCAGTGCCTCCCTGTGCCATCCCCTTTGTGTGGCGCTTCCCGCCAGTGCCTCCCGGTGCCACCTCCTTTGTGTGGCCTTCCCGCCACATAACATATATAGTCTTTATGTTTAAATGAACCAGTGAACATGTTAGGTCCCAATACCTTACCATATAGAAAGTTGGAAGGTAACCTACGTAGGAGATGACCTGCACCCTTGTGAGTGTGAGGCTAGAAAAACCTCTCTTATGCTAAAGGGCTGTGTGCGGGTGGGGGTCCCCGCCGGCTGGTAACAAATAAACCTCTGCTTTGCATCGGCGACTGGGCCTTGTGCATTGATTGGGAAATTCGGACTCAACAGCGTGTGCTTGGCTTGTTGAGACTGCTCCCGAAGATTGGTCAGGGGATAGAAAGGCCAGTGGGCTACAGGGGTGGGGACGAGTGGCCTCTCCGTGATTTGACGATGAGGAGCAGGAGGAAGGCGCGAGACCTCCAAGGCACCAGTCACTCAGACTGCGTAATGCACAAGCCAGTGCGTGTGCAGCAAACCGCTAGAGAAGGTGAGGAGGAGTCACCTTTGACAAAGTGGTGCCGTCTGCTAAACACACAGGGAAAACCAGCAGAAAGTACTCAAGGTACCAGCAGCACGCGACTTCCTCCCCGCTCGCGTGTCGGTGTTCCCGGAGTCAGCTTGGTGGGAGGGTTTGCTCCTTCGCCTGTCAGGCACGAGTGTGCAGAGAGAGCCCCTCCCAGCCACCCTCTGATGATTCTCGCGTCTTTCACAGGCAGTAGAGGGCAAGGTGTCCTCCTCCTGAGCTGTGCGCCCCTCACCCGAGCACAGGGACTCCTCACCTTCGCCCCAGGGCCCAGGGCCTTGCTGGTGTCTCCGACGTGCGGGGACAGTGGGCTGGGCTGCTGACCGGGCCACCTGCACAGCCACTGGAGCCACTGGAACATCGACAGGGTCTGGGGAGGGGACCCCAGCCCTGACTTGACACAGGGGTGGCCGGGATGGGTGTGTTGGTGAGGATGGGGTGGGCGCGTGAACACGTAGCTGCCAGGAGTGTCAGAGGACGCTTTTGTTCCGTCCGGGGAAGAGCAAAGATATTTCACAATTTACATTCTACTCAAGTAACGAAAAAGACAAATAAACAGATCAACTGGCGATTAGTAGTTTAATTGGCGAGCAGGGTCACCGTTTGCATAAACATGATAGTTGTTTTGTTCCTTTGGATTTGGAGTTAAAAATGCATTTTCCTCCTTTCAGGGATTTTTAGGGATTTTCCAAGCCATTGCTGTGTAAGAGCCAGTCATGACGGCTCTGTTGGTCACTCTTAACCATCACTTAAGAGAAACTTAAGGAGCAGACTTGGCTTATTTCAAATTAATATATATTTTCTAAACTCAAGTCGATAAATTCCAAGAAAAGACTGGGCATAATGTTGTATGCATGGTTACAAAATTATGCAGACCAAGAAGTGACCCATTACAAGGGGATCTGTAGAAAGTTTGTGAAAAATTTTCTGGTCCAAAGTAAACTTGTATTTCAATTCTGTCTTCCATGAACTTTTTGAAGAGCCCTTGTGCTACTCATGTGAATGGAAACCACCAAGGCCTGTGCCAAGGTGCTGTGGGTAGCTTCTCATGCCCTCGCTGAGGGTCGGTCACCTCTGGCTGCCTGAACACAAGCGCTGAGGCTGGTAACCGAGGCAGCTACCGAGTGACAGACAGGGGTGGCCTGTCCAGCCTGGGTCCACATCTGGAGTGGGGTGATGTAAGGTTCACACCACCCAGAACGGGGCGAAATTTAGAATGTGTGAGTTGTTGACTTCTGGAACTTGCCATTTAATGCTTTGGGATCACGGTTGACCACAGGTAACAAAACCACTGAAGGTTAGCCGACGGATAAAGGCTGCGCTGTGTTATTTTCCCTCCAGATTTGTTTTGGTTTCAATTCAGTTTTTTTTTTTTTTAAGATTTTATTTATTTATTTGAGAGGTAGAGTTACAGATAGTGAGAGGGAGAGACAGAGAGAAAGGTCTTCTCTCCGCTGGTTCACTCCTCAAATGGCCGCAAAGTCCAGAGCTAGGCCGATCTGAAGCCAGGAACTCAGAGCTTCCTCCAGGTCTCCCACGTGGGTGCAGGGACCGGAGGACTTAGGCCATCTTCCACTGCTTTCCCAGGCCACAGCAGAGAGCTGGATCGGAAGTGGAGCAGCCAGGACTCAGTGGCCATAGGGGAGGCCGGTGCTGCAGGCGGAGGATTAACCTACCATGGCACAGCGCTGGGCCTTTCAGTCCAGGTTCCCTCCCCTCCCTTCCCCTTCCCCTTCCTTCCAAGATTTATTTATTTATTTGAAAGTCAGAGTTACACACAGATAGAAGGAGAGGCAGAGAGAGAGAGAGAGAGAGAGAGAGAGAGGTCTTCCATCCGATGGTTCACTCCCCAATTGGCCACACAGCCAGAGCTGTGCCGATCCGAAGCCAGGAGCCAGGAGCCTCCCCTGGATCTCCCATGCAGGTGCTGGGGCCCAACAATTTGTGCCATCTTCCGCTGCTTTCCCAGGCCATAGCAGAGAGCCGGATTGGAAGCGGAGCACTTGGGATTTGAACCAGCACCCACATGGGATGCGGCACTGCAGGCAGTGGCCTCACCGGCTACGCCACAGCGCCAGCCCCTCAATTCAGTTTTGAGGATAAATTTCTGATAACTGGTGGGGGTAGGGGCTGATTTGTTTTTCCGACTCTGTTACCCCAGAGAACACTCGCGCAGCATGGTGTTGGTGGCACAGGGACTCCGGCTTGAGCCAGGCGTGCTTCAGCAGAATTTGAACCCTGAGGCTCCTGGCCTCCTCCCGGCCGTGCAGGCAGCCGTGTGGTCCACCTGTTGCAGGGTGCTGGAGCCTGTGGTGGCAGAGCTCCTGACCAGCACACGTGGGCCCAGTGGGTGTTTCAGTTCCTCATTCCCACAGCGAGAGGTGTGGGTGAGGGGAGAGCCAGGGAGGGCCAGAGCCCTCCAACCCAGGGCCACCAGACTCAGGGTCTCAGCTGCAGGCAGATGTGGAGGAAGAGGAGGGTGAGATTTCTCCTGCTGCCCTCTGTCCTGCCTGGGAGATCTGAGAGAGTGAGTGTGTGGCTGCACAGAGGACCTCCGAACATACCACAAAGCTGCAGTGGCCAAAGCAGCATGGCGCCGGCACGGAAGCAGACACACAGACCAGTGGAGGATGCTGGCACTGAGGCCGGCCTGGGCCATGGGTGGCCAGGCCCTCACGCTAGGAGGCAGGTGGGGACCAGAGGCCAGAGTGGAGCCAACCAGGGCTTTTCCATTTGCTTGTTTTTAATAAGCTCAGCTTCATTTTTGTCAAGGAAGACAGAAGTTACAAGTAGCTATTCAGCACTTTTTCTTCCCAGAGAGCACAGAGCTAAAAGAGTAGCTAACTAACTCAGTAGCTACCTCATAAGGTAGGCGCCGAACACGGGGGCGGGTGGGGAGGTGGGGCTGCCGAGTGCCCCACTTGAGGGTTTACCGCATCCACACACCTGTGCACAAGTCCAGCTGTCTCCCGGTTCCTTGTAAAGGGGATCAAGTTCTGCTTGCCAATCAGAAATTTTAAAAATAAAGTAAAAGAGACAGCCCACTTAGAATGAGGTTTTCTCGGCTGACTTTTCTCGCAAGGTCCCGCCGTGCCTCTGCAGTTACTGTCCTCACCGGCCATGGATCCGCGTCCACAGCTGTAGGCAATGCTTTCCTGTGCATTACAGATTTGACTGAGAATCAAGGAGAAGACAGGTCTATATATTTTCGTCACGTACTTAGTTTGCACTCTGGATTTGTGTTCATTTCTCTCTCCTCACCAGGCAGGGCACCCCCTCAGCGGTCACAGGTGAATGACACTGTGTCCGGTGCTGAGCAGTTGACGGCGCCAAGGCAGAAACGCATACGTGCTGCCATGGGAGAGAGCTCTGAGCCTGGACAGCTTCTGCAAATCCTCCCAGAGCCCAGGCCTGTGCTGGCCCTGGCCTCCCTCGCCTGCATGGGCACGGAGCCGGGTGCTCCCCCCCCTGGCTCCGTCCAGGTTGATGCCCTGCTGGGAATGTTCACCTGTGCGTCTGCACCCCACCTCCATGCCGTCACGAGCACCTCCCCTGCTTGCCTGGCCCGCGTCGTGGGAGTCCCTGGAGGGCTCTGCTGCCCACAGCCCTGCTCCTGTGCTGGGCAAGGGTCCCCTGCCTGCTTCCCATCCCCCCAGCACGTGGGGCAGTCCTGCCTGGCTCTTGGAGCATCCTTCCGCCTGGTCCCCCACACTCCTCCCACACTGTCCTTTGCCTGGAGCTCAGATGCAGCTCCCTACTGCTCCAGCCATTGCTGCAGAAGGCCTGTTAGCACCCGGGCCTGTGTCAGACCTGCCGCCTCTCTCTTTCCAAAGGAGGAGTTCTCAGGCGTGCATGGCCCAGCTTGCCCTTGCATCTTTGGCCATAACTCATTGCTACCCGGGATTCCTGCTAGATTGGAGCCAGTGCCTGGCTCCAGCGGATGGTCGGCATGGAGCCAGAGCCCCTCACGACGCAGGGCAGCGAGCGTAGCACAGGCGTCAGACGTGGAGCGCTCTGGAGAACAAACAGAAGTGGCAGGATGGCGGCAGTGTCTTGTGTTGGTTGTCCATAAAGCCAGCGTACAGTAGTTGGGTGCGTTTTCCATAGCTGCGTAGTCTATAATCATCACTTAGGGCAACTTTGCGTTATGTTCTTCAGTTGTCTCCACCATGAATTCCTTAGTTATTTGTGCTTCTCCCCATTAGCCATGATATCGTGACTCCATTTTGGGGCCTATCCCAGGGGTCTCCCCAAAGTTCATGAACGACATGTATTGTGGAAACCACACGCATGGATTTCAGAATCCTTTCCCAGCAAAATCACATTATCTTTTGATTCCATGTCCATGGCCCCCATGCGTCCTTGGACAGAGCCCCAGCGGTTCTGCTGCCGGGGGAGGCAGTGGGGCTCTTCGAGCCTCCAGCCACGGTACTGGCATCAGGGCTGTGCTGACCCCCGGCCCTCTGCCCTGCGCCGCCCGCGCGGCCTCTGCTGCCTCTTCTCATCAGCTGTGACTGTTTGGTTGCTAGAATGTTTTGCTAATTTACTCGGTGTGCATCTTGATCATACAGAAGGCCTTCATAACATGAATTTTACAGTTGAGTTGCTGGTCACCCTCAAAGGAACCTGCTAGGTGCTCACATTTTCTATAAACACTCTTGAGCTGCTATTTTTATTTTGTGCCCTTTATTACATCAGATTATATTGTGGTTGTCACCAGATTTTACACAAAGCACAGTGAACATCTGGTGATAGGCCGATGAAGTTTTAGCGGAAAAAGTAACAACTCTAGCTTGGAATCTAAGTAGGAACGTGGCACATGCCTGATGGACAGCGAATTTCCCATCCACAGCTTGGAATAACGTCGGATGCTTGATCTCGTCTCAGAGGTAACGGCACGGCTTTCTGGGCTTGATTTAAGAGTTTGAAGCGTTTCGTGCTCACGTGCAGCACGTGCATAAAACCACGACAGAAGCCGAGCGGCAAGACTCCTGTTCCTGCGGGGCTCTTCAGCGGAATCCCGGCCACGAGTGCTCCAAGTCCTCCGCTCACACAGCTTAGTCTCAGGTGGCCTGGGGTCGTCCGTCCCATGGGCAAGGGACTGTGGCCTGCATGTCTGACGTGGCAGGGCCTGGGGGTCAGAGGTGTCACTCCTTCTGTGGGGCTTAGCAGGACTCTGCAAGGGGAGGCATTTCTCCGCCTTCCAGCGCTTCTTTCTGCTGTATTTCAGCTTCCTCGGTGGCGGGCATGTGACCCCGAGGTCCGCAATGGGGCAGGGTATGTGAGTGCCGGGAGCCCCTGCCCTTCGGGTGGCTCACGGAGGGTGGGGGACAGAGGCCAGCATGTCTGGCTCTTACAAGGGGCCCCCTGGTCTCTTTTTGGACAGTGAGGGTATGTGTAGGTTTGTGCTCGTGGGACGATGTCATGATACATGTGTGTATCAGTGTTGATGTCTGTGTCAATATAGATAGCCACATCCATGCTTCTGTATTGAAATCTGTGTGTGGGTGCGGAATTGGTGAAAACAGAAGCCCGAGCAACATGGGCTATTCCGGCTCCTGGGGCACGAGGTTGAGTGGGAGACAGACTGAGGCACCCCTGAGACCAGGAGAACTGGGGTCCCTGCCCATCAGTGAAACCTGGTAGCTTTCACTGCCCACCCGTTTCTAGGCCACATCCATCCCATGCGGTCAAGGTCTCCAGGTCGGGGGAGGCGTCAGTCCTTTGTGGTTCCAACCTGGAGAATGGGTACCAGGCAGCAGGAGCCCTTGGGGATTTTGGCCTGGTGGGGGGTATTGCTGGTGTGAATTCTAGAAGGATCCTGTGGCGATCAGCTTAGAGACAACGAAGCGTGGGGCTGCTGGTCCAGGAGCAGGGCCCAGAGTCCACCCGTGAGTGGCTGTGAGGGCTGCAAGGGACAGAAACTGAGGCGTCCCGTGGACAGGCAGAGGCGAGGTGGAAGCAGGAGCGTGCAGGTGACTCCCTGGTGACCGGCAGGGCCATCCCTGAGAGCTGCAGGTGGACTGAGGGGTTGGACTAGAAGCGGGAGTTTGGGACGCGTGGGGCTTCTGGACACAGACACAGATGTGGTCCCTGAGCCGTGGCACCGGGGACGCACCGCTGAGCTTCTGCCCTTCCCTGGACCCTGAGCTCACAGTCGGGTGGGGGACAGGCCTTGTTCTTTAGGTCGCACAGTGGACAGCAGCAAACCCCTGATGCATGTTAATGGATGATTCACACAAACATGAGGGTGAGGACCCAGAGGTGAGGGTCAGCATGAGGGCCAGAGGGCAGCACACAGCGCCCCACCCCCGGCTGCTCCTGAGGGCTCTGCTCTGAGCCTAGAAGAAGCGGGCAGGAAGCTGTGAGTCCTCATCCTGGGGGGCTGGGCGCCCCTTGCACAGGAACAGCTGGGTTTCCCTGGCTCCCACTGTGCCCAGCCCTTCTGGTCCACGGGAGAAAAGGGAGATGGTGGGATTTAGAGAAGGGGAGCCTCCCCCGAATGTCCACTGTGATTCGAGAAGGGTGGGGAGCGGCATGTCTGGAATGCCGGCCCACCCTGCTCCGAGGCTGCTCGCAGGTTCCCTCCCCATGAGGAGCAGGAGTCCCTCACACTTGTCCTGCCCAGGACTCGGACGTCCCCAGACCTCGTGTGTGACCAGGACAGTCTGGCCAATGGGAGCAAAGTCTAGTTTGCAACGTCAGTGTTTTGCTAGCGTTTCTACCTGTGTGCGTGTGCGAATGAATGCACAAAATAAAATAAAGTGGGTTGGGTCACCTGTCTGTGCCAGATGCGTCCCGTCGCGTGTGATTTGGGCGTTCGGTGAGACTCCTGCAGTGTGTCCCCACAGGTAAGAGCCGTGCAGAGCGTGGGAGTCCACGGCGAGGGTCACGCTCATTTTGACCAAGCAGCGTTTTTAAGTCTGTGTCCTTGCCAAGGTCTGTAAAGTGTCCAGCTGCCCTGACTTCCACTTCTCTTTCCTGCTCAGGCCCCAGGGAACGCACACAGACCCCGGCGGAAGGCAGCGCTTTGCCAGCTGAGGGCTCACACTCCGGCGCCGCCCGCAGGCAGGAATGTGCTTGTCCCAGCGGAAGGGCTCCCAGGGCTGCACCGCATCTCAGTCCCCCGGCTCCGGGCCCAGGGAGTGGGAGGGGCAGTGTTTTGCGAGGGACTCCCCGGAGCAACCTTGCACCTCACCTCCTGCGAGCTCCCGTTCCTCACAGCTTTCTGGCCGCGATCTCTTTTCCCCAGGGACCGTCTCAGGGCACGGATGTTGAGAAAATTCCCACCTTTGTTCTTCACCCCTTGATTTTCCTTTGTGAAACATTTCCTCTTCGAGACCATGTAACCTAACATGGATCACTGAAATCCGTTTGACTCATGCAGTCCTGAGCGTCACAGCCCTAGGTGACCTCAGGAGTTGCAGAGACCTGTGCCTGGCTCACGGGGTCACTTTCTGGAAGGCGAGTGAAGCTCCTAGCTTCAGAATGTTCTGCCCACCACCCCGCCCGAGCACTGTCCACACCCCACTCAGCACTGTGTTGGGTGTGAGGGCGCAGAAATGAGATGCCGTCCTCATCCCCGACATGCCATAGGGCAACTTGCCCAACACAAGACCCAACTTGTTGGCCACCCAGTCCCTTCCCCAAGGAGTCAGGGGTTTCTCTCTGCCCAGTGAGAGGGCGAGGACAGTCACCCAGCCAGGCAAGGAAGGGCCAGACCATCACTCATGTCTGTGCCTCATAAACCCCTTCACCAGTGCTGGGGACCCATCCCTTGAACCGTGGGGTCATCCTTCCTTCCGAGTCTCTTGGGTTGGGGGGGCAGGTCTGTGCCCGTTTCAAAAGGAATCATTGTTTTCTCCCTGAAACCCGAGGCCCGTTTGTCACCAAGGAAAGGACGGGTGTCAGTGGCTGTGGCACTGTTCAAAGTGGTGGCTTCTACGTAGGAGATGGGATCCAGTGAGCAAACCATGCGTGTGCACACGTGTGTGTGCGTGTGCATGTTGGGGTGAGCTTGTGGGAGATTCTGACGCTCCGAGGGAGAACTATCTTTTGCGAGTGCTGGCAGTTAGCTAATTCACTGATCAGTGCTGCTCTGCACTAATGCTGCCCTAGGCAGTCCCCACCTGTGTCTGACACGCTTCAGGCTTTCCTGGTCCCTGCGTTGTGTGTCAGGCTGACCAGGCAGAGTGACGTTTCATTTGCTGGGTTCAGACAGCAGAGAGTTGATGGAATCACAAAGTGTAAGCTGTTTATTTTTTTTTAATTCTTGTTTTCTTTTTTTTTTTTTTTTTTAAGATTTTGTTTATTTGTTTGAGAGGTAGAGTTACAGACAGTGAGAGGGAGAGAGAGGGAGAGAAAGGTCTTCCCTCCGCTGGTTCACCCCCTAGTTGGCCATCATGGCTGGAGCTGAGCTAATCCAAAGCCAGGAGCCTCCTCCGGGTCTCCCATGTGGTTGCAGGGGCCCAAGCGCTTGGGCCATTTTCTACTGCTTTCCCAGGCCACAGCAGAGAGCTGGATTGGAAGTGGAGAAGCTGGGACTAGAACCGGCACCCATATGGGATGCTCAGCACTCTTGAGAGTCCCTGGGGTTGTGAGGGACATCGATGTTTGGGCTCTGCTCTGGGGAGAGGAGTCCGAGTCCTGGTCGTGGAATTTCGGAGCCAAGATCCCAGAACCTTTCCTGGTGGAGTGGCTGGAGCCAGCCCTTTACCTTTGCCAGTTCTGTTCACTGGGTTTCCTCACACCTGCCGTCCTTGTGCACAGGAGCATTGTGGGAGTTGGCCATGCAACCTGTTGGACTTGTCGCAGCCAGTGCTGAGGGGCTGGGGGAGGGGAGCTGCAGCAGGAACTGTTCGTGGAGAGCAGAGCCACGGCCCACCATGAGAACTGTGCAGCCCCTTACCGTCCAAGGTCTCAGCAGGTGTCTAAGGAATTTACATTTCTAAGAGATTTTCAATAAAGCATCCTGTGTGCTGCGGAAGCCTCAGCGCCCTCCCTGTACGGCGTGGAGTCCCTGGCTGCCCCACCAGTGTCCGCTGCCTTGTGGGGCCTGCTGTCTTGGTCTGTTTCCTCCCCCGACATGGACCTGACAGGCCTGGCGGAGCCTCCTCCCCAGCAGGACACAGCTCTGCTGTCGGCTCCCAGAGGCAAAACCAAGACCGCTTCTCCATGTACGGAGGGCAGGCTGAAGCCCAGGGGCCCTGAAGGAGCGCAGTAAGCAGGTGGGAACTGGGGTGCAGCTGAGTGGGCAGCCGGTGCACCCCAATCCTGCCCGCTGGGGACAGGCAGGAGCTGAGTCGGGGAGGCCACAGTGGCCGGGCGCCCTGCAGCACCCCACGCTCGCAGTCGTGCTCCTTCCCCGCTGCACCTGGCACACGCGAGGGCGCACGCCCACTTCCACCTCTGCCCAGCAGAACAGCAGCTGCAGGCAAGGGATGAAAGGACGTCTCTGCGACCTGGGGACCTGGGGGCCTGGAGTGAGACGCACACAGCCTGGGAGGGGCGCCCGGAGCAGAGACTTTCCCTGGGGAGCCCAGGGAGCTTGGGCTAGTTGTGTGCAGGGAGCTCCCAGAAACCAGGCCCACCGAACCCCTGGCCCTGCATCCCTGCATCCCGCATCCCCGCCTCCGTGCGGGGTCTGGGACCTGCCGTCATGGCCCCCGGGAAACCGCAGCTCCTCCGAGGGTCCTTGCAGGGAAGAACGAGGAATGAGCCCCCTGGAGCCTGTTTCATGAGGCCACCGTCCCTTCATGACCGAATTATCTACTCCCATGGCCTGGTTGTGCCCCAACCACCCTGCCTCCTGAGGGCATCACTCAACACGGGAAACTGGGGGCCAGCAACATCCAGACCGAGCACTTGGGGCTGCACGGCAGCCCAGTGCTTGTCACTTCCATCCGCCTGTCGGACGAGCTCCGAGCCCCAGCTGGAGCCTGGCTTCCTGGGTGGGTGAAGGACTCAGGGTGGTGGTGGAGCCCCCGAGGGACTCCCGGGCGGTCTCAACACGGGACTGATTCCTTCTCGGGAATTCTGGGACCAATTGCACACTTCTTTTACCTTATACACAATTCCAAGAGATGAGTTTCCGCCTATCCATCCATGGGGCGCTCCTGGACAAAAGGGCCAACGAAGAAGTCTTCAAGGCAAGCAGCCCAGGCCACGGGTTCCCGCATTGCTCCTTTCCACCTGATGAGAACGGGCCGCCGTGTCGCAGGAGCGGGCGGCGGCGTCTCTGTGCACCGTGTCCACCTCTAGCCCCTAACGCCACCTCTCCCTTGAGTCGGCCAGCCACCCCAGGGTTTCAGGTCCCACTTTATAGAGTGCTTTTTCTTTAGTAGATCTGGGAAAAGGAACTCTAGCTGTGTCTGGGCTGTCTGAATGATCAGAGTTATTGCCCTGCAGGTGCATGGGAGGCGTGGCGGTCGGGGCGACAGATGGCGCAGGTGGGGCCCCCGGGCACGTGGGGAGCTTTGGGGCCGAGGCCTTGATGCCCCTCTCACCGCACCCGTCCTGGGCAGAAACCTGGAGGAACTCACTGAGCATCAGTTTGTGATCTGCACAGAAGCAAGGGTTAGACCCAGCACACCAAGCTGAGCAGCCACGGGGCCTCCACAGGGGCAGAGCTAGGAGCTGTCTCTCACATTGGCATGGTGGCTGTGGGGTGGTGTGAAAACCCACCTGTGAAGGAGACCCACCCATCCAGGAGACAGGCACTCACATGAGAATAAAGGTGCCCGCGGTGTTCCTGAACTGAATAAGCTCGTGGGGACTGCAAGGCCAGACCGTAAGCCAACCAGAGATCGCCCCATAAGCAAGCCCGCTGAGAGGTGGAGTCGCGTTGTACGATGGGCAGCACTCAGGGAGGGGGGAATCCTGGGAGGCCGGAGGAGTAAGAACCGAAGGAAATGCGAAGGAAATGCAGATGAGTTCAGAAAACCGCGAACGAGAGTCTCTGTGGGCTCGCCAGGGAGGAAAGGACATGCAGCCGGGGTCACCGTGGGCTCACCTGAGGAGAGGACGTGCAGCCGGGGTCACCGTGGGCTCACCCGAGGAGCAGGGACGTGCAGCCGGGGTCACTGTGGGCTCACCTGAGGAGAGGACGTGCAGCTG
>CM027392.1:56329535-56352098 GCA_015711505.1 Sylvilagus bachmani | reverse complement strand
CCCAACCCTGGCCATTGTGGACTGCTCGCTGCCTGCTGTGGACCCAGACGTCTTGCTTCCCAGTTAAAGCCCTAACTTCCTGTGCATTTCCTTCACTGAGTAAAACACTTCAGTCTTCCCACGTCCCTGGTCTTTTTTGAGCCGATATTCAGATTTCTTATCTGAGTAGAGGCAAGAACCCACAGGATTATTAAATATTAAAATTATTAATAAGCTGGACGATAGCATCCTGACCCAGTTTCTTCTTAATATGGGACAGCGTCCATCCTACCATGGAGCTCACTGATGCATGCAGTGCAGTGCCTCCCATGGAGAACGAGCTTCGGGTCTCCCGGCTGTGGCCTGCGCTAAGACGAGGGTCACGTGCCAGGGACGTTGATTCTCCCGCTGGGCATCTCCCAGCCTGAATGGCTGTTCCCAGGGCACGGCAGGCAGGAGGAGGTGTGCAGAGAACGGACCGAGTGAGCTAATGCAATTTCTGCCTCGCGTTAAATCCTCCGTATCGTTGTTGAGCGATCAGATTCCGTCCTTCTGAGCAGGCAGTTAGGTGGAATATTGTAACCATCTGTCTGAAAACCTGAACCTCTGCTGTGTCTGCAGCCCCCACCCGCGAGCCTGAGACTTGAGCGTCAGGGAGGACAGGGTGCTCAGGGCTCTGGCAAGGCGCCTGCAGGGTGCGGCCCCACAGTGGGGCCTGCTGCGCCAGCCGGCCCTGGCCACACCACCTGGCTGCAGGCAGCTGGAAGAAGCTCCCTCGAGTTTTAACTGAAAAGCAAGCCAAGGGAGGCTCGCCGCAGCTGCTCTCTCCCTCTTCGCCGCCCGCTATCTTGTTGTCCAAGGTTCCTGTGAGATAGACGATTGTAAAGGAGCCAAGGGCCGAAAAGCAGTAGCGGGGGAGTCCAGAGAGCAGTGAGGTTGCCTAACGCAGCCCCGGCCTTCGACAGCTGCTATTCACAGGGTCTTTCAACACTCAGAATGTTTGCTTTCTCTCCGGACGCCCCGCGGGAGTTTATCGCCACATCCTGGGCCTCGCCGGGCGTCCTGCAGCGGAGCGAGCAGAGATGAGTCACAGCGTCGGCTGGGGCCTCTTCTACGACCACGATGTGAGGCCGCAGGGTGCTGCCCCAGGAAACCCGAGCCCAGAGCCCAGGGAGGAGAGTGGGGGCCGCGGGAGGCGCCCTGCTTGTGTGTGTGGAGGGAGGGGACGAGGCCAGGACTGTGGCTTGGCGACTCCCTGTGGCGTGTGAGCCCTCGGCGAATCTCCATCACGGGTCCCCACGTTGGTTCCCAGACGCCTCTGTGAAGGAGGCTCCGAGGAGCGAAGTCCCGGGCACGTCTGTGTCCGCAGGTGAACATTCAGCTGCTGCTTTGGAAGCCCGCCTAAGATGGACAAAAATGTTGATGAGAAGTCATTCCATTTTGAATGAAAATTAAAATGAGCCCAACTGGTGCTGTGGTGTTGTGGGCTAAGCCTCCACCTGCAGCAGCAGCATCTCATATGGGCGCCGGTTCAAGTCCCAGCTGCTCCACTTCCGATCCAGCTCTCTGCTGTGGCCTGGGAAGGCAATAGAAGACGGCTCAAGTGCTTGGGCCCCTGCACCTGCATGGGAGACCCAGAGGAAGCTCCTGGCTCCTGGCTTCGGATCAGTCCAGCTCCAGCCCTTGCGGCCATTTGGGGAGTGAACCCGCAGATGGAAGACTTTCTCTCTGTCTCTCCCTCTCTCTCTGTAACTCTACCTTTCAAACAAATAAATAAAATCTTTTTTAAAAACTTAAAAAATAAAATGAGCCCAAAATGCAAGAGCTGCAGCCTGAACCTTCCTAAATGGAATGGCCGTGCTCTGGCCAGGTCAGCTTGCACGGTGCCTCCAGGACGGCATCCACCGTTGCTTGGCCCAGATAAGAGAATCTCCTGGTCCCAATGAAAAGGCATTCAGATGGTTCACTTACTGAACAGGAAAATCCTAGTTGAAGAATGGCTCCTCTCCCTGCAGTACTCAACGGCGCCTGCCTTGGCTTGTCTGGCGTAGCTGTTTAGTTTCTTAGCACCGACACCTGAAGATGCTGTGGCTCTCTCCCCTTGCTCTTCTGCTGGGGCCTTTGATCCCGGGGGGCACTCCTACAAGGCCATCCAGAGCTGGCCCTGCCTTCCACACTGTCCCGTGGGCCCCTGTCTTGTGAGCATTGCCAGAGTTGGGGGATGCTCCTCGTGCTGTTGCCTCGGTCCCCACCCTCCCTCCATGCTGGGCTTTCTGCTGTCTTGGCCCCCACCGCCCTACGGGGCTCCAGTGGACGCCCTCCCGCCCTGGTGCTCCCTGCATCGCCTGCAGGAGGCCTTTGACTGGTGACTCGGTAGCTCCGGGCAGGGCTCACGGCGGCCTGTTTAGATGTGGGGAGGCCACCCTGAGCTCACCCAGTCCACATGTGGGAGGGGGGCCTCTGTGTGGCTTCTCTGCCCCCCAGCCCTGCAGGTGCGCCTTCACCTTGCCTGCGCCCTCTCCCAGGCCTTGGCTGCTCGGCCTCCTCCTGGCTGGGTCCCATGGACATGGCCCCTAATCCTTCGGGTTTGCGCTCTTGTCCCTTTGCGTGTGTTCTGTGGAGGCCACTGGAAGTTTCTCAGCCGCCCGGCACTGCTGCTGTCCCTCTGAGTCGGGTCAGTGCCCATCTTTGGATGTTTGCCCACACAATCAGAGGTACAGATCGCTTGCGTTTCTCCCCGTCCTCCCTTCTCGTTCGATGGTGTCTTGCATTGACAGAGTTGGGCTAATACGGTGGTGCTGGGCTGCTCTCGGGGTCGTGGAGGTCGGGAGGCCCCTCTGAGCCCTCGGAGGAGAGAGCAGCCACTGGGAGACAGGGCTGTGCTGTGCAGAAGGCACATGTGCTCTGCTGCCGTCCATCTAGCATCTCAGTCACTGACACTGGCCCCGCGTTTCACATTTCTCGGCTACAGTGATTGCACTTTGATGTCAGAGTTGGGTCTGCTCAGTGCAGTGACTGTGGTATTGTTCCCATCTCTTAGTACATTCTGGAAGGGTGTTTGTGTTTTCTAAAAGTCTGAACAAGTTTCATATCTGCAGCTCTGTGTCCATGGGCACGTTGGGCTATGGATGTCTTCTAGGAATTTCTATCTCGGTTTCGGTTATTTCTTCTAAATCCTTGAGAATTATAAAACTGTAGATTATGAAACTAGCAAGAGCAACGAGAGAGCCTGGCGTCATTTCTGTCCCAGAGGGCATTTAAGCCTAGTTTGCACGGACCCGCAGGGCAGGTGGGAGCTGACATCGCCGTAAGGACACCCGGGCTCAGGGAGTTGGACTGGTTCGTCTGAGTTCATCCAGAACGGTTGAGGAAATCTGGTGTTTGAACCGGGATCTTTTGGCTGCAAATCCTGTGTTCTAGTGTCTCTCGCACTCAGCCAAGTCTGGTGACTACTGTTTATATTAATTATTATTCCTTCCAAGTTGTTAGAGGAAATAGCTCAAAGAACAGTACATTCTTGATTGTACTGAGGTTTCCTTCCAAGCCGTCGCTCAGCCCTGCAGAATGTTTCCCCGGTGTGGCCACAAATAAGTGCGGCTCCCGCGGCGGCCGCCACAGCCTCCTTCCCGTGTGAACAGTCTGCTCCCGCTCCCCCGGTTCCTCTGCGTCCTCCCAAGAAATGTGTTGTGTCTGAGCCTCGAAACCAGGTGGCCCATTTCCCAGATATGCAGCTGGCAAGTCCCAGTGTTTTCCCCCGCAGCGCGAAGTTCTGTCTGCACCTCTTCCTGGACACCCTCTCGCCGGTGTTCTCGTAGTCCTCTAGTTGCTATTTGCCAGGGAAAACCACTGTGGTCAAGCAGCTTCTCCCAGCAGGTCATGGCTGGGACACAGGTGAGCAAAGGCCCTGTTGCTCAGAGCCCAGCGTGGCGTCCCATGGCTGCAGACTGCAGGGAAGGGGGCAGGGGGAGCTGTGCAAATGGAAGTGGGATGTGGTGCTGTCCACGGTGGTCAGCCAGGCCCCAGGAGGGGGGCCTCTGCAGGGCTGGCCTGCCCGTGCCATCACCCATGCTATCGCCAAGCAACACATCCTGGCTCCCCAGTGCATTCTGAGGGATCCCAGAGTCCTCCACAGCGTCTCCCCAGCTTTTCCTGAGCACAGTGAAATACCGGAGACAATCTGCTTAGAAGCAAAGAGATGCATTTAGCTTACAGGGTTGGAGGTGAGAGTCAAGATCGGGGGACCTTGTTTTGTCCTCTGGCGAGGGAGGCCCGTGGCAGCGGCAGAAGCAGACACATCATGAGCTGGGAAGCAGAGAGGGAGCCTAAGCTTTGTAACAACCCTCTCATGAGAAGTGCCCTCCAGGACAAGCCCCCAGAGACTCACCCCTACCTGCTGAAGGGTCCACTTCCTCCAGGACAAGCCCCCAGAGACTCACCCCCACCTGCTGGAGGGTCCACTTCCTCCAGGACAAGCCTCCAGAGACTCACCCCTACCTGCTGAAGGGTCCACTTCCTCCAGGACAAGCCCCGAGAGACTTACCCCCACCTGCTGGAGGGTCCACTTCCTCCAGGACAAGCCCCCAGAGACTCACCCCCACCTGCTGGAGGGTCCACTTCCTCCAGGAATGCTCTGGGGCCAAGCCTCTGACACGTGGCCCTGTGTGGGAGAGCTGCCCTTTGAACCACATCATTCTATGTCTGAACCCAAGGGTTCACATCCACCAATGCGAGACGCCCTCATTCTGTCCCCAAGGGTCTCAAAGTCTTACTATTCCAGGCTGGTGCCGCAGCTCACTAGGCTAATCCTCTGCCTTGTGGCGCCAGCACCCTGGGTTCTAGTCCCGGTCGGGGCACTGGATTCTGTCCCGGTTGCTCCTCTTCCAGGCCAGCTCTCTGCTGTGGCCTGGGAGTGCAGTGGAAGATGGCTCAAGTGCTTGGGCCCTGCACCCGTGTGGGAGACCAGGAGGAAGCACTTGGCTCCTGTCTTCAGATTGGTGCAGCGCCAGCCATAGCAACCATTTGTGGGGTGAACCAACGGAGGGAAGACCTTTCTCTCTCTCTCTCTCTCTCTCTCTCTCTCTCTCTCTCTCATTGTCTAACTCTGCCTATAACAAAAAAAAGTCTTACTATTCCAGTATTGCTTAAGAGACCAAGTCCAAAGTCTTGTCTGAGTCTCAGATCCCCTTAGCTTTGAGTCCCTGGACAATGAAAAGCAAGTTAGAGACACCCAAGGTCCAATGACTGGGCGGGCACAGGGCAAACATTCGTAGCAGAACAGAGGACGAATCACCCCAAGGCAAGACTGGAACCCAGCAGGGCCAACATGAAACCGTGAGGCTGCGTGAGCGGTGCCTGGGGCTCACTGCAGGGCTTGGGCAGCCTTGTTCCTGTGCTCTTGCTGGGCGTGGCCCGTGCCTCGGTGGCTGTAGGTCGGGCCTCGTGTCTGCAGCTCTCCTGCACTGGCCTTGCACCTGGCGTCCCACGGTCCTGGGGTTCCGGTGGCAATGCTGCCCCTGTGAGTTTGTTGCCCTGGCTGATGGCTGTGACTTCGCAGGTGGGCAGGGTACGCTGAGTATTCTCCTCTGCACTGGGCGTCTCCTCAGAGCCCCGCGACACGCTCCTGCCTGGCCTCCCAGGCTCTCCTTTGGAGCTGGGTGGAAGCTGCCATGACCCCGCTGACACATGCATGCTGAGCATCAGCAGAGCAGGCTTGGAGGGGACTCCAAGGCCAGGATGGTCCCTGGAGCCAGAGCTGCAGCTGTGGGGGCTGCACGAGAAACAAATCCCCCCAGAGTCTGGGTGAGCCGTGGAAAGTGCCCGGGCCCTGCCAGGACCCGGCCTGTGGTGGGAGGGGCACCTTGAAGACCTCCCAGATGCCCTCAAGGCCTTCCTACTGTTTGCCCATTAGCGTACGATGTTTCCCTCCGTCTGTGCCAGTCTCTCTCCCTGCTGTTCCCCTCTGTCTGTGCCAGTCTCTCTCCCTGCTGTTCTCCTCCGTCTGTGCCAGTCTCTCTCCCTGCTGTTCCCCTCTGTCTGTGCCAGTCTCCTCCCTTCCTCACTGCGCCGCAGGGTCCTGTCCTGGACTTGCTCCCCACCCCCTCCTCTGGCCAGGTTGTAAGAATTTCCCACAGGCTGGTGCCGCAGCTCACTAGGCTAATCCTCTGCCTTGTGGCGCCAGCACCCTGGGTTCTAGTCCCGGTCGGGGCGCTGGATTCTGTCCCGGTTGCTCCTCTTCCAGTCCAGCTCTCTGCTGTGGCCTGGGAGTGCAGTGGAGGATGGCCCAAGTGCTTGGGCCCTGCACTCGCATGGGAGACCAGGAGAAGCACCTGGCTCCTGGCTTCGGATCAGTGCAGTGCGCCAGCCACAATGCACCGGCTGCAGTGGCCATTGGAGAGTGAAGCAATGGCAAAAGGAAGACCTTTCTCTCTGTCTCTCTCTCACTGCCCACACTGCCTGTCAAAAAAAAAAATTTTCCAGGCCTGTCCATGCATGATCCGTGCACTGTTTGGAGCTGAGTGCTTCAGCGTGGTGGTGTTCAGCAGCTCACTCTGCCGAATACCCCAGTTCATCTCCTTAAGACTTGGCCCCGAGTAGCACCAGGACATGCATGTGGTCCAGCGTATTCTCTGCAGTGGTGAGACCAGGAGGCCCCTGTCACAGGAAATGACCCGTTGCAGATGCTGAAAGAACTCGCCCGGACACGTGGATCAGAGCTGGGATCGCTGGACGCTGGGAGGGAACAGCAGGGGAGGCAGGGCTGGCTGCTGCTACAGAGCCGAGGGGTACACCTGTGGCAGCAGTCCCTTCCTAGTTAGGGTGACCGTTACCATATGCTTGCAAGGGAGCAGTGGGCAGGACAGCCAGAGGTGTCCATGCCGTGTGGACTGCAACCAAGAGGCACACTTGAAACTGCAGTTTTCCTCACTTAGGGTGAGTCTAGCGGTGGGCCAGCAGATTTTCCCAGGCAGGGGAAGGTAGGCGATCTGCATCTCTGGGTGGAGCCGGGGAGCTTATGTTACCTTCAGTTTAGGCACTCCACCAGGTGCCCTGGGGTCGCCCTGCGCAGTCCCTCCCTCCAAGTTCCCTACTTTCCGTCTGAGACCAGCATGGCTCCACTGTCCACATTCCACCAGCATTCTGCTCGTGGCTGCTCACCAATGTCTAAGTCACTCCAGCTCGGCCTGAGTCTTGCTGTCCTCTGAGCCCCAGGCACCACTGTCCAGGCTGTCCTACCTGCTGTGCCCAGCTCTCCCAACGCGGAGGCTGCCTCCACGGCTCTAGCTGTGGATCGACTGGCTTCATGGCTGCTGTCCTGCAGTAGTCAGCTTTCGCTACTGTAAAGAAACACTTGAAGCAGCCCAACTTTGCAGAGGAAGAGGTTTATGTGGCTCCTGGTCCCGAGGTCCCACAGTCCGGGGTCCAGCACCCCACAGGCTCAGCCTGTGGCACAGCGTCACATTGCAAGAGACAGGGGCGTGCACGTGTGTGTGTGTGTCTGTCTCTCTCAAGTCTGCAGGACTAAATCGTGGAGGTTCCCCCGGGTGATGTAAGCCCATGTGCTCACTTGCCCGAGGCCAGTTGCTGAACGCCATAACTGGGGTAAATTTCCACCCTCTTAATTCCATTAACAGAGAAACTGGGCACTCCCATGCTTGAGCGCAGGGGACACCCAGCTCCTTCTGTAACTCGCCCAGATCTCCTGGCTTCTAACCGGCACTCGCATCGGGGCAGCCTTTGGCGTTTGTTGGCAGCAACCTGAAGAGCACAGGATTGCAGCCAGGTGGTCTGGTGCCTGGGTCATCCAGGGACGCAGTCACAGAGCGCACAGACTGGGTTTCCTGCAAGCAGTGGAGGTTTGCGTCCCAGAGTCCTGGTGGCCGGGAGTCCAGGCCCGTGGGCCCGCAGGGCAGGACTGTCCCGAGAGCTCTTTGCTGGTTTGTAGACGCGCATCTTTTTCCTCTTCAGGCAGCAGCCAGGGAGCCCCTGAGCTCCCCAGGGCCTCTTTGAGGCGGAGACCCACTGTGAGGACTCTGCCCTCCTGCCTGCCGCACCTCCCACAGACCCCGCCTTCTTTTTTACTTTTTTCAATTTTTATTTAATAAATATAAATTTCCAAAGTACAACTTTTGGATGATAGTGGCTTTTCCCCCCATAACCTCCGTCCCACCTGCAACCATCCCATTTCCCACTCCATCTCCCATCCCATTCTTCATCAAGATTCATTTTCAATTATCTTTATACACAGAAGACCAACTTAGTATATAGTAAGTAAAGATTTCAACAGACTGCACCCACACAGACACACAAAGTGTAAAGTACTGTTTGAGTACTAGTTTTATCATTAATTCGCATAGTACAACACATTGAAGACAGAGATCCTACATGGGGAGTAGGTGCACAGTGACTCCTGTTGTTGATTTAACAACTGACACTTATTTATGATGTCAGTAGTCACCCGAGGCTCTTGTCATGAGCTGCCAAGGCTATGGAAGCCTCTTGAGTTCACCAACTCCGATCTTATTTAGACAAGGCCATAGTCAAAGTGGAAGTTCTCTCCTGCCTTCAGAGAAAGGAACCTCCTTCTTTGATGGTCCCGTTTTTTCCACTGGGATCTCACTCGCAGAGATCTTTCATTTAGGTAATTTTTTTCTTGCCACAGTGTCTTGGCTTTCCATGCCTGAGAAACTCTCTTGGGCTTTTTAGCCGGATCTGAATGCCTTAAGGGCTGATTCTGAGGCCAGAGTGCTCTTTAGGACAAATGCGATTCTATGAGTCTGTGTATCCCACTTCCCATGTTGGTTTGTTCTCTCCTTTTTAATTCTATCAGTTCTTATTAGCAGATACTAGTCTTGTTTATGTGATCCCTTTGACACTTAATCCTATCATTATAATCAGTTGTGAACTGAAACTGATCACTTTGACTAGTGAGATGGCATTGGTACATGCCACCTCGATGGGATTGAATTGGAATCCCCTGGCACGTTTCTAGCTTTACCATTAAGGGTAAGTCCAAGTGAGTATGTGCCAAACTGTACATCTCCTCCCTCTCTTATTCCCACTCTTGTATTTCACAAGGATCACTTTTCAGTACATTTAAATGCCTAAGAATAATTGTGTGTTAATTAAGGAGTTCAGCCAATGGACCCTGCCTTCTTACACCATCCCCTCGGGGGCTGGGTTTCAGCTCTGAACCTGGGAGGGCACACACTTTCAGACCACAGCGTCTGGGGCCCGGCTCCTCACGGCCGTTCACAAGTGTGCTCTGCCCAGTGCCCAGCAGGCCATGGCTGCTGGTGGGTGGGTGCTACACAATCCATGAATTTTTAACATGCTGGGAGCAGCACCTGCAGCAGCTTGGGCACAGAGCCTTCCCCTGGGAAGGAAGGGAAGAGCGCCGGGGGCTTTGGGGGCTGGACCCCTCCCACCCTGGCCCTGGGTGCAGGTGGGATCCTGGGGCCCCTCCTGCAGCATGCCCCAGCACCCGTGAGCCCCTGGACCCCTGTTTCTCCGACTTCTTTGCTCCCTGGGCGGGTGGAGGCAGGAGGGCCTGCACAGAGCCTCCTGGTTGAGCTCAGTTATGCTCCGGGTTGGGCCAGCGTCTCAGAAGCAAACAATGGCTTTATTCACTCGCCCCGCAGAACAGCTGCAAGCGGACCCCTCGGTGAGGACTGCCAGGGCACACTGCTTCGGTTTCTTTCTTAGGAAGTTCCTGTGATTCTTGAACGGTTCAAGAACTTCACCGCTGACTGCTTATTTTGCTGGTTGTGTCCTGGATATCGCCTCGACGTGGAGCGTGAACTCGGTCGCACACCTCACCTCCTGCCAGTAAACGAGCCAGGGGTGCCGGCAGGAGGCTCCTCCCGACTTGCGGGGCGGCCGGCACCCTGGACGGGGGTGGCGGGAGAGGCCGGAGGCGTCTTTCATCCTCTGTGACTCACTTGTGGGGCTGTAACTGGTTTCAGTTATGTCTGAGAAGAAGTATGTGTCCTTGGGCTTTCTTGTCTCACAGAAAATATAGAGAAAAAGAAAAAAAAACATTTCAACATATGACGGTATGTTAAAAATTCATGGAAAAACTGAATTGAAAGATAAATTTATTTTGTTGCAAGAATTTTTGAAATTCAGGGGTAGTATTTCTTTCATAATGCACATTTTCCATGAACTTTTTGAAGACTTTTTGTATATTTCTTTCCCAGGCCATAGCAGAGAGCTGGTTTGGAAGTGGGACATTCGGGACTTGAACTGGCACCCAAATGGGATGTCCACTGCAGGCGGTGACTTTACCCACTAAGCCACAGTGCCGGCCCCTGTATATTTCTTAAAGTTTCTGATAAACAGCATTTTTCTATATTAACTTCTTTTTTAAGATTAATGTATTCTATGTTGAAAGGTAACAAAAAATCAAAACTTACATTTCTAGGTGATTGTTGTAGTATTTTAAAAATATTTCACTTATTCTGTATGGATCCTACTCTGTTCTAGTCTGACGCCCTTCTCTGGACAAAGTGTGTGTTGTGGCCTTGAAGTTTTGGGCCTAAGTAGCTGCGATGTTTACCCTGGTTCTTGTCCCTCAGAGAGAACTCAGAGCAGGGGCGTCATTCAGGGCAGGGGTGAGAGCAGAGGGGGGCACCTGAGCAAGGCGGGGCTAACCGGGCCACCTGGCCCTTTGGTGTCAGCCCCTCTGTGGGGCTGTGGGCGGGCCCTGACTGCAGATGCCGAGGGGCCTCCTGTGGAGTTAGCGCCCTTGTGTTCCTCATGTGCTTCCTCCTGCCTGATCCCGGATGGGACTCGGTGCATCATGGGAAAGCGGCCACACTGGATTGACAGATACGGGGATGGAGTTATAGGGCAGGGCTGTGCAGACAGTGTGAGGAAACGTTCCCGCTCAGTTCTTGCTACCCGTCAGAGGGAGCAGGGCCGTGCCCTGAGGGGGTCCTGACACAGCTGTCCTCACCTCTTTGGAGAGGAACTGGTCAGAGTTAATGGTGGCTGGATCCACGGGGGCCTCTGTTTCGTGCCTCTGGAGATCCGGGCTTCTGCTCGCAGCACTGCCCGGGCAGCGGCTGACAGCTCAGGCATTGGGGCGGGCGGGGCCTGAATCCGCGCCCAGCCCTTCCTGGCTGTGTGATTGGTTGATGCTCCCTCTGATTCTGTCTCTGTCTTTCCTGGGGGCCTGTGGGGCTGCGGTGCTGGTGAGCAGGGGTGCTCTGTGAGTGCTCAGTGCCCGGAGCCCAGGCCAGCCCCCCGCAGGGCCGACCACGGAAGGGGAGCTGGGGGTACAGACCAGCTCCTCTGATCCAGGACAGCATCTGGAGCTTGAACTGTGCCTGACGGTTTTTAATTTAGCAGCAGATCAACATTTTCAAACGGATGGAGGGTTTCTAACAGGTGCTGTGGTGCTTGTCACCAGGCCCGAGGACACCTGTGTGACGGGCGCCTGTGTGGCGGCCGAGTCCGGAGCAGGGCTGCCGTGAACCCGTATGCGTGAACTTGTGCGCCCCTGGTCCCGCCAGCCTTGCGGCCCCGGAAGGCCCTCTGTGACATCTACAATTCGCACCCGACTCCGGCCGGGCCTGTGCGGCTGGATCGTCATGTGTTGTCTCAGATGAGCAGAAGCATCTTGCTGGGTCTTGCCTTCAGCCTGTGTGTCTCGTGAAGATCCCGGGTGCTGGGAAACTCGCAAGGCTTTCCTGCTCTTCCGTGGCTGATCCGCCCTGCAGTGCCTGAGAGGCCCACATGAGAGTTAGGGAGGGGGTAGGAGACTCTCCCACCCCACATCTGCGAGAGGAATGGAGAGACAGGGTCGGGAAGCCTGGCTCCTATGGAGGAATGTTCTAGAAAGGGGCAGCGGTCACCCTGCTGCAGAGGGCAGGCTGCTGTGTTGGGATCAGCGAGCAGGTGCATCGGCCAGGCCAGGCCACATCACTGGTGGAACACGCTGGTGCTAAACACAGAGTGATCACGAATTCCTGCTGCTCTGAAATGCCGATCAGAGCTGTGGCTGGGGGAGGAGTTTTGGTGGCGTCTGTTGGGGTGTGCGCTACACACAGCATGCTGTTTTGATGGACATGCACATCGGGAAAGAATTCCTACAGCTGAGCAAGTTAGCACGTCCCTCTCCCCACAGAGCTGCCTTTTGGGTGTGAGTGTGTTAGGAGCCCCCAGAGTCCGCTGCCTTAAACTCTCCACCCGCATTGCACCACTGCCAATGCCGGCCAGTGGTCTTCTTGCCGACTGCAGCTTCATACCCCGGGCTGTATCTCCCTCCCCACCAAGCCCTCGGGCCCTGGTCACCACCTGCTCTGTTCTCTTTCCACGCCTTCAACTTGTTTAGACCCCGCGTGTGAGTGCCCCAGGGGCGCCAGCCTTTCTGTGCCCTGTTATTCCATTCTCTGCTCCATCCACACTGTCCCGAATGGTGCATTTCCTTTAATACAGGAGAGTCATTTACACTCACACTCACACACACACACACACACACACACAGGCATGAGTGTGTGTCCACTCATCCCCCCAGTGGGAAACGGCTGACTCTACAATCCATACGCCTTCGCCTGTTGCCTGGCTCCCGCCTTAAACCCGCTTCTCAAGTTGCTTTGTTTCATAATGGTGGTCAGAACTACCTCAAATCTATCTTTTTATTTTTTAAGATGTATGTATTTATTTGAAAGTCAGAGTTACACAGAGAGAGAAGGAGAGGTAGAGAGAAAAAAGAGAGAGAGAGAGAGAGAGAGAGAGAGAGAGAGAGAGAGAGAGAGAGAGAGGTCTTCCATCTGCTGGTTCACCCCCCAGTTGGCCGCAGTGGCTAGAGTTGCACTGACCTGAAGCCAGGTGCAGCCGGTTGCATTAATTGAAACCCCACGAAATGTGCTCACTCACCAAAATAGAATGAAATTATAAATCATAAAAACAAAGGAAAATATCTAAAAGTTGAAGAAAACACTTGTAAATAATCCATAGGCCAAAGAGGAAGTTTCAGAGCAACTTTTTAAAAATACATGGAAGTGAATGACAATGAAGATACAACGTCTCAAAAATTATGGCACCCAGGACCGGCACCATGGCTCACTTGGCTAATCCTCCACCTGCAGCGCCTGCATCCCATATGGGTGCTGGGTTCTAGTCTCGGTTGCTCCTCTTCCAGTCTAGCTCTCTGCTGCGGACCAGAAGGGCAGTGGAGGATGGCCCAAATCTTTGGGCCCCTGTACCTGCATGAGAGACCAGGAGGAAGTGCCTGGCTCGTGGCTTTGGATCGGCGTAGCACCAGCCATAGTGGCCATTTGAGGGGTGAACCAATGGAAGGAAGACCTTTCTCTCTCTCTCTCTCTCACTGTCTAACTCTGCCTGTCAAATAAAAAAATTATGACACCTAGCCAAAACAGTGATGAGAGGACAATCTGTAGCAGTAAATGCTTACCTTGGAAATTAAGAAAGTTCTCATCTCGTTAATCTAAGTTTCTAGCTCAAGATTCTAGAAAAAGAGAAGTAAATCAAGCCCAATACAGCCAGGGGCAAGGATCAGATGAAAGTGAGAATGGGACGATGCGGAACTCGTGGCACAAAAATCTGCTTCTCAGAAGAAATTAACAGAATTATATAAAGCTCTCGTGTCAACGTACAACAACATCACAAACGGACAGATGCAAAATTAACCAATATCACCAATGAAAAAGCGAGTAATACTCTAATTTGGTAACACTACACATGAGGCAACTGTTAACAATTTCACTCCAGTCAGTCGACAACTCAGAAGAAAGGGGTCAATGTCTCAGAAACCACAGTCTGAAGAGCGTGGTTGCACTGAGATTCTCGATCTCTAATCCTAGAACTGTCAGAAAAATGAACTTAAGTTCTCGAAAGAAACCCACGGGCCTAGGAAGTTGCACTTGAGAGTTATACCGACTGTTTAAAGAAGAATGGCCGCCATTTCACACATTCTTTCTTAGAGTCTGAAAACCCTACAAGTCATCTTAGGGAGCCGGAAGCAGTCAGGGATAGTGTGTGTACATATAGACACACACAGGCACACACAGACACACACATGCACACATACATACATGCACAGACACAGGCACACACATACACACAGACACACAGGCATATACGCACACACAGACACACACAGGCACACACAGACACACACATGCACACATACATACATGCACAGACACAGGCACACACAGATACATACACACAGACACACAGGCATATACGCACACAGACACACACAGGCACACACAGACACACACATGCACACATACATACATGCACAGACACAGACACACACAGGCACACACAGACACACACATGCACACATACATACATGCACAGACACAGGCACACACAGACACACACATGCACACATACATACATGCACAGACACAGGCACACACAGACACACAGGCACACACGCACACACACAGGCAGACACACACATGCACAGGCACACACATGCACACACACACATGCAAGCAACATCTCTCATGGACTTGGCCACATAAAGTCACGAGGGACCGAATTCAACAACGTGTAAAGAGCCTTCCTTGCACGTTACAACCAAGTGGGACTTTTTTCAGGTACGCAAAGCAGGATCAACATTCGGAAATTAGTTTGTGTCATCCACTACGTCAGCAAGCAAAAGAAGAGAAATCAGATGGTCTTCTCAACTGAAGCAGAAAACATATTTGAAAAGTTTGTCATCCATTCATGCTTTAAAAAGTCCAGCAAGTTAGGAATCACGGAGCTCCCCAGTCTGATGAGTACGGAACACCCACACAGGGCCCTGACGACGCTTCCTCTCCGTGCAGCTGTCACGAGGTGGAGCCTTGCAGCAATAGTGAAGCTCACAGGCTGGGAGGGGGCACATGGAAGAGTCCTTGTTACAGCGTGCAGCATTGCCTACAGAAAAATCCAAGGACTCTGCTAAAAATCCTGGATGTAATAAATGCACCGAACCAGGCTGTGATACATAGATCAGTACACAAAAACGTCAATTGCACGTCTGCCTACTAGCAATGAGCACATAGAAACAAAAACTTGAAGCACAATACCGTGTTTAGTTTCTTCAAAGAAGAAGAGATACTTGGCTATGCACCTGATGAACATGTAATCTGCAGGGTTTGTGTGTGACTGCTGTTAAATGTGATGGAGGGAATCAAGGAGATCTAAGCAGATCATCTGGTCATGGATCAAAAGGCTCAGCGTAGTGATGACGTCTGTGCTCTCCAAGTTGATCTATAGATCAAATGCAACTCCTGTCATATTCCAGTGGGCGTTTCTGTGTATATAGTCAAGGTCCTTCTCCAATTTATTTGGAAAGGCACAGACCCTGCAACAGATAAAATATGCTTGGTTGAGAAGAATAAAGAGAGAAGAATTATTTTACTCTTCATGAAGCCTTCTTATGTAACTGCTGTAGTCAAGAGAGTTGTGTTAGTGGAGAGACAGACACACTGATGACTCAGGCAGAACTCAGGATCCAGAAATCGTCCAATACAAATACGCTCGACTGATGTTTGGCTAAGATACAAAATCAGCTCAATGCAGGAGTTTTCAACAAATAGTTGTGTGGTAACTCAACACCCACTGGCAACAACAATGAATCTATGTAAACTTTAAATCTTATTAAAAGAACTTGAGGGGCCGATGCTGTGGCTTAGCTGGTAAAGCCGCTGCCTGCAGTCCCGGCATGGCACTGGTTTGAGTCCTGGCTGCTCCACTTCTGATCCAGCTCTCTGCTGTGGCCTGGGAATGCAGTAGAAGATGGCCCAAGTGCTTGGGCCCCTGCACCCACGTGGGAGACCAGGAAGAAGCTCCTGGCTCCTGATCGGCGCAGCTCCGGCGGTTGCGGCCAATTGGAGAGTGAACCAGCAGATGGAAGATCTCTCTCTCTCTCTCTCTCTGTCTCTCTCTCTCTCTCTGTCTGTCTCTCTCTCTCTTGGGCTCGGTGCTGTGTGTTGTCTGAGAACCTGGGGCGCCCAGGAGGCCACAGGCAGAAACGAGGTGCAGTGCCAGTCGTGGGTAAAGCATCCTGGTGAGAGTGATGTAGGCAACAAAGCGGCCAGCAGGGAGGGGCTGGAGTCGCCACGCCCTCCTGCAGCCCAGGTAACACACGTGGCTGCCAGCTGCATTCCTGTAGTGCCCTTTACCTCATTATAATAAAATCACCATGACAGACACTCCTACTCCCATCATGCACCTGATGCCATGACACTTCCGAGTTTTCCAAAAAGGGGCAAGGACCTTGGAGGCACTGAAACCACACCCCCTTTGACTATTCCATCAAGTCCCACCCTGGACACCACCCCCTAGGCCTCCAGTTCGCATACAGGGCTGGCCCCAAATCTCGTGTAGTGAGATCATTCTTGAACATGTCCACACTCCCTCCTGAGTGTCTTTTGCTTTGCAGGCAAATAAATCTTGCTTCTCAGCTGTCTTTTTTTTTTTTCTTTTGAGAGGCAGAGTTAGACAGTGAGAGAGACAGAGAGAAAGGTCTTCCTTCTGTTGGTTCACCCCCCAAATGGTCGCCACGGCCGGCGCGCTGTGCCGATCCAAAGCCAGGAGCCAGGTGCTTCTCCTGGTCTCCCATGGGGTGCAGGGCCCAAGCACTTGGGCCATCCTCCACTGCACTCCCAGGCCACAGCAGAGAGCTGGCCTGGAAGAGGGGCAACCGGGACAGAATCCGGCTCCCCGAGCGGGACTAGAACCTGGGGTTCCAGTGCCGCAGGCAGAGGATCAGCCTAGTGAGACATGGCACCGGCCTCAGCTATCCTTTTGTTGTTGCTTTTAGAGATTTATTTATTTGCTTGAAAAGCAGAGTGACAGAAAAAGAGTGAGAACAAGAGAGAAAGGCCATCCATCTGCTAGTTCACTCCCTGAAGACTGCAACAGCCGGGTCTGGCCAGACAAACTAGAAGCCAGACACTCCATTCTGGTCCCCCGCATGGATGGCAGGGACTCAGGCTCTTGGGCCATCGGCCATCTTCCGCTGCCTTCCCAGGTCCATTAGCAGGGAGCTGGATGGGAAGCGGAGCACCTGGGACTGAAACCAGCTCTGAGATGGGATACTGGCATTGCCAGGGGCAGCTTCACCTGCTGCCCCACCCCCGTCCTTGGCCATATCTCATCCTCAGTGCCTTCTTGCATTGGAGGCAAGAATCTAGATACAGTGCCTCACAGGGAGAGCAGCTCTTGAGTGTTGGGGAATGGGACAGAGAGGGCGCTGGGGGATCTGGGTCAGCTGGGGACAAGGAGGGTGAGCAGGTCAGCGGGAGCTTGGGCATACTAGTGCACGATGGCCACGTCTCCCAGCTCCCACCCTATAGAAGTGCACATGGCCACGTCTCCCACCTCCTACCCTATAGAAGTGCACATGGCCACGTCTCCCACCTCCTACCCTATAGAAGTGCACGTGGCCATGTCTCCCACCTCCTACCCTACAGCAGTGCACATGGCCACATCTCCCAGCTCTCACCCTATAGAAGTGCACATGGCCACATATCCCAGGTCCTACCCTACAGCAGTGCATGATGGCCACGTCTCCCAGCTCCAACCTACTGCAGTGCACATGGCCACATCTCCCAGCTCCCACCCTATAGAAGTGCACATGGCCACGTCTCCCAGGTTACACCCTACAGCAGTGCACATGGCCACGTCTCCCATGTCCCACACTACAGCAGTGCACATGTCATGTTCCCAGCTCCCACCCTATAGAAGTGCACATGGTCACGTCTCCCAGGTCCTACCCTACAGCAGTGCACATGGCCACGTCTCCCAGGTCCTACCCTACAGCAGTGCACATGGCCACGTCTCCCAGATCCTACCCTACAGCAGTGCACATGGCCACATCTCCCATGTCCCACCCTACAGCAGTGCACATGGCCACGTCTCCCAGCTCCCACCCTACAGCAGTGCACATGGCCACGTCTCCCAGCTCCCACCTATAGAAGTGCACATGGCCACGTCTCCCAGGTCCCACCCTACAGCAGTGCACATGGCCATGTCTCCTAGCTCCCACCCTACAGCAGTGCACATGGCCACGTCTCCCAGGTCCCACCTATAGAAGTGCACATGGCCACGTCTCCCAGGTCCCACCCTACAGCAGTGCACATGGCCACGTCTCCCATGTCCCACCCTACAGCAGTGCACATGGCCACGTCTCCCAGGTCCCACCCTACAGAGACAGTGTCAGCTGGATACCCCAGAGCCAACCAGTAGCCTCTTCCCCTGTTGCTGCAATCACCTTCCCTTTCGAATGATACGCCTGCACTCCTGGCTTTCTGAGGCTGGACCAAGGTGAGCTGTGGTCACTGCTGTCCTGTGTCCTGCACAGCCGCTCCCAGACTCTTCAGTCCTTCTCCTTGCTGGGTGCGCCAACCGGAGGAGAAAAGGAAGACGTTCTGATGAGGACTCCACCCTGGGGAAGGTGTTCTGAATGACTATCTGGGCTGGGCAGCCTGGGAAAAGCCGAACATCAACTAAAGCAGGAATGTGGAGGCCTCGTGTGCGCGCACACACGCACGCACGCACACGTGCACACACACACGTGAAACTGAGCAGAGTGCAGGACAGAAGCTCCCATGAGACGCAGGTGGATCTTTAATGCCTACAAGGAGGGATTTTCTTCGACGGGGCCTGCAGGGGTGCCACAGACTCACTTGGCCCGGATCCCTGGTTGTTCTCTGACCCTGGAGACCTGAGTCTTGTCCAAGTGGATCAATGCCTTTGTGATTTCTCAAGGACTCCTCACATTCTCTTAATCCTGACTCGCATTCATCTGCACTTTCCTGGCGTGTGTGGACACCACGTCAGTCATTTGCCGAATCTTGCTTGCTGAGGTTTCCCTGCGGGGAGTGGAAGCTTCTTAGTTCCCTGGCAGTGAGCTCCTGTCAGTTTAGCCCTCACTCCGCTGACTGCACAGGGGTTCTTCCGGAGGCCCCGGGCTGGGCCAGGAGTCACGCCTGGTGACCCTACAGTGGGCGGCAGGCGTGGCCTTGCTGGTGTGGACGCTCGTGGACACCCTGCTTTCCTTTGCGAATGGCTTTTGCGGAAGGTCAGGCGCTTCTCGTGTTTCTGGTGATGGGCCCGCTGTCCCTGGGACAGGTGCCATGGCAGACGCTCCGTGGGTGCTGGGACAGAGCTCAGGGCTGCTCCCGAGAGCCAGCCTCCTTGGCCACAGCCCACGCTCCTGGCCATTCCTCTCCCCCATCTCTGAAGCCAAGTTCACCCTGCACGCTTTCAGACGCTTGTCCTGAAAGGGTCTGGCACCTGGCCAGCCTCGAGAGGCCGCATCCCTAGAGCCTCAGTTCCACATTCCCTTCACAGCAGGTGAACCATCTCCCTAGAAGAATTAAATCTTAACATTCAATTTACTGATATTTAAAAATAAAATATTAAAAGCACATGGCTTCCTCTCTGTAACCCTGCCCGTCAAATACATAAATAAGTCTTAGAAAGGGGAGGTTGATGGCATCGTGGTACAGTGTGAGTGCTGCATAGTGCCCCGGCTGCTCCACTTCTGATCCAGCTCCTTGCTAATGCCCCTGGGAACGCAGAAGAAGATGGTCCAAGTACTTGGGCTCCTGCCACCCACATGGGAGACACATGGGAGTTCCAGGCTCCTGGCTGCAGCCCAGCCCAGCCTTGGCCTTTGCAACCATTTGGGGAGTGAACCAGCAAATGGAAAATTTTCTCTCTCTAACTCTGCCTTTCAAATAAATAAATTTTGCAGATAAGTAAAGTAAAAATACATGAATATATGAGGGTATTTCAAAAAGTCCATGAAAAATGAAATAAGGAGATAATTTTGGTGCCATTTTTCAAGATTCATGTACGTATTTTTCATAATACATGTGTTTAGGGGCTGGCGCTGTGGAGTAGTGGGTTAAGCTGCTGCCTGCAGTGTCAGCACCCCATATGGGTGCTGGTTCGAATCTGGCTGCTCCACTTCTGATCCAGCTCCCTACTAACATGCCTGGCAAAGCAAAAGATGGCCCCAGTGCTAAGTAAGGTTATAAAGGAAGGGAGTGTCTTCCACCGGTGCTGCAGGCTCCAGGCTCCATCGCAGTTCAGGCGTGCTGAGCCTTCCCGGTGCCGCCGTGCTCCCCTCGCAGGCACAGTGTGTGATGTGTTTGGCCAGGCCCATGTTCAGGAAGCCTGGAGGTAGAAGCAGCTTTGGGAGGTGGGGCCCAGGAGCAGGTGACCGGGTCCTTGGGAGGGCTGGCGTAGCTCTCACAGAAGCCCGTTCAGCTCCCACGAGAACGGTTGTTGAGAAAGGAGGGGGCTGGTGGTGCAGTGTGGCAGGGTACCCAGCACCCCGTATCCAGCTCTGTTCGAGTCCTGACTGCTCCACTTCCCGTCCAGTTCCCTGAAGGCACGGAGGATGGCCCAAGGACTTGGGCCCCTGACACCCACTTGGGAGACCCAGGCCAATGTCCTGGCTTCAGCCTGGGCCCATCGCAGCTGCTGCAGCCGCTTGGGGAGTGAACCATCTCTCTCACCTGCGTTTCCCTTTGTCTCGCTCTGTCGGCCTTTCAAACCTCAATCTTACTTAAAAGGGGGCGCCAGGCCCTGCACCTCCCTTGCCTCCTGCTGGCCCTGTGGTTGCTCCTCGGCCTGCATGCTCCCTGCCTCACTCTGTGCTGTGCTGGAGCCGAGAGGCCGTGGCCAGAGCCAGAGAGGCGAGCAGTGCACTGGGGCCTGCAGAACCGCGGGCCGAATGCGCCGCCCAGCCCCAGGCGTTCTGTTACAGCAACAAGGCTGCAGAGGTGCTGTGCAGTTCTCGGGCTAGACCTGTGTCCGCGCCTCCTGTGCCCAGTCTCACGCTCCTCCCTAAGTCTCACGCTTGGGGAATGCACCTGCCGGGGCTTTGTGGCCTGCTCTGCCTCCTACCCAGGCAGGCAGAATGGGGTGGTAAATGTGACAGCTCAGGCACCGGCCGCTACTGGGCCGAGGAGCTTTCTCTGTGCCACCGCATTTAGCCTCCTGCAGTAGAGCAACACCACGCTCTCATTGTCGGGAGATCCGCTCGGGGAAGTCAAGTGCGCGTGGGCGGCCAGGAAGAGGTGGCGCCCAGGATTCAAGAGCTGTGCCTGGGCGCCGGACCTGGCTGGATTTGGTTTCCGATCCTACTACTCACAACCGTGGAGCATTTCCTGGGCTGCCGTGAGCAGGGCCCTGGTCACGGTTCCGTGGAGGAGCAGCACCTCAGTGAGGGTCGCATCTGCCCTGCCAGCTCTCTGCACGCCCTTCCGGAGCGTGCGCTGTGGGCTTATTCCTCCTGGGAACGGGCATCTGAGAGGCAGAGACGAGAAGCTCTTGTGACAAGTGCTCTTCTTGTCTCCTGTCCTTCACCCGAGCTCCTGAGAACGGGGAGGCGGCCGGCGCAGTGGCCAGGGCCTGGCCGGGAACCAGCTGTGTTTGACCTCTGAATCTGCTTCTGCTTCCCAGGGTGGCTTCTGGGAACACAAGGCCGGGAGTCTGCTCAGCGCAGCCCTGGCACCGGTGCCAGAGGCCAAGGCCCTGGACCTCGAGCCCAGAGCTATCAGACAGGCGCATCCTGCCCCGGCCGCGGGCTCTCTGTTGCTTATTTTCCCAAGAAAGCGAGCATCTGATGCCAAAGCAGACTTCTCCTGTCTCACGTTCTGTTCTGGAGATGTCTTTTGTGAAGGGATACTGTATTCCGTGCATTTCCCTCTGTCATGTTTGTAAAAATAACGAACATGGTGCTTGATACATACGTGTCCATCACATGTTGAGACGTCCTTACTCAGGCCCAAGTCAATACTCAGGATCACTGCACTCTGTGGGACAGCTCCACCCGTGGTCACCCTCGGTCTCCATGACAGCTGAGGGCAAGGAGCGAAGCCCCTGGCCTTGCAGGTGGCTCTGTGCCGCCAGGACACGGCTCGGTAGGCGGTGGAGGCCCGGGAGCCGCCAGCACCGCCCCCTGCGCCCGTGTGTCTCCTGATCCCGGGTCTGCACGCAGCGGGGGTGTTACATCGCAGGCCTCGGAAGCCCTGGAAAGCCCCTGGCTCATCCCTAAGGAGGATTTGCAGGCCTAGGCTGTGGTCAGGCAGCTGCCCGCCCTCCCTCCTGGCCACTTAGAGTCCCAAGGACCAGTTTCCTAGGAACACCCTGAGTGTTTGTTAGGTCTAGCTTGTGTTTGATTTTGTCAGACAACAAAAAGAAGTAGCTGAACCGAAAGGGTGGCAAACATGGACTAAACCATAGGTGTATGCACGTGTGCAGATGGGCAGGCCCACGGGTGCTATGTGACCCTGCCTGCGTGTATGCATGTACACACACATGTATGCCTGTGTTAGCATGTTTGCATGCACATGTGCACACACGTACAACTGTGTCTATGTGAATCTTCCTGTGTACATGTGCACACACGTACACGTACACCTGTGTCTATGTGAATCTGCCTGAATTAGCATGTTTGTATGCACACGTGCACATGTGTACACCTGTGTCTATGTGAATCTGCCTGAATTAGCATGTTTGTATGCACACGTGCACATGTGTACACCTGTGTCTATGTGAATCTGCCTGAATTAGCATGTTTGTATGCACACGTGCACA
>CM027392.1:56291938-56329435 GCA_015711505.1 Sylvilagus bachmani | reverse complement strand
GCGCTAGCATGTTTGCATGCACACGTGCACACATGTACACTTGTGTTTATGTGAAACTGCATGTGTTAGCATGTCTGCACATATGTACACATATGTACACATGTTTCTATGTAAATCTGCCTGAATTAGCATGTTTGAATGCACATGTGTACACCTGTGTTTATGTGAATCTGCCTGAATTAGCATGTTTGTATGCACATGTGCACATATGTACACGCGCACTAGATCCTCTGCCTTCATGGATCTATCTTCCCCCAACTTCTCCGTGCATCAGGGTGACATGCTTAGGACCGACTGGGCCATGTGTGAGTGCAGACTCACAGAGCCACTGCCCAGGGGCACCTTGGTGGACAGTCACAGTCCTCCTGCAGGGGCCCACGGAGCACGGGGCTGCAGTGTCCTTTGGGCCCCGCTGTGCACAAGCACCGGGGGGGGGCCCACCTGCCGGGGTTTTCACAGGAAGAAAATCTCCCGTGTCTGGGGCTTATTATGGGCAAATGTTTTACCCTGCCATTAGGCTGTGAGCTCCAGCACCCTCGGCCTCTGGTGGACAGTGCCCACTCTGCCCTCCCTGCCGCTGGTAGGAAGAGACCGTGCCTGGCTCAGGTCAGCTCGGCGGTGGCTCTCAGTGGCCTCTCCCCGCCTCACTCCTTTCCCCAGGGGGGTCTCTGAGAAGTCAGAGCAGCAGGGCCGGGGGGGGGGGGTTGACCCAGTTGACAGCCACTGGCCTAGGGCGCCCCCGGCCCCGCAGCATGCGCAGGCCGGTTTTTGCCAGTGAGCAGCCGGCAGCCCAGGCACCGTCACTTCACACCAGATCTACAGGAGCCATCTGGAAAGCAGAGGCTGAAATGGTTATTCACTTAGCCGGCTCGGCTCCCAGGCTTCGGCCTTAGATTTCTCTTCTTAGAGGGGTGGGGAAGGCGCTTTTATCCCTTGCTGCTGAGATTAGACTCACGCCGGTGTCTGCGGAAGGGGCCAGGAGAGGCACGGGCCTGCAGGCCTTCGCCTTTTCAGCCACCAGAAAACTGCCTTGCTTCCATCTCACGGCAGCCCTGGCGAACACGTGCCAAAGCCCATTTCCCAGATGCAGGCACAGAGGCGGCCTTGCCCTGGGAACTGACGCTGGGGGCACCGGCCAGCCCCCAGCCTCTGACCCTTGGTCACGTGGGCTGCCTGCAGCAGCTGAAGGTTACTCTTCAGCCCGAGCTCCATGCGATTTGCATGAGCCCAGTCTGGCGAGTGCAGCTGATGAGACGAGGGGAGAGGAGGCAGGCGGGGGTTCCTTGGGGAATTGAGGATGCCCCAAGTGCAGGCTGGGAGGAGACCACGTGGTACCTGGGAGCAGACCCCTCCTGTTGCCTGCACCTGTGTTCTGCTATCGACCTGTCCTCACGCTGGGACGCAGTGGGGCTCGAACCCTTCCTCTCTAGTGTCTTTTTCCTATGGTCTTGTGAGTTGCTCACCAAGTTCATAGCTCCCATGTATCCCTTACCTGGGCTCCTGGGATCCATGCCCCTTGGTAACAGCCCAGCCCACGGCCACCGCTCTGTGGCTCCTGACATCTGCAGAGAAGTTTCTTGCAGGAAACGGGCAGCTGTTCTCGATGCTTCGACTCGGCTCTGACACATTTCAGTCCTACTGCATATGTGTTAATGCTGTGAACACAAGCGCATGCTCGCTTCAGAAGGCTAGCACACACATTTGAGAGAATGCAACGGAAGAAAGTCTGTGTGCCGGCAGGAAAGATAATCAAGCTGTGTAAGAAACAACAACACCAGTAACACCTAGATACAACGTGTTGTATCTAGACTCTCCCAACGCCGCCGTGCTCTGTGATCCGTGGTCCAGAGATAGCCCCTAAAGGAGATGACTTACAAACGCTTTCGCTGGCGAGGTCACTCCTCGCAGGCCTTCCTCCCCGGATCCTCACAGAAGCAGCCTCAGGTTCCCTCAGTGGGGAAGGGGTCTCGGGGCTGGTGCTTCCCAGTCTGGAGCTGTCACACCAGCGATGGCCTTCGTCACGCAGGTACTCGACGCATGTCAGATGTGAGATTGTGCTTCTGGCAGAATGGGAAGTCTAAGAAAGCGGATTCTCTGTAGTGTGTTAGTACCCACACGTATCTCTCCAAGTAGTCTGTCATTTACCCCACTCACGTCTGTGTGTGCTCCTATGATCGTGTGAACCAGATGACAACACACACGTGTGCCCAGCTCCAGCTAGACAAAGCAGGTTCCGTATATGCAGGCGTGTATCCACTCATTCACGTATGCACACCCATGCGTGTCAACAGCTGGTCTGTTTGTCAATCTGTGCATCTGTCTGGATCACTGGATTCAAACAATTCTCCAAAGAGTCTACAGTGGTTGTCTTTTGAGAAAGGCCTGTGTGGAATTAATTGCACCTCTCATCACTTTTGTCTCCAAAATCTGCTCTATGAACAAGCGTTGCTCTTTTAAGAGAGAGCAAAGATTTCTCAGAAGTGCGTTGCCCACCACGTCCCATGTGCGGCCCTCACGGCTTTCTGAGAGTCGGAGCGCTCTTTCAGTAAAAATAGCCACAGCCAGAACAATGGGCGTCTTCCCCTCTGGCAGAGGCACAATGAGAATGCATCTGACAGGCTGCCCAGAACATTCCGAGTGGACTAACAGCAGGAAACACTCGGCTGAGATCACTCTGAGTTACTAGATGTCAATTTGTTCTGAGTCTTGGACATTAACCAAGCAAATGCGATTTGGCCACAGAAGGGAATGTGAACGCACCCTTCATGCCAGCTCTCGCAGCGCTAAGCGCTATTTTGCTGTTGGAACGCGGCCCCAAGGTCTGCATTTTGTGCTTGTGGTTTTAGAGGGGGGGTTCTTTCCCTGCCAAGGACCTGACACCTGCCTGGGGGGGGTGGTGCTGCAGGAGCATTACAGGCAGCGTTGCTCACGATCACCACGGCCCTGCAGGATGTCAGGGGGCGAGAAAACTCGAGTGGAGCATGTTGGTAACCCAGAGGGTAATGGTGACCAGTGAAGTGACTCAGGCCCGGGTCTAGACCGTGGGCATTGGCAACAGGCGCAGTGAGCAAAGGCAGCATTCCTGGGGGGGGGGCAGAGCCACCTTTCCCCCAGAGTGCAAGGGGCAGGGAGATCTCACAGGTACAAACCGCTCCCCTGAGACGAGGGGCGCCTGGACGAGGGGTTCATTCAAGCCTGATTGACAAGGGGCTCCCTAGGACCAGAGTGGGGCGAATCTGGTGCTGCGGAAGAACTCGCACTGCAGGGACGGGGTGGCTGGGGGACCCTTCACCCAGAGAGAGAGAAAAGGAACCAAGACACCCTGAGCTCCTGGCCAGGACGAGCTCAGAGCCACGGAGCGGAGGAACGGCCCAGTGTCCCGTGGTGCTGGAAGCTGGGGTCCCGTAGGTCACCCGGGGTCGCCCAGGTTTGGCGTCGGCCCCTGTTCCCTCAGGCGCTCCGCCGGGGCACAGATCCGCATCTCACTGCTCTGTGCTGAGTGGGAAGGACTCGTGTAGGATGCAGACAGTCCAGTGGAATCCGGCGTCCGCCGCCCCTGCTGTGAGCTGCAGTCAGTCTACAGGAGCAGGTGCACTTTCCATCCTTCTCGGCTCCACCTGGGTGCCTGGGAGCCACTCCCAGGGAAACCACACCGCTTCTCTGTGCAAACCACAGCAAGCAGCTGCCTGAGCAAGCCCAGCCCCGCGGGCAGCCCTGCCTGCCCTGCCCCGGGATGGAGGCTTGGATTACAGCCCTCACTCCCTCCTGGACCAGAGGCCCCACACAGAAACCATGCATGACCTGTGCATGCACGTACAGCCAACCACACCTAGGATCTCAGATGGTGGGAGGCAGGATTGATTTACAACCAGAATAACAAATCCTTTTAAAGGGCATTGCGGCCGACACCGCGGCTCAATAAGCTAATCCTTCACCTGCAGTGCCAGCACCCTGGGTTCTAGTCCCGGTCAGGGCACCGGATTCTATCCTGGTTGCCCCTATCCAGACCAGCTCTCTGCTGTGACCAGGGAGTGCAGTGGAGGATGGCCCAAGTGCTTGGGCCCTGCACCCGCATGGGAGACCAGGAGAAGCATCTGGCTCCTGGCTTCGGATCAGCGCGGTGTGCCGGCCGCAGCGGCCATTGGAGGGTGAACCAACAGAAAAGGAAGACCTTTCTCTCTTTCTCTCCTCACTGTTCACTCTGCCTATCAAAAAATAAGTAAATAAATAAATAAATAGCGTTGCTGCCATCTGGATATGGCTAAAGGTGCACGTGATTGATGGCTCAGTCCCCGGGGCGGTGCCACTGGGAGGCGCTGGGAACCTCTGGGGCAGGTCTTGGCCTAGTAGGTGAGGCAGCCGCATCCCATGGTAGAGTGCCCGGTTCAAGTCCCACCTCCGCTGCTGAGACCAGCAGCTTCCAACAGGCACCCGAGATGCGGTGTTGATGGCTCAGGCAGGGTCTCTGCCACTCATACGAGAGACCCGATGGTGTTCTGCTTCCTGGCTTCCACCTGGCCAGCATCAGCCGTTAAGGCTGCCCGGGGAGTGAACCAGTGGCTGGGAGCTCTGTCTGGCTTTGTCTCTGCCTCCTAAGTAAATAAGTAAGACCTGTTTAGGAAAGGGCGGCCCAGTGAGAGCTCCCTAGGTCACAGGGGCGCTGCTCCCTGGGACTAAGGTGGTTCTCAGGGGACCCCTGAGAGACTCCCAAGAGTGGTTCTGAGCAAGCTGACCCCTGGATTGCACCCTGGACCCTGTGTTGTGAGCTGATCTCTTCCCACCCAAGCCCCAGTTGAGCCTTCTGCCGAGAGAGGACACAGGTGGACAGGGGGTGGGGGGATCTGCCCGAGCCTGCGCCATCCTGTTGGAATGTTCAGGCTCCAAACGACGAATAAACAAACATCTTCACTTCATAAAGTTAGTCTGCCTCAGGCGTTTTGTCCCCGTTCAATGATGGACTAACACAGGCTCTGCGAGCCTACACCCGGACGCTTGGAGGCCCTAGGAGCAAGATTTCTCTTTCCTTCCTGACCAGGTTGCTGGACACAAATGCACCGTGTGGTCTCCAGGAGAAATGGACCCTGTTGAGCTCTCACTCAGGCATCTCCCGGCATCCACCGGGCACCTGCTGTGTGCCAGGCCCCGTGACGGCACCGAGGACTCAGGGCCTGACACCGTGCTGATGTCCTGCGAGGCCTCCCTCTGAGGACGTGGATGTGTGAGTGTGTGTGGGTGCATGTGTGCAGTTTCAGAGGCAGGAATCTCATAGGGCTTTGAAAGGACGAGGGGGCAGGGCCCTGACAGTCGACCCGTGAGTGTAATAACAGAACTGGCGTCGAGCTCAGCCCAGAAAGTAAAAGAGAGCAGATGACAACAGCGTGGAGTACCAGGGTCCCTTCTTTCTCCCCCACTGGATGGACTTTTACTTTTCTTGTAGGGAAATAGAAAACGTCAGAAAGAGTAGAAATGCTGATAGAGCAGCACTCAGCTCATAGAGGAAGAAGAGAAGGGTTGCAGGCTTCGTGGAGGAGGTGGCGCGCAATCCAGCACACATACATGTGCACCTATATAAGGCGTGCAACATACAGTTCCCATTGCTTGGGTTGCACACACACGCGCACACACGTGTGCAATGCACTTCAAAGAATGAAGGCACGTGGCAACCCTAATTGTACAGGGCTGGAACATGCATCCACGCGCACACTCTGGGACAAGAAGGCGTGAGCATGGTGCACACATGCACACAGACACACACGCAGGGAAAGATTCCGCCGTCACAGTTTTGGAAATAGTTGATGGATTTATTTTGGTCGAGTGGATTGACTAGTTAAACGTATTCGCTGTGGCGTCTCTCCAGCCCTTCAGTGTGGCTGTTGGGAGTTAGTACATCTCAAGGAAAGATGTACTCTGTGGTGTTTCTCAAAGTTGTGAGCACAGCACAGATTCTCCTTCTCATGTGTTCACAGTATCTCATAAGACCAGTATCTTGTGGGCGATTCGAGGCAGGTGAGCTGGACGCAGCAAGCCCACAGCACATGATGTGTGATGTCATGGGTCGTGGTGCAGAGTGGCCAGGGGTCCTGTAACTTGTCCTCATCATGCCTGACAGGACAAAGGCCAGGCAGGGGGCCTGTGGGCCTTTGCCAAGTGCAGCAGTGAGACGAGCAGAAGTGAGGCAAGGAGCAGCCAGGGTGAGCGGGTGATGGTGATGACGATGTCGATGGTGATGCGATGGTGACGGTGCCAGTGACGACTGATGAGCACAGCCATTCTGATGATGGTGGCGAAGATGATGAAGATGATGACATGATAGTGCTGTCAGCGACAGTGACGGTGGTGAAGACATGCCCTCTGGGATGACGACAGTGACAGTGATGCAGTGACAAAGCAGTGGCAGCAACGATGACACTCTATGACCATGAAGGCCACGCTAATGACAGTGACAGTGATGGTGAAGAAGATGATGATGATATGATAGTGATGACAGCAACAGTGATGGCGATGAAGATGATGATGAGGCAGTGAAGGTGAGGGCGGCAGTGCTGGGTCCTTGAAGGGGGGTGATGATGAGACGGATGATGATGACGGCGTGATGAGTGTTCCTAACATAGACACCGAGCACAGGCTGTGCAGACACAGTGAGACGACGCGTGGACGTGCACACCACACCGTGCATACCACAGCCGCCACTGCTGTTGAGAGGAGCTGCTCGGGGTGGATATCTGATATCTAATATTCTAATATTCACGTTAGCCAACGTTCATAATCCCAAGGAAAGTGGAACCATATCCTTTCCATTTGACTGGAGAGAACATGGAGGCTTAAAGGGTTAACTGGCCAAGGTCACCCTGCGATGGGTCCCCAGTCGGAACCCTCAGAGCCCCAGCTCCTGACCACTGCTTATGCAGCAGGTTCTTGACGCCAACTGTTTACAAGTGCTCACTGCAGTCCATTGGGCAGTGTGTCACTCCTCCCAGGCTATGGACGGGAAACTTAGACGCTGTAAGTTAAGCAACTTCCTGTCACATCCAGCGGTAAGAGTCAGCGTCCAACCTCAGCATCGGAAGGAGGGGCACAGTTAAGTCTGTGTTTCTCCCCCGATCAGTGCCCTTCTGCACTGCAGGGCCCAGCGGACTGGTGGCAGAGGAGGGCGAGGGATCAGTGGTTCCCGGCAGGAGCAGGGCGTTCCTCCACGCAAGGGACATGGGAGGGAAGTGCGCGTGTGCAGAGGGGTGCGTGGGCAGCACACGTGGGGCCTGAGGTCAGCCGCCCAGGAGTGCCCCGAGGTCTCACGCCCTCCACCAGGCTTGCGTGCATTTTGCTATCTAGGGTACAGCACCGGGGTGGGGGGGATCTTCCGGGCACACAGAGTGCATGTGAAGACCCGGAGACTTGAAAGGTGCAGCCGGGCTGGACGAAGCATCCGAGGTGCGTGTGAGCACAGAAGGGGGATGAGAGGCCGTCAGGAGACAAGGACTGCGGACCAGGCTGGGAACAGCAGCTGCCCCGTACCAGGCAGGAGCACCCAGGGGTGCTGTCTCATCTTGATTTGAATCAGTCTGCGTTCTCAGGCTGGGAAACTGCTTGATCCAGTTTGTTTTTGAGGAAGACATTCCTGGAAGTGTGTCCCTGGGAGAGAGCAGGCGTGGAGACACCACCCGTAGTGGTCACAGTCACAGGTGTCAGTGGCGTGAACACACGGGGCTGCTGAGAAGCGAGAGGGAAAGTGGGTCACCGCCCTGGCCCCGGCCAGCTGTGAGCACTTGGGCAGAGCCAAGGGCTGGAAAACACTCCACCGGAAGTCTCGGCTCCGTCGCATCCAGAGGAGGCGTGCATTGCGATGACCTGGCTATGAAAACACTTAAAAGTCTACGTTCAAATCTCATGGCTTAGGTGCTTTTGCAGGCAAAAGAAGAGTTAGCGGCTCGTTGTAATCCTCTTTTGTTCCTGGAAGTTCAGAAGAAAGAACAAACACATGCCATTGCCTCAACCCAGGGCAGGACAGCAGGGTTTGTGCGGTTCACCTCCCTGTCCACGGGAGCGGGACGTGATCAGAGGAATCTCACAGCCACGAGGCTTCTTCACCGGGAACTCCCAAACCTAGCAGGGAGGTCTTCGAATGAAAACAGCATGTGGGTTCTCAGAGCCCGGAGAGCACAGAGCGAGCTCTGAGACGGGGACACCCTGGGGTCCAGTTCCACTCTGTCCTCCCAGCAGCAGCCCTGTGACTGGGGCGTCGCCCTCCGTCTCCCCGAGGCGCTCACTTTTCCCTTGTGACACTATGGAGACTGGGAAGCAGTGAACAAAGCTCCTGTAGGATTGAGAAAATTGAGGCAAATTAATGTGGGTGAAAACTTGGTTCAGTCCTACTTAGATCACTCAACATGATCATCTCCATTCATGTGCTGCCCGCCCTCTCCTGTGCGGGGAAGCTGTAGAGGAGTATTGCTATCCATCCAAACTGGATGGGTCTATCCAGTGACCACGAGAGGCTGGCGAGGAGGGAGGAGAGGGGCTAGAGCGAGGCTGGGTAACAGGTGCCAGCACACAGTCAGGTAGAAGCAGCAGGGGACTCGCTGCAATGGGTGCCTTTGGGTCCTGGTAAGGAGTCATTCCTGTGCAGAGAGCTGGAGGAGGGCAGCTGGTGGGCTCCCAACACCAAGAACCGGCACAGGGGCAGGCGGGCTTGCTGGGGATTGCTCCGTGCTGTGTGTGTGTTGAATACTGTACTCTCGCCACACAGAGCACAAGGACTACCTCTTAATCAACATGGTTCTTTATTATTTATTTATTTGAAAGGCAGAGTTACAGAGAGGCAAAGGCAGAGAGAGAGAGAGAGAGAGAGAGAGAGAGAGGCCTTCCATCTGCTGGTTCACTCCCCAAATGGCTACAACAGCTGGAGCTGTGTTGATCCTAAGCCAGGAGCCTGGAGCTTCTTCCAAGTCTCCCATGCAGGTGCAGGGCCCAAACACTTGGGCCATCTTCCACTGCTTTCCCAGGCCACAGCAGAGAGCTGGATTGGAAGAGGAGCAGCTGGGACTCAAACCAGCGACCATATGGATGCCGGCACCACAGGCAGGAGTGTTCCCCGCTATGCCATAGCGTACGGAGATGGCTTCTGCCTGTCAAATAAAAAAAAGTGAAAAACCCATGCTTTTCCCACTAGGTGACGACAAGGCCATGCAGGCCTGGTCCTCAGGGCCAGTGGCTGCTCTGACGTCCCCGGTGCCTTCCTTCTGGGTCACTTGGGCCTCGTCTTTCAGAGCAGAAAACCTCTCTCATCTTTGCTTTCAAAGTCTCTTAGATACCCAAATTCTTGCAAGATCAATATTCAGTAGATTACTAGTAGCACAAGAAGTCAGCGAGAAGCTTCGCAGAACCGTTTGGAAACGTTCTAAACGCCACCTAATAAGAAACGGAATGAGGTCCTTTTCTACTTTGCCATCTACGGAAAAACCCATAAACATTTTGGTATTTCAAAAGTCTTACGCACTACGTTTATTATCAGAATTCTCGTCCTAGATTTCCTGTTGCGGTTGAACACGCCATTCTGCCCGCGAGACAAGTGAAGGACTGCGTAGCTTGTGTCAGAGAGGTTCCTGGGAAATCTACTTTTGCAGAAAAGGACTTTGCGGATCACTTTAGAGTTGACTCCTGCTTATTTTTCTGGAGGGTCCCTGTGAATTAGGGTCCCTGTTGGGCATCGGAGAGTCGGGGTGGGGTCATTCTTACCATGATAAAACTCCCTTTCCGTCAGCTTCCTGTGACCAGCACACGTCTAGCCACAAGGCGTGGTGTGCTAAGAACTCAGCTGTTCCGTTTCAAGCGCATTTGGCCATGGCTCCGAGAGTCCGCGTGCGGCCCCCGGGCCTGGCGTTTGCTGGGTTTCGTGGGTGGGACTGCCTCACCCTTCATTTCAGGGGCGTGGCCCAGCTGGGTTACCAACGCCGCGGTCAGTGCCTCCCTGCGTGTCATGGTGAAGATTTCACTGCATTCATACGAGTGACTCCTCAGAAATGCTTTGGACAGGGTTCCCGTGGGTGTTCTTCCAGAATAATCTGCGTCCCTGAACTGTGCAACCCTCACAGCTGCTTGCTTGGCAGGTTCCTTCCTTCTGATCCCAGGGGAGCTTGTGCTCCAGAACACCTTACGAAAGCCACGCTTCTGCTTCCAAACTGAACCCACTGCCGTGGACGCCAACACGTGGCAGCGCTGTGCTCGGACACACAATTCTCCGTACGCCGTCGCTGTTTTCACAGGCTTTGCCTTTCCACGGGGGAGACCTGTTTTGTAAACAGTTTCATAACTGTGATAAAATCCAGGCCTCCTCTCCAGACACCAAGCCGCTGTTGGCTCCCCGGGCGCAGTCCGCTGGCTGGGTGTCCGTCACTTCTGCCAGGCAGTGGGATTCTTCCCCCGTGCGTGTCTCTGCCCTCTAACGACCGACGTCTACGCTTGCCATAGGAAGAGAGCAGGTGCAGCCTGTGACCCAGGTCCCCAGAGCCTGGTCAGGGATGGCAGGCACGCCTGGCTTTGGCGAATGCCGAGTCTGGTACTGTGGCTTTATTTCCAGTGCCTGGACGCTGGAGCCAGTCGATCTCTAGACACAGTAAAGAGATCACCTGCAAACAGTCAGATGCAGCTCCAACCGCCCCGGGACTCACATGCCTTATCCTCCACGGAGCTGTCTGAGCCGGGCCACCGTGCCCTGTGCCAAGCACCCCAGGGCCAGCAGCCAGGGAGGCAGGGAGAGGGAGCCCCACCCTGAGCCTGCACACTTGGCCCTGCTGTGCCTGCGTTCCGCTGCCCCGCTTGTCCCGCCCAGTCCAGGGGCTGCTGCTTCTCTCTGCGCCCCAGCATGGCCGATTGCGGCTCTGCCACTTGGGAGCTGTGGCAAAGGGTCTTGTCTTTTCTTTTGAAAAATTTATTTACTTACTTGAAAGGCAGAGAGAGAGAGAGAGAATCCTCCATCTGTTGGTTCACTCCCCAAATGGCGCAGCAGCCTGAGCTGGGCCAAGTCAAAGCCAGGAGCTAGGAACTCCATCCAGGTCTCCCATGTGGGTGTGGGGGCCCAGGTGCATCAGCCGGGAGCTGGATCGGCAGCGGAGCAGCTGGACTTGCACTGGTGCCTGTTGGGAAGCTGGTGCCGCATGTTGCAGCTGACCTGCTAGGCCACGATGCCGGCCTGGCCCCACGTGTGCTTTTCAATGGCTGTGGTCTCCCGATGCACTGGCCTCACTGACGTCAGATCTTCTGTTAAGTCCGGGTATTCTAAGACACAGCCACATGGCCCATGGCTGGAGCTGACTCCCTGCCCCTCTGGGGTCCCGCTGCCACCCATCCACCTCTGGGGACACTTCCTGGGTGCCTCCAAGGACTCCCAGGCTCTCCTGTAGCTGTGGAAGGTCAGTGTGTGGCATGCTCCTGGCTCTCTTTCCCTGCTCATTATGGGCAGGGACTATGACTTCCTTCCCTTCCACAGGACCCCAGAGCCAGCCAGTGCCCTGCCCACAGCCAGCCAGAGCCCCCCCCCCCCCCCGAGCCAGCCAGAGCCCCACGAAGCCTCCCCTCCACTCCTCTCAACGGCGGAGGCCCCACCAGGGAGGCCTGCAGAGTGATGGCAGTTAGGCCGTAGTTCCCACTGGAACATGCCCTGGGATTTCCACATAAGCACAGAGCCACGTAAGCCCTGCAGGTTGTGTGGCTCCCCGTCCCCGACCTCAGCCGGATTCGCTCGCCTGTGTTGCCATGGGGTGCGGTCATGCATGCCGCGTGCAGTCCTGGGACTGAGCTAAGGAAGAGGCCCCGTGCTCTGTGAGCACCTCTCCTCCCAGCAGAGAGGCGGTGTCAGGACCTCGCCCGCCCTCGCACTCACCCACTGGACAACAGCTCTGAGGGTCCTTGCAGCTTCCAGTGAGAAGGTCCTGGTGGGCGGTGGCCCTGGCCTTGTTATGGGGTGACAGCTGGGCGGCCTGGAGAGGTCCAGTGACTTCTGAAATGATTGAGAAATGTGACTGTGGGTAAATAGAGATAAAACCTCTGGGCAAATATTTTTAAAAAATAGAATCTGTGAATTGTTTGGCCCAGGAAAATGCCAGAGTTTGACTCTCTTACAGCTGCCCAGATGTCTTGGGACTTGAGGATGTGGTGTGAGCAGAGGGAAACTGAGTTTATCTGCGCGGAGTTAGGTTGAGTTACGGCAATCTAATTGTTGGCGGTCTCCCTAGCTAGGCCAGTGGTTGAGAAACATGACATTTCCAGTTACAATGTAGTTAATGCAACAGATGCATGATGAAGTGAGACACAGCAATGCAGTTGGCAAGTTACTCCCTAAACTGACAGCCGCTGCAGGACTGTCACTCCCTTCTGTCCTCGGTCCCGTCGCTCGGGGTCCCCGGCCCTGGTGGAGCTCAGGCGTCCTCTGCTGCACAGTGTTCTGCGGGGTCTCACTTCCTTCCTCTGTGTTTTCTACCCGTCTGTCTTTCCTTCTTCCTCCTCCCTGCACAACGTCACTCCATTCTTCCTGTAGACTTGAATTTTTTTTCCTTCCTTCCTGTAGACGTGAACGTAGGAGGTAAGCAGCCGTGTCTCCCTCAGCCTGCATGACTTAGGAGGAGGAGACGGAATGGAGTCTGTAACGATGGCGGCAGGAGCAATCACCTAGCGGCAGTTTCTGCTTCAATAAATGCAAGGCCAGGATGCCAGGATGCGGGAACTGTCAGCGAAGTGCCGGGGAACGCTTGGGCCACAAGTGCACGCCGCGTTTGGGCTTCAGTCTCTCTCCTGCGGTTCCAGTCCATGCAGCAGCCCCAGCAGTGCAGAGCAGTCTGGGAAGCAGGCCACGGGTCTGGACGGCACAGGGGGTTGTGATTCCCGCACGGCGGCTGTGTGACAGCCACGCCTCTCTGAAGGTGTCCTGGGGCACGGGGAGCCACGGGCTTTTCTGGGGCCCCGGCCGGGCAGCCCTCCTGTCCCCGCGGGGTCCTGTGTCCCCTTTGGGAGGAAGGTGCTCCTGTGCAGGCCTCGGGCAGCGCTGAAACCCTGCAGGCTCCGCCGCCTGGTTATTTCCTTCCCTCCCCTGAAGCGGGGGAAACGTGTAAATTAGAAACAGGCTGCGGCCCGAGCCGGGCGAGGCTTCACGCATGGAAGATTTAAGGGCCTTCTAAGACGTGCTCAGAGCTCCAGGGAGAATCAGCTTTTATGAAAGTCCAGTCTGGTCTCATTTCATCGCATGGCTTCAAGAGCAAAATAATATAAAAAAAAAAAAAAGACAATAAAGGACTTAAACATAAGTGATTTTCTGCAATTAAAGTCTTCTGGAATTTTTAAAAGCCCAGTGATATTGGCATTTGCCCGAGAGCCAAACAGAAATGCATTTTCCATGAGCCTGGCCAAGAGCAGCTGGCGTGGCTGTCAGATTCCCGAGGCGCTGATGGCCGTTCCGCGGCTACTAGCCGTGGACCCCGGCTCCAGGTCTGCTTCTTTAACTGAGGGCGGCACGCGGCCCCTGCGGGACAGCGTCTCAGGCTCCAGGAAGCAAAGAGGCAGACTCCAGGCTGGAACCCCTGCTCGCCGACCCTGATCGCACTTACAAGAACCTCGCAGCACACGGAATACTCGTGGAGCTGATAGTAAGAGTCCTGGCAGTCCCAGGACCGTGTCCGGCAGGGTCAGCCATCAGGGGCTTTTGGCTCTAGCCCGAGGCCGCTGGGAATTCCTGTGATGTCCCCGGGGGGATGGGCTCGCAGGCAGTCCCGCAGTAACCCCCAGACGGTGCTGAACTGCGGGTGGTGTCGCTCGGGTGGAGAACTGCTTTATAAATGCGGCGTTCTGCAGTCAGTCCTGCAGGAAACGGCGCGTCCTCCTGCCACGCATCCCTCCACACCCAGGTCGGGCGGCTAGCGAGGCTGAGAAATCCACGGTCTCTGCCCAGAGCTCAGTTATCCTAGCCCAGGAGATGCTGCCTTCAGTAGAACCTCCAACCCCGGGAGCCGTCTGGGCAGCCGTCTCTCTGTGTCTCTCCATTTTAATATTTATTTATGTGTATACTTAAAATTTAAATCTGTAATACCTGGTTGGTATACTTTTCCACCTGGTAATAGCACACATTTGGTGGCAGCTACGGCATTGGCCAGGATGTCGGCTCCACGTCCGAGGAACCGGGTTCCACCCATGACCCCAGCTTCCTGCTGACGTAGATGCTAGGAGGCAGGAGAGGATGACTCGAGTATTTGTGGGAGACCTGGATTGGGTTCCCAGCTTCCGGCTACAGCCTGGGTCATTACAGGCATTTGGGGGACAAACCAGTGGATGGAAGATTTTTCTCTCTGTTTCCCTCACTCTCGGTCCTTCTGCCTCTTAAATAGACATAAAAATAACTGTGCCCAGGACTGTGCTGTGACGATCCTCGTATCTCTGGGTGATGCTCGGGTCAGGGTGACCAGCATTTCTCTCCTTACACGCGCGTCAGTTTTCGGTGTGTGGAGCTTCTGAGGGCCTCTCCTGTGGCTCTTCCTAAGATCTCTAGCTGCCCCACTGAGCTACAGAGCACTGGACGGGTAGCTCCTTGGTCTGTTGTCATCCCTGAGTTGGCACAAGAAGCGAACAACCCAGCACCAGCAGGGAAGCCCGGAGACAGCTCAGCGTGGGGGCAGGGGGAGTGGGCAGCGGGGCCTCTCTCAGCAGGGCGACTTCCACGCGGGGAACCAGCTCTGGGACTGTGCGGACCCATGGTGCCTCTGTTTCCATACGGTAAAAGAGCGTAGTAAACGTATACTCTTTGGAGGGTTTTGCAAAGAGTTTGGGTTGAGAAACATTCACATAGAGAACACTATTCTACATAATAATTGTTGCGTGTTGGCGATCCTTGGGTTGAATGACTCGGAACAGGCCGCCACTCTGGAGACAGGCACTGGCACTTAGCAAAGCACCCTAGACAGGAGCTTCAAAAAGTTCACGGAGAAATGGAATTAAAGCATACGTTCAGGCCAGCGCCGTGGCTCACTAGGCTAATCCTCCGCCTTGTGGCGCCAGCACCCTGGGTTCTAGTCCCGGTCGGGGCACCGGATTCTGTTCCGGTTGCCCCTCTTCCAGGCCAGCTCTCTGCTGTGGCCCAGGAGGGCAGTGGAGGATGGCCCAAGTGCTTGGGCCCTGCACCCCATGGGAGACCAGGAAAAGCACCTGTCACCTGGCTCCTGCCATCAGATGAGCGCAGTGCGCCGGCCGCAGCGCACCAGCCGCGGTGGCCATTGGAGGGTGAACCAACGGCAAAGGAAGACCTTTCTCTCTGTCTCTCTCTCTCATTGTCCACTCTGCCTGTCAAAAATAAAAATAAAACAAACAAACAAACAAACAAAACCATAAGTTCATTCTGGTGCCAACATTTGTGGAACCCAGGCACCATGTTTTCTTGTTACACATTTCCCACAAACTTTTTGAAGACCCTTGTGTGCATGGATTTTGATTTTTTGCACCCAGATAAATTTATCTTTCAGTCCTGCTTTCCGTGAATGTCCTGAGGCCCCCGAGGTCGAGCTGGTTAGAGGACGCTGAGCCACACATGCACACAGCTCACAGGGTGCACACAGGCACACAGCTCACAGGGGTGCACACATGTGTGCTCCCCTGTGAGCTGTGTGCACCCCTGTGAGCTGTGTGCCTGTGTGCGCCCTGTGAGCTGTGTGCATGTGTGTGCTCCCTATGAGCTGTGTGCTCCCTGTGAGCTGTGTTTGCACATGTGTGCACCCCTGTGAGCTGTGTGCCTGTGTGTACCCCTGTGAGCTGTGTTTGCACATGTGTGCACCCTTGTGAGCTGTGTGCCTGTGTGCACCCTGTGAGCTGTGTGCATGTGTGTGCTCCCTGTGAGCTGTGTGCTCCCTATGAGCTGTGTGTGCCTGTGTGCACCCCTGTGAGCTGTGTGTGCCTGTGTGCTCCCTGTGAGCTGTATGCATGTGCACCCCTGTGACCTGTGTGCCTGTGTGCACCCCTGTGAGCTGTGTGCACCCCTGCACTCCCTGTGGAACTGTGGGAATATGTGCACTTCCGGAGGTCACCTAAACCTCAGCTCACAGGGGTGCACAGACACACAGCTCACAGGGGTGCAGACACACAGCTCACAGGGGTGCACAGACACACAGCTCACAGGGGTGCACACATGCACACAGCTCACAGGGAGCACACAGGCACACAGCTCACAGGGTTGCACACATGCACACAGCTCACAGGGGTGCACAGGGCTCACAGGGTGCACACATGCACACAGCTCACAGGGAGCACACAGACACACAGCTCACAGGGGTGCACACATGCACACAGCTCACAGGGAGCACACATGCACACAGCTCACAGGGGTGCACAGACACACAGCTCACAGGGGTGCACACAGGCACACAGCTCACAGGAGCACACACAGCTCACAGGAGCACACACAGGCACACAGCTCACAGGAGCACACACTTGCACACAGGAGCACACACAGCTCACAGCTCACAGGGGTGTATACATGCACAGGCTCAAAGGGGTGCACACATGCACAGGCTCACAGGGGTGTATACAGGCACACAGCTCACAGGAGCACACACAGCTCACAGGAGCACACACATGCTCACAGCTCACAGGGATTCCCACACTCATGATGTCTGATGTAGATCCTCAGACCCCACAGGTTTTCCTGTAGTGCTTCCTGTTAGGATCCTTTGCCTTGAGAATATTCTCGACCTTCCATGATGGACTCATGCCAAGTGTGTTATGTGGCCACGCTGGGGCAGGCCCTTGCCGCTCGGCAGGACGTCCTCTCTCCTGGATGCGAAGTTTACAAGACCCTGCCCACCTAGGCCCCTCTGCAGTCTTCATAAGATTTCTGCATTTTCTGTGTTTTCCTCGTGAGGCCTTTTCCACAATGACTGGGTGGGGTTTGTGTTTTCTTTTATCAGTTGATGGCAGAGCAGATGATCCCTGACGCAGAGAGGGTTATTGTTCATCCACCCCCCCTGGCTCCTCGGTTGGCTTCCAACAGCTGGTTACTTCACGGTGCACCAGCACAAGTGACCCAGAGCCTGGCATTGCAGAACGCCACCCCCGAGGGTCTCTGGTACCCAGTGCTGACCGACGGACACTCAGTCCTGAATTTTCGGGAGAGCTTCTGTGAGCCTTATAGCTGAAAGAGCTTTTATTGAGTACTAACTAATCACTAAGAATTCCACGTCCACCCAGATTTTCCAGATGGGAAAAATGGTCAAATAAACTTCCTTTGCTTTTTTTAAGGATTTATTTATTTACTCGAGAGGCACAGTTACAGACAAGGAGAGAGAGAGGCAGAGAGAGAAATCTTCCATCCTCTGGCTCACTCCCCAAATGGCTGCAATGGCCAGAACTGAGCTGATCTGAAGCCAGGAGCCAGGAACCCCTTCCAGGTCTCCCACGTGGGTGCAGGGGCCCGAATATTCCGACTACCTTCTGCTGGTTTTCCAGGTGCATTAGCAGGGAGCTGGACTGGAAGTGGAGCAGCCGGGACTTGAACTGGTGTCCAATGGGATGCTGGTGCTGCAGGCGGATGCTTAACCTACTATGCCACATTGCTGGCCCCTTCCTTTGCATTTAATATGACTAATCTTAATTCACACGTATAGCTCCAAAAGCATGGTGGTCAGTTCTCTGGTTTTGCCAATTCATGCCAACCTCAGACACATCAAGGGCTTAGAGTTGCTCCCACACCTCTACCCTGGAGGTTGTCATCAGGGCTACGGTGGGTTTCAGTGTCAGAGACCCCTGTGGGTGGGCCCTGTTTCTACTGCCGGTGATTAGATGTAGCCCATCCCTTCCGGCTTTGGTTGTGGTCCCTAAGCTATTCAGCTCCTGTCTTCAGTCTTCTCGGAGCTCACGAGATCTCTCAGTGTCAGCACCGAGTCTGTGTGGTCCTCCGTCAGCAACGTGTGTGTCTCTGTCAAGGTCAAGAACATCTCTCTGACGCGTTTTTGTTTTATGTACTTTAATTTAAAAACAATTTTGATGAGCACATGATACTGACACACTTTTATGTGGCACTGCACAATATTTGGACACATACGCATAGTGCAAACCATGGAGCCAGACAACTGTCCCAACTGCCTTACCTCGTCTTCTCTTGGAAACCCGCGCCGGGTTCGTTTCACGAAAGTTTCAGGTCGGTGGGATGGTGGAGGAGTGTGTCTGCTCTGACCGCTTGTTTCTGCTGGGCTGGCAGTCGCTCCCCGGGCCAGTGGTTCCATCCCACGGAGGGTCGAGCACACCTCGGCGCCTTTCTGTTGTGGGGACGACGGGCTTGAGACAGTCTCCCTTGTGGGCAGTTTTCCTGTCCTTGTGTTGTGTTTCCAGTCCTGGAGATCCAGCCCAGTCATCACTGTTCCGAGTTGGGGGGGGGGGGCTACAGAGCTGTCAGTGTGTGCTGAATGCAGGTTCTCGACTCTCATGATTTCTGTAACTCAAAAACAGAAATTGCTCTTGACTTCTCAACCAAATAACCAGGACTTTAGAGAAGATTTTTTTCTAATATATTTGTTGATTCATATGAAAAAAAATCCAGCAAAAACCTAGACTAGTTATATAGTCAATGCATTGAATGTATCAAGAATCAAATCACCTGGATTAGACGTGTTTCAGCAATGTTGGTTGCAAATTTACATTTCAAATATTCCATGCACATTCTGGAAAGTTAGGGAATTTGTTCTAGAATTTTAACTCTCATTAGTGCCGTAGCCGTGTGGAGGTTAGCAGCATTAAAGGTGGCAAGAGATGATAAATGTGTTGTGCTCCAGATGGTGGTTCTTTCAAATACACAGATTTTCCATTGCTTCGCACAGAATTTTTCCTTTGCATGTCATGCAGTTTTGAGTGATAGCACAGTGAAGTGGAAACGTCATGAGCGTTTTATGTAGCTTATCATTTTTCAGGAAAGAATTTTTTTAATGTCAGTCTTTGTGATTCATCCGTGGATCTGGCCCAAAGAACCTAGCATGGTGACCCTCGCTCAGAAGTTGGCCAGAGACGCACTGTTGAGTTACCCCGCCATCTCTGAGCTGCCATGATTGGCAGTTCCCAACAGCGCAGTTTGTATCTGAAGTTCACAGAGCTGCTCAGTTCAGTGAGCCACAGGATAATTTGAGGCAATTATGGTGGGGCAAGTTATGGAAAAATGTGCTGTGAAATAAAACTAGACTTTTAAAAGACATCGAAAAATAGAGAATCATTTGCTTAGAGTTAGACTTGGAATCCGACTCTGATGTGCGATGCTGACAGTGTGGCTCTGTCTTCTCCCTCCCGTCCACGTTGCTCTTACCACTTGCACCCGTGTGCACTGGAGAAGCAGGCAAAGGGGAAAATGAGACTGTAATATTCCCAGGCAAGACAATCACACTGGGCCGGCGCCGTGGCTCACTTGGTTAATCCTCTGCCTGTGGCGCCGGCGTCCCACATGCCGGTTCTAGTCCTGGCTGCCCCTCCTCCAATCCAGCTCTCTGCTGTGGCCCAGGAAATCAGTAGAAGATGGCCCAAGTCCTTGGACCCCTGCATCTGCATGGGAGACCAGAAAGAAGCTCCTGGCTCCTGGCTTCAGATTGGCACAGCTCCAGCTGTTGCGGCCAACTGGGGAGTGAACCAGCGGAAGGAAGACCTCTCTCTCTGTCTCTCCCTCTCACTGTCTGTAATTCTACCTCTCAAATAAATAAATAAATAAAATCTTTTTTTTAAAGAAATACACGGTGGTGATGAGGGTGCCTTTCTGACTCTTGTCAAGTGAAGAAGTGTAATGTGAACCATTGTACCATGAATACGGTCCACATTGTAAACACTTTAATTCTCTTACAATCATCAGGGATTCCACACAATCTCAAGAAAAAGTCGGACACGTTTTGTTGTTGTGTGTGGCTGTGTGGAAATTAATACACGACTTCTAAAACTAGTGTGGAAATCCAAGGAGCGCTTGTCTCTTCTGCTTTACGATACTTTCGCCAAGCACTTCGTGTCCAGGTAATCCGTGTTCCCAGTCCTCACTGCCCATCTTCTGGTTCTCAAACCAAAGTCTGTATTTAAGGCTTTCTTTTGGTAACACTCACGGCCAAGTGCCTATTTCTGTCGATTAACTGCCACGGCACAGCCAACATCAGGCAGCCGGAGCTGCTCACGATGTTGCGGACTGACTTTTCTCGTGGTTCCGTGGATCAGCTGGGCGGGTTCACTCCTGCGTCTGCAGGGTGGGTGAAGGGTGGGCTCAGCTGTCGCCCGTGCTCTGCTGGGGCCAAGCTGACGGCCCAGTCACGCAGTCACATTGGAAGCCAAAGCAAGTGGTGTGGCCAACCCCAAAGTCAGATAAGTGGGGGATTATTCTCAGCCCATGCAGGAAGGGTGATTTTTTTTTTAAATTAATCTACTTCACTACAGTTGGTAATGAACCTAAAAGTGTCCAAACTATTTTTAGGGCAGTTTTATGCTCACAGCAGAATTTAGTGGAAAGTACAAAGAATTCTCATAATCTCTCCACCTCACACAACTTTTTTTTCCTATTATTAACATCTCCAGTTAATGGAGAGCATTGGTCATACTTCATAAATCACTTTTGATAGAGGTTATCCGTTGCAGTCTGTAGTCTGATTAGGAAGTCCTGCGACTTCCTGTGGTTTGTGTGTGATGTTTCCTTGGTGAACTGTTTTTGGCATTTAATTTACCTGATGCTTTCTGAATTATCTGGAAGAGGTGGTTGGTGTCTGTCATTAGATTTGGAAAATCTTGAGTAATATAGCCTCATTTTTTTTTCATGTTCTGTTTCCAGTTTTTTTCCCTGAAGTTCAGTAACACCTGTTTTGTGATTATTCTGCATTTCTTGGGTGTTCATTGATGTTCTTTTCCTCATTATTTTTTCTCTTCTTTTTTTGAAAGAATCATTTATTTATTTGAAAGTCAGAGTTATATCTAGAGAGAAGGAGAGGGGAAAAGAGAGAGAGGAGGAGAGAGAGAGAAAAGAAGAGAGAAAAGAAGAGAGAGAGAGAGAGAAAGAGAGAGAGAGAGAGCGAGCTCCCATCCATTGGTTCACTCCCCAGATGGCTGCAACAGCCAGAGCTCAACCAGACTGAAGTTGGAGTCAGGAGCTTCGTCTGGGTCTCCCACATGGGTGCAGGGACCCAAACACCTGGGCCATCTTCTGCTGCTTTCCCCAGGCTGTAAGCAGGAGCTGGATTGGAAGTGGAACAGTCAGGACACGAACCACAACCATATCATTCGGGGTCCTGGCGATGCAGGCGGCGGCTTTACCCGCTCGCCGCTACACCAGCCTTGTATGATTGCTGTCCCTGAGATGTCCTTTTGATTTCTCAGAGGCCGCGACTCTGTGCTTCTGTCGCCATCTGTCCGCACTCGGGGTCAGCCTTTTCCATTGTGGCGCCCTTGGTATGTCTCAGTCCAATCTCACTCCCCGTGGGGTGCTTTCCACTGCCCTTTGACACGTCTTGCGCCTCTTCCACTGAATGCCGGGCACAGGCTGAATAATACGAGCTGCAGTTCAAGGGCTGCTGGCGGGAGGGTTTGTGTGAATCTGCCCTGGCCCTGGGACGCGTTCCCTGTGTCTTCAGATCTGCTCCTCTGCCCCGTCTTTGTCTCGCCTGTTGACGTCAGGCCGTCCTGAGCACTTTGGAGCCCGGGCTCTCTGGGCTGTAGCCCGCTGTCACAGCCCGGAGCCCTGTTGGTGAGCTGGGGAGGAGCAGACAGCACGCTCTGCCATCCCTAAGCTCTGACTCACTCCTGGCCTTTTAGGTGTCCAGTCTCTGGGCTGGGTCTTCACAATCTTCTGTCCTCTTAGGAGGTGGAGGGAGGCCAGAGGGGCCTGGGTCTGGAGGAGGCTCCTGCTCACAGGAGGAGGTGCTTACTGGGAATGATGTCCTGGGACTATCTCACGGTGATGATCCCCCTCGCGTCCTCCTGTTGGAGCCGTGGATCTTCACCGTGATAGCCCCATGGGGGTACTTGGAGATAAGGGAGCCCAGTCACCTCCACACTGGTCACTGGTCCACACTGGGGCTCCAGGACTTTGTCAGAGCTGCTCCTGGAATGTCCCCACCAGCACACAGCGCCGGTGACCTCCAAGGCTTCAAATCTTAGCCAGCGAATCTCAGCCTTGACTCGGGATTCTCCTGTTTCTCCAGACCTGCAAATGTGTTGTTCTGATGGGTGTGAGAAGTGGTGTTGGGTTGATGGGTGCAGGAAGTGGTGTTGGGTTGATGGGTGCAGGAAGTGGTGTTGGGTTGATGGGTGAGGGAAGTCTCTGATGTTTGCTGTGCTCTGCTTTTCTGTCGCAAGGGTGGGGGTGATGAAATCCAGCCTCTTCATTCGAAGGAACTGAGATCTTCCTTCGGTTGGTTCACTTCTGTAAAGTTCGTTTTGCCAGTTCTTCTGGAGCTCACATGGATGGGGTGGGAAGGACAGGGTATTTTAGGACAAATTTATTCCCTCTTGAATGTGAACAAGTAGAGAAATTGATCGTAGGATTGGCTGATTTGTCTTTTACTTAGAAAAGTTTGCTAAAAGCCAAGAGGACGTGTTCTGCCTTTGTTTTAGATGCAAAAGGAAGGGTGTGAGTTGAAACTCACCTGCCCTGAATCCTCCCTCACACTTCTGCTGCAAGATCTCGATCAGCTTTTATAGACACCTACTCCAGTTTCTAAGCTTTCTCACTACCATTTGCGTCACGTCCTAAGTTTTTAATGTTAAAGGAATGTATTTATAAAAAGTATCCAACATCTATCAGAAAATGAATATTATCACATAGTCACCCTTGAACAGTTAAAGATCTTCAAATTTTTCCAAAATAAGCAAACAAAACGGAGTGAACAAACAATGGAATAATTTTAGGGTAGAAACTAAAGATGGAAAATTTCAACCAAAGGGGAATTATTCATGAAATTCAAATGTCCGCAAATTAAAGCTTATAGTGGAAACTGTTTCACAATTTTAATTGCATTGGCCACTCTTCCCAGTGTTCGTAACGGGCTTCAGTACCTAAACTGGACGAGAAAAGCCAAGAACAAAATGTCAAGCCTAAAACCACATAAAGGCTCTTAATATCTTTGCTAATTTCTCCTCCCCTTCAGGCAGGGGTTGTGAAATGCAGGCGTCTCCTGCAGGCAGCTGGATGCCCAGGTCCCCTCGTCCCCAGCGAGTCGTGGAGAAGTCACGAGAGCTGATTGGGTTCTCCTTCTGTCGCTGAAGTAACGCCCATACCACGCTTTCCCCCGAACACTGGCGCAGTAGCTGGCCCTGGCGTTTGAGGGTGCCTTGGCATCTCGGTCATGGCTGGCTCAGCTGGGGTCTGTCTCTGCATCCGCCCTGAGGCCTCTGCATCAGGACATAACTTCTGGGACTAAGGAGAAGTGTGTGTGGAGTGAGGAAGGCACGCCCCCAGCCCCGCCCCTGGGTGGCAGTCCCGAGGGGCCTGAGAGCCCAGGGGTGCCCATGCCGAGTTCCTGGCTCCCGGCAGAAAGGGCATGTGATTGACAGATGAAAGCCTCGCTGGGTTAATCAGCCACCGGCACCGTCACTGCCACCTGATCGTCCACCTAGTTGCTTCCCGCTTTGATCTTGCCCTTTGCTCGAGGGAACACACGGTATTAACCCGACCTCTTACAGACTGATTGGACAGGCTCTTAGCTGCCTGGACATTTCTCCGATCAGGAGAGAGATGCTTGGGAAGACCGAATGACAGGCCTTTATCCAACGGTGGAGTCGACCGAATGACAGGCTCTGTGACTGACAGCTGTCACGCTCCATGGGAAACACGTCAGCTCCGTGACTGACAGCTGTCACGCTCCATGGGAAACACGTCAGCTCTGTGACTGACAGCTGTCACGCTCCATGGGAAACACGTCAGCTCCGTGACTGACAGCTGTCACGCTCCATGGGAAACACGTCAGCTCCGTGACTGACAGCTGTCCTGTCCTTTATGTCGGAGCAGGTTTTACTTCACCATCACAGTTTCAAGCAGGCACCAGAGTAGCGGGTCAAAGATTCCCAAAGATGTGGTATATGCACAAACTATGGAATGCTACTCAGCCACGGAAAAGAATGGAATCCCGTCTTCTGCAACAAAATGGATGCAGCTGAAGCCATGACACTAGTGGAATAAGCAGTCCCCAAAAGACAAACATCATACGTTTTCTCTGATGTGTGGCAGTTAATACAGAATATGAAAATGTATGGGAGTGCAACAGACACCTTTGATGTGACTTGTGTTCAGCTCTTGTTTATACGCCCGAGGAGCTGTGGTCCTCCTTATTTTTACTTACTCAATATTTTCGTTAGTGGTGAATGAAGCCTGAGATTATAGAGAAGGGAAAAACCTTCCAAATGGCTAAAAAAATTTCCAGATGAAGCTTTGCGCAGCACATGCAGACAGACGATCGGTGCTCGATGAGAGGAAATTAAGGCACAAAAGAAAACAAAGTCAGAGTAAGAATCATGAAACAGGGACGCTGCAGGAAGTGAATACGTTTCTGTAGTGGCGAAAAGTTTGCTTCAGTTTTATGGTGATCAAAACCAGAAAGGGCGTGGCTACTCGTGTGTGTGTGTGTGTGTGTGTCTGTGTGTGTGTGTCTCTGTGTCTGTGTCTGTGTGTGTGTCTCTGTGTGTCTGTGTGTGTGTGTGTCTGAGGGTGTCTGTGGGTGTCTGGGTGTCTGTGGGTGTCTGTGTGTCTGTGTGTGTGCGTCTGTGTGTGTTTGTGTCTGTATGTGTCTGTGTCTGTGTCTGTCTCTGTGTGTGTCTGTGTCTGTGTGTGTGTCTGTCTAGGTCTGTGTGTGTCTGTGTGTCTGTGTCTGTGGGTGTCTGGGTGTGTCTGTGTCTGTCTGTGTGTCTGTGTGTGTCTGTCTGTGTGTGTCTGTGTCTGTGACTGTGTGTCTGTGTCTGTCTCTGTGTGTGTCTGTCTAGGTCTGTGTATGTCTGTGTGTCTGTGTCTATGGGTATCTTTGTGTGTCTGTGTGTGTCTGTATCTGTGTCTGTGTCTGTGGGTGTCTGTGTCTGTGTCTGTGTGTGTGTCTGTGTGTGTGTCTGTGTCTGTGTGTGTGTCTGTGTCTCTGTGTGTCTGTATCTGTGTCTGTGGGTGTCTGTGTCTGTGGGTGTCTGTATCTGTGTGTGTGTCTGTGTGTGTGTCTGTGTCTGTGTGTGTCTGTGTGTGTGTTTCTGTGGGTGTCTGTGTGTGTCTGTGTCTGTGTCTGTGTGTGTCTGTGTCTGTGTGTGTCTGTATCTGTGTCTGTGTCTGTGGGTGTCTGTGTCTGTGTGTGTGTCTATGTCTGTGTGTGTGTCTGTGTCTCTGTGTGTCTGTATCTGTGTCTGTGGGTGTCTGTGTCTGTGTGTGTCTGTGGGTCTCTGTGTGTGTCTGCGTCTGTGTGTGTCTGTGCTGAAACAAGGAAGTATGCCCATTCCTCAAGGGTCACACAGGATACCCTTTTATTTTTTAAACAAAGCTTCTAAAAAGTTATTTAATTGTTTTTAAAAAAATTAATTACTTTCATCTGCCTGAAAGGCAGAAAGAGAGAGAGAGAAAGAGTTAGAATCTCCCATCTGCTGGTTCACTCCCAAATGCCAATAGCATCCAAGGTTGGGCCAGGCCCAGACTAGGAGACTGGAACCCATCACAGTCCCCCACATGGCTGGCAGGGGCCCAAGCACCTGAGCATCACCTGTTCCCTCTCAGGATGCATTTGCAGGAAGCTATCAGAAGAGGAGGAGCCAGACTTGAGCCAGGCAATCGGATGGGGAGGCAGGGCTGTGGGCATTCCAAGTGGAGACTGACCTCGTCGTACCAAGTCCCCACATTTGTTTATATGAGACAAAGCCAGAAAATAGGGGTACATGTGGTTCTCCGATGGCATTTTTGGTCCCGGGGTTTTTTGGAGAATAAAATTTGAATAACTTCTTACAAAATCTTCCCAGGCATGGGAGCAAGGCCAGGTGAGGTGGAATCAAACTTGTCTGCGTGTGTGAGCTCCAGCTGTGTGGTCACGGGTGTGTGTGGCCATCACGGCACCAGTGTCTCCATGCCGTCCTTGTCTTCCCTGTAAGCTGCAATGAGGCTCCCCTGGGTCTAGTCCGCTTCTGCATTTCTAGCACATAGAAAAGTCCCTGGCATGTCACAAATGCAGACGTTCTGTGCTAAAACATTCGTTACATCTGTCCGGGTAGAAGAGTACCATACCAAACGTAAACACATTTGCTCGGTATGAGTGCGGCACAGATCCGGGGCCGTGGAGGGTAGGACTGGGCTGTGACTGTCTCACCTACCAGGGCCGCCGTATCAGAACACCAGGGCCAGGACGTGGAGCAGCAGGAATCCACCTTCCCTTTGCCCTGCAGGGCCACGATCCAGGCCCCGCAGGGTTTGGCCAGGGCTGTCTTCCAGGCTACAGGCTGAACTCCCTGCAGCTTCTGCGAGGACCCTACACCTATGCCAGTGCTCACTTGAGCCTCACTACCTCCTTCCAGAATGTGTCACCAAATGCAGTCACTCAGGGGATTAGGAGTTTAACAAGCATAGCAGGGGACACAAATTCAGTCCACAGCACCGGGTGACCCCCAGAGAACCAGTTCAGTGGCATCCTGGTAGCTTAGCAAATGGAGCAACAACTGTCCAATCTCATTCCCAATGAGACAGGGTAATGAATAATAGGACTCTCTCTCTCTCTCTCTCTCTCTCTCTCTCTCTCTCTCTCACACACACACACACACACACACACACACACACAGATGAAAAAATTGAATTTCAACTGGAAAGCCCCCAATGGGTTATCAGAATTCTTCTCACCCCAGGCTACATACTATGTAATTAAAATAGAGATACCATTATTGCAAAGCAATAAAACATATGTAAGAGTAAGAATCTATATATAGTCCTTGCTTCATTTTCTCATTTCTCAATGTTGACATCCTTCAATGGTTAGCATACTTTGAGATTTAGAAAATGTTCTGAAAATTAAATGGGGCCATAACGTCAAAACAGGAAAAGTTGCCCAGGCCAAGTCCAAATATTTGGGAGCTGTGAAAAACGTTAGACAAAATGAAGAGTGATCGCGATTCCTCCTGCCACTTAGCACCGTTTGCCCGAGGTCATCGCAAAGCAGCATCCTCGCGCGCTGCCCAACAGAGCCGCGGGCTCCCTCCTTTCCAGAACGCGTTTTCACTTGGCTTCCGGGATGCCGTGTTCTCCGGTTTTCTGTCCTGTTTGTCCTTTTGTGTCCGCCCAAGTCGGCAGTCTCTGGTCTCTCTCCCCACCTTCTGCTGTCGCTGCCCCCCAGCTGAGCCGTGCACCTTGCATCTGCAGTAGCTGGGCGTGGCTCTCCAGACACGAAGCCCGGCTCTGCAGACACCAGACAACGAAGCCTGTGCCTGTTGAAGTCATCTCCCTGCTTCCTCCACCCCTACTGGGTCACCCGCTCCTCTCTCAGTTTCTAGGAATTGGACTTTTTTTACTGGATTCCACGCACAAGTGAGAGCCTGCAGGCGTTGTGTTTCTGTGCCTGTGTTTCTGTTTCCCTTACCGCGAGGTCCTCCGGGCTCAGCTGTGTTGTTGCGCCTGGAGGCATCGCCTTCCTCCCAGGACAGCCGTGGCCGTTCCGCCAGGTGTCACGGCTGTTGGCCCCTGGCGATGGGCTCTGACTTGCAGGATTCCACCTGAGCACCGCTGGCTGTCACTGCCGCTTCCACAAGAGGTTGTCGCTCCCTTGGGCATTGTTTCCCGTGTGCTGGAAGCTCCCAGGTGCCACAGCTGTGTCTGTTTGACAGCAGACCCCGGAGCCATGTTTGCACCTTCATCCTGGATTCAGAGGCTGAGCTGCCACCCCCTGTCTCAGAGACTCAAGGAAGTGGCCACCGCTCTTTGATTTGCACTCCCAGGCTTCCTGCCCTTGGTGTCAAGACACGAGCCATTTGGTGACAGGATCCAGGCCAGGGTCCCCGCTGAGGAGCTACTCACCCACTGGTCTCAGGTCCTTGCCTGCCTCTGGTGACTGGAGTGGGTGAGAAGGTTGGCCGGCTTTTCACATCTTACTTTGCGGTAAAGAACTTCTAGTGTCTCAAGCTCACAGATGTCTGCTAGGCTGGCACCGCTCTCTTTGTCCAGTAGGCCAGGCCTGTCTTGAGCTGAGCAGGATGTAGGGTGAAGATGGCAGTGACGATGACGATGATAATGGGGAAACAACACATCACCCCCGGGTAGGGTCACGTGCTGAGCATCCTCCAGGGGCCGCTGTCTCACTGCGTCCCCACGGCTGTGACTGTGGGAGCTGAGCTGCAGGGAACCTGGGAGCAGCTCCTCTCTCGTGTGCTCCGCCTGGACACAGCCTCAGTGGGTGTTTTCCGCTCTGGGCATTGCTCTCTCCGGGTCCATTGCATCAAGCTACAAGCATGCTGGGATTTGCTTGGTCTTACTAAATAGGGAGAAAGAAAACCCCTATTGATCCTGCTCCTAAACCCATCCAGCTACAGCGCACCCGGTGTCTATCCGCCAGTTTTCCTGTTTCACCACCTGTCACCCTCTTCCCCAATCTCCCTCAGCTCCTCGCACCCACACTCTGCAGTCAGGGAGCTGCCTCTGCCGTGCCCGTCTCTCCCCGGGTGTTCTTCCTCCTGGCCCAGCCCTGGGACCGGCCTGTTCATGCCGTATCACACTGCTTCCCTCTTTCACACATCATCACTTTGTCGTGGTGAGACATTTCGTGTGAGATCTACCCTCCTAATGAGTTGTTAAGTATCCAACATGGCGTTGTTGATCGCAGGCACAGTATTGCCCAGTGAATCATCCTGCATAGGTGAGACTCTGCCCCCACCAAACGGCAGTCCCCCGTCTCTTCCCCAGCCACTGGTCATCGTCTGCTGCTCTCTGCGGCTGTGAGTTTGGCCAGTTCAGATTTCTCAGTGCAGTCTGTGCTGGAGAACAGAGATTTATTTCTTATGGCTCCAAAGGCTGGAAAGTCAAAAACAAATGAAAGGAAAACGTGGTAGAGACATAAAATGGAACAGTATTGAGTCGCATAGAGGAGCCAGGCCTGCCCTGAGGGACACTTGGTTCATCCGTGGTCGGCTACTGCGCAAGGTGGAGCAAGCCAGTGGCGGGAGGATGCGCATGCCTGAGTCGCAGCGTCTGCACCGGGCTGTCCTCATGCTCTCCAGGTCCCTGCAGCTGCTTTTACGCCTCCTCCCCTGCTGCACGGCCTTAATGTCCCAGGGCTGCTCCTTCCCGCCGCATCTGTGCTGACCGCCCCGTGGCGGCTTCGCTCCCATCACTGCGGGTCTCCAGGGCCCTGACCGCACTCAGCTCTGCTTTGACCCCAGGGTGTTTCTACTTTTACCTTTTTGTAATTTCTTTCTCCATCGTTGAGAGACCCAGCCGAGGCCACCTGTGTCATATTGACTTATTTGTTCAGTGTTAGTGCATAAAGAGGGATTCTGGAACTCCTAACTCCTGAGAGCCCCGTGGCTCTGCACTAAGAAATTAAATGGCGTCTTAGCATCATTTTGTTCCCCCCCCTTTGTCTTGTTGAGATTCCATTCCCAGTGGGGTTCATTTATTAGGTTGGATCCAGTGGGCTCATGGAGTCCACTGTGGGTGGCGTCCCTCACATCCTGGCTGGGTTTTTTGGGGTATGTGATGGGCATGTGACAGAGCCCTCTGCTTCCTCTGATTGACGTGTCTAGTCAGAGAGAGACACAGCACCAGCAGACAGACAGGCAGCTCTCCCCCCTCTCCTCGCCCAGCCCTGCAGGGGGCTAGTCTCCTCAGCCTCCTGTCCCTGACTTCTGCACTGTTTGCAGAAAGCAGCGATTCAGCACGTTCTTTCACGTCCTTTTCTTTCTTACACTGTCAACCAGAGGGAAGCACTTGACCTTGCACTTGCCTTTAAATGGCGCCTCCCAGACCGCACTGCTCACCGCGCACCTGAACAGCCGTGGGCACGGTGTGCACACACCTGCTTCCACGTGGGCGTGTGTGTGTTCTCATCCACCTGTAGTTTGTGCACCTGTTGCTCGATACTGCGATACTGCGATGAATAAGCTTGTGTCCACGTATTTCCACGCTGTGAAGGCTCACCTTCAGGATAAATTCCTAGAAGGCAGATTCTGCAGTTGTAAGGTCAGGGCGTGTGGTTTTTTTGTCAGGTGTTGTCCTCTTTGCCCTGGAAGGATTATGCCAACGTGTGTTCTCATGAGTAACGTGTGAGGGTGTGTGCCTGCTCCAGGCTCACCCGTATCACGTTTTACAGCTTGCTTTATGCTCTTCAAGCTGATAGAAACTTTTTGTCAGTGTTATTTGAGTGGAATTTAATCACAAGATCTTTTAAAATATTTATTTATTTGAAAAGCAGAGTGAGAGTGAGAGTGTATGTGTTTGAGAGAGACACAGAGAGAGAGACAGTCAGAGGGAAACAGACAGAGAAAGGTCTTCCACTCCCTGGGTAACCCCCAAATGGCTGTAATAGCCATGCAGTGGCAAGGGGACGAGCACCTGGGCGTCCTCCACTGCCTTCCCAGGTGCACACGCAGGAAGTGGCTTGGAAGCGTAGCAGCTGGGTCTTTAGGGAGCCCCAGGACGGGATGTGGGCATCACAGGTGGTGGCTTAACTCTAGCGCCACAACGCCAGCCCTAATCACAATTGAGAACATTTTTTCATGTAGCTAAGAGTCACTTCTGTCTCTTAATCGTGAATTATTTGTTTGTATCTTTCTCCAAGTTTTTCTACACAAATTGTGTGCTTTTTCTTTAAGAGCTGTTTATAGATTAGGGGTGCTGGGCCTTTATGGGCAACACTCACAGCACTTGTCCCAGTTTGCCTGTGATGTTCTGTCATTGCAGGCTCTTTTTCTGGCATAGGCATCCATGCTGTACTCGCTTCCTTGAGGATCAGGAAGTCTCTCAGTGTTCTGGGAGAGTCTGTAGAACACCGGGGCTCCTTGGCCCCTGAAATTCTCTTGAAACCACTGGTCATAGAAGTTTGTCAAGGCTGGTTCCCTCCCTCCCTCCCTCTCTCTCTCTCTTTCTCTCTCTCTTTTTAAAGATATATTTATTTGAAAGGTGAGTTACAGAAAGAGAGGGAGAGATGGGGGAAAGGGAGAGAGGGAGAGAGAGAGAGAGAGAGAGAGAGGTCTTCCATCTGCTGGTTCACTCCCCAGTTGGCCACAATGGCCAGGGCTGGGCCAGGATGAAGACAGGAGCCAGGAGCTTCCTCTGGGTCTCCTGCGTGGGTGGCAGGAGTACTTGCGCCGTCATTTGGTGTCTTCCTAGGCGCATTAGCAGGAAGCTCGATGAGAAGTGGAACAGCTGGATTGTGAGGAACACCAGCGTCACCGTCGGCGACTTGGCCCATTGCCCCACAGCACCAGCCCCGCCAGGAGTGAACACCTTCCTCCGCCTCCCCTGCCAACACTTTCTCACTCTGCTGCCACGATTTTGGTAATTCCTGCGTCCCTAGAACGATGCCCATCTCATGTGGGTTTTCAAATTTATTTCTACAAATGTTTGCAGAGTACACTTGTCTTACATACAGATTTGATTCTGCTTGTTCAACGATTGTCTTTCCACACATCATTTCTTATTTAAGTTTGTGATTTCTCCCTTTTCTTCCTAATTAAGCTAGTTAGTTCTATGTCTCTTTTGTTAATTAAAAAAGCATAAGTTTGGTTATTGGTCTTTGCTATTTGTAATTCTGTCTAATTAGTTTCTGATTTTAATTATTTCCTCTATACAGCTTTCTTTTGGTTTACTTTGCTATTCTTTTTCTACTTTTATTTTTGAGGTAGAAATTTCATTCACTTATTTTTTTTAAAGATTTATTTATTTATTTGAAAGGCAGAGTTAGAGATGCAGAGATGGAGAGAGAGACAGGTTTTCCATCCGCTGGTTCAGTCCCCAGATGGTCAAAACGGCTGGAACTGGACCCATCTGAAGCCAAGAGCCAGGAGCTTCTTCCTGGTCTCCCACGTGGGTGCAGGGGCCTAAGGACTTGGGCCATCCTCCACAGCTTTCCCAGGCCACAGCAGAGGGCTGGATTGGAAGTGGAGCAGCCGGGTCTTGAACCGGTGCCCATGTGGGATGCCGGCACTGCAGGCAGTGGCTTCACCCGCTACACCACAGCACCAGCCCCTCATTCACTTATTTTCACTCTTTAATTTTTATTGATAAATGCATTTATTGTTTGTTTTCATTACCACTTCAGATGAATCCTCCATCTTCTGATAGGTAGTGTGTTCATTGTCCTTTTTTCTTTTAATTTTGTCTCTATTCTTTCACCCACGAGTTGTGTGATAGGAGTTTTCTCAATGTTCAGGTGTGTAGGTGTCTGTGGCTGTGCATTTGTGATTGGGAACAGATCCTGCCAGCAGTGAGAAGTAGCTCACGAGCCACCAGGCTTCAGATGAGCCCCGTGTGGCGTCTCCATCCCAGCCTCTGGGACCCGCAGCGTGGCCCAGCTGTGCTGCACAGGGCCCTCTGGGCTGCAGACGGAGTCGCTGTCAGGCAGGGAGTCTGAGGCAGAGCTGCATCCGCACCTGGACTTGGGGGACTCGGAATGTGTGAGTGGCTTTGGAACCGAACCAGGGGCAGAGGGCTAAGGACGGACAGAGCCCAGGTGGCTGGGAATGGATTGGGGTGGGAGCCTGGACCTCGACGGCAGCAGCGTGAGGTCCAGAGGAAGTCAGGTGGACACCATGGGAGCGAAAGGAATTCAGATGTGCGTCACTGGACACAGGAGGAAGTGGGGGTGCATGACAATACAGGAGGAAGTGGGGGTGCATGACAACACAGGAAGAAGTGGAGGTGTCACCAGACACTGTCACCACGCACAGCCACAGCTCTGCGCGTTCCGAGCAGCGGACGCCGGCGGCTGGCACCCCGACTTCTGTGGGCGAGTAGGCGGCTCCTGGGGACGGCACCCGGTCTCCCACTCGTGACCCCCTCACGCTCCCTTAGTTGACTGAAGCTGTGGAAAGTCACTTGTCCCCCGGATGGCCCCTTGGGTCCTGTAACACCCAATCATATTCAGTCTCGAAGCAGAAAAATCTTGGATTGGGCTGGGTGGGCTCTCCTCTTCCTTGGTGCAGTCCACTCCTCGTCTTGGAAACGGCTCCTTCGTCTGGGCCACAGTTCCCATTTACCCGAAATGCCACAGCCCTCGCTCAGCAAAGCACTTCTTGTCATCGCACTGACCCCGCAAAATGGCTGGAGCGGGGCTAAATTAGGTTTTCTGTCTCCTGCCTCCGCGGTGTTTTGCCGTTTCTTCTGATCCGAGTCCCGCTCCTTTTCCTCATAGGAAAGCACCCGTGTGACCATTTCTAAGAGGAAAACCTGGAAGCCGGGAGGCAGAGGGCGCTGGCCTCGCCGCCCCACGCCCTGAGTTTGGAGCGTCCCTGCTTCCCTGTGCCACGGCGGGCCGGTGACGCTCCGCCGACCTGGCTGCTTCCTGCGAGTGCTCAGCGCCCTCTCTCAAGGCTCGCCCACGCACAGGCCGGTTTCTGTGTGGAAAAGCAGATATTTCCGTCCTAAGTAAACACTGAGGAGGGTCGGGGATTGAGTCAGGGCATGGTGATCTTGTTTGCTGGGTTCCCAGGCTTTTGAAACAATTCAAAGTTGACGAGAACGTCCTTTAAAGTCACAGCCGTTCCAGCAAACACAGAGGAATCCTGAACCAGCTGGAGCAGCTGCAATCAACACTAATTTTTCTTTAAACTTTGCTCTTGAACTTTCATGATAGGGTAAGATTTCAGCAATTTTATAAAACCCCTGCTGTAAACTAACTTCAGCTCAAGAGTCATTGTGGAGCTCTTATGTCAGCGACAAGACCCTCTTCTGTTTGGTGCTGTGATGTGCTGTGGCATCATATGAGGGTTAGTGGCTAGAAATGTGGAAGGAGGACACGGTGGGTCAAGGTTTACTGGAGCTCAGAACTGCGTCCAGCCGGCTCCCTGCTAGTGCACCGGGAAGGCAGTGGAAGGCGGCCCGTGTGCTTCTGTCCAGGCCACCCATGTGGGAGACCCAGATGGGGTTCCCAGCTCCTGGTTTCAGCCTGGCCCAGCCCCTGCCAGTTGGGGAGTGAGCCAGCAGATGGAAGACCTCTCCCTCCCCCTCTCCCCCTCCCCCTCCCTCTCCCTTTCCCCCTCCCCCTTCCTCACCTTCTCCCCCTCCCCCTCCCCTCCCCCTCCCCTTCCCCTCCCCCTCTCATCCTATGCTGCTCAGCCTTAAAGTAAATAAACGTGGAGGTAGCAGGGCCCAGCACTGAGAACTCTTCAAATGCCCTTTGCTCCTGGGTGTGGAAGGCAGGGAAGGCGAGCATGGCGCAGATGGACAGCTGGAGCAGAGTCCAGCGCTGGCTTCGAGTGAGCCACGTGGCCGCAGGGTCCTGTGCTGTGTATTCACCAGGTGACGTTCAGCTGGCAATCAGTAGGCGCCCATTGCTGGGCCGGCTTCCTCAGTAACCGGGTCCAGTGCATTGTCTGTGCTCCGCGGGTCTTCTTCACTCAGACCTGCACTGCCTGCCTCTCTCCCTGCACCCTCTGCTCCGTGAGGCTCCTCATCTGTGGGAGACGCAGGGTCATGTGCGAGGACATTTCTTGTGCCCTGAGGACCGTGGAGGGTGACCGGGGATCCTTGTGGGGTTCCCCTGCCGGCCTGAGATACCAGCTTCCGCATGTGACAAGCTTCTGTGTGCAGTCTCAGGAGGACGCTCGGGGACAGACACTTCTTGCTGCACACAGGGCAGCTGGGAGCTTGTGCTGCGAGCGTCGTGCGGGCACTCCGGTCAGCAGCGTTCCGACAGCAGGTGTCAGCCGTCAGCAGCTTCCCTGGAGTGCACATTCTCCACTTCACACAGCCAGCCAGGCCCGCAGCAGCTGTCCGGGAGCCAGCATCCGGAGCAACCGCGGGCACGGGGGCGCCCCGTTGTCCGGTGGCCTCAGAATCTACCTTCCTGGATCCCTTGGTGGATCCGCAGGGCAGGCGGTAGGCAGCCAGTGTGTAGACCAGGGAGTGTGCACCACAGGGGGTGTGCACCGTGGCCGTCTGTGCCCTACATCTGCTCAGAAATGCAGTGCCGTATCGGCAGAGCCTCCGGCTGCCACGGCCGGCGGGGATGGCTCTCCCTGGGCCGGCTGATCCTGGGTTCTTCCCTCCAGCCCTAGCTCGGGCAGAGGGTCCCACTTTTGCTGGTCTTGGGACGCGCCATCCTCTCTCCTTTGCCTGCTCCTCGACAAGGAGCTCCCGGAGCCGCTTCTCCTGGGAACCTCTGGCGATGGCGTTCCAGCCTCGGAGACGAGGGTGCATCTGAGGGCAGTCCTGGTTAGAGATGAAGTGGAGAGGTCTCTGTTACTTCTTCCTGTTTGTTTGAAAGGCAGAGGGCAGGGAGAGAAGTGTGTGTGTGGGAGAGAGAGAGAGAGAGAGAGAGATCTTCCACTCCCTGGGACATGCCCCAGATGCCTGCAACAGCCAGGATCACGCCAGGCTGAAGACCAGGAGCCAGGAACTCGGTCCAGGGCCCACGTGAGGGGCGGAGACCCAGTACTGGGGCCGTCACCTGGGCCTCGCAGAGTGCACAGTCACAGGAGCTGGGGTTGGAAGCGGAGCGGAGACTTGAACCCAGGGCCCTGGAATGGAATTCCGGCATCCCCAGCGATGTCTTCGCTGCTGCCGTCTGCTCGAGTTTCCTCTTTGACACGTTGGCTCTGAGGGACGTTCAGGGCGTCTGGATGTCGCCAGGGAGCAGGAGTTGCTTTGCCGGCCAGGAGACAGGCTTCTGAGCGAGACCCCCGCGGAGTGCGTGGCTCCTGCAGAGGGTGTGGAGACGGTTGTTGCCATGGTCGCCTTAGGACGTGCGGAGGGTGGGAAAGCCAGGGACCGAGGGGCCGTGGCCCTGACATGACCGAGGAGAGCGGTCCCTGGGGGCCACAGTGACTGCAGGGGCAGAAGCTGGCTCGAGTGCTGGGAGGAGCGGGCTGGAGACAGGTCTCGGGGTCAGCGGGTGTGGACAGCTCCCCACGGACTTCCCTTCCCACTTTTGAGGGGGACCTCCGGGGGACGCTCGCTCCCGCTGGTTTTGGGTTTACTCTGCTTCGTGTCACCGTGGGCAGAGGGACTGGGAGGTTCTGCAAGCAGATAAATGAGTTCCCGGAAGCCCAGCCACCGGCCGCGGCTCTGCACAGTCGTCTCTGCAACACGAGGGCTGATTGCCTTCATCTCCCTCCTGTAACCAGGAAAGCCATCAGCTGGCAGAGCCGGCGTCCAACTCCCAAGCTCATCTTCCTCCCATCTCACCACCCTGGGGCCTCGAGGACAGGGCTCCCCCCCCCCCCGGGTTCTCACTTTGCAGGAGACAGAGCTGGGGTTCTGGCCTGCGACTCGAGAGCTGAGGGCCTCTTAGGGCCACACGTGGACTGTGTTCTGAGGGCCAACTGCATGCTCTGGTTAGCACTGTGAAGTCTATGGAGGTATTCCAGAGACGATCTCTTTACTGGGAACGGGCAGAGAAAACAGAGTGGCTCCGACTTTAACACGTGTGGCTAAGGTACTGAGTGACCTTATTTCGGGCAGCTCTCAGAAGCGGGTCAGCCCTGTACAGCTGGACACGGCTCCTGTGAGAACTGACTTGAAGACGCAGCACTGGACTTCAGCTTAATAAAATCTTGTGCACACTCTATGCATTTGGCTGCTGGCAGGTACTGTCAACAGGCCATTCAATTCTTGTCATCTTCAGTTCTTAGTCCAAGAAAACACAGGCTTACAGACTCATCGCTGAGGGAGGCGTTGCGTGGCGTTTTTGCAAGAACTTCGTATGGAAAATGATGCACCTACCCGGTCCCTGGGAGAACGGAGGGAAACGTGACGTCTACACTACCTGTCCTCATCTACATGAGTTCAGTCTTTTATCCCCACTTGGCTAATGTTGCATGTGTGTGTTAACAGATGATCCAAGGTCACCTCAAGTGTACTTTTCACACGCTCATGCAGAAGGACCAGGGGTCAAAACTTCATTCTGTTAACTGAAAAGCTGCTTCCGTGAGCATATTCAGAAACTGGATAGTCAACAATACTTTGAAAAAGCACTATTAGCATAACATCGGTAAGTTACATAGAAACAGGACCATCCTACTCAGCAGGCAGGAACGTCTAACCATTAAAGCTGTGGTCTGTCCTGGGGAGAAATCTACAAACTGAGCAACTTGGCAGTTTCTAGATTCCAGCCACATTGGATATAGCAATGGTAAGGCAGGCCACCCCTCTGAGTGCCAAGGTTTGAATCTGGTTCTCATAGCCAAATTCTAAAAGCTGTCTGACGAGCTGGCTAATCCACGTGGGTATCCTCACGGTGCGGAATTGACTATTGGCTACCTAGGGCGATGCCGGAGCACCGTGGAGGGAGCGTCTACCTAGGGCAGTACTGGAGCACCGTGGAGGGAGCGTCCACCTAGGGCATTGCCGGAGCACCGTGGAGGGAGCGTCCACCTAGGGCA
>CM027392.1:56280156-56291838 GCA_015711505.1 Sylvilagus bachmani | reverse complement strand
GGAGCGTCCACCTAGGGCAGTACTGGAGCACCGTGGAGGGAGCGTCCACCTAGGGTGATGCTGGAGCACCGTGGAGGGAGTGGCTACCTTGAGCAGTGCCAGAGCACCGTGGAGAGCTTCCCCGAAGGGTTCAGACATCTTTGTTCTGGAGGGCACGTGACCATCTGTGGCACACCAGATGCCACACACGTGTTGTCACGTTGAGGCCCTGGGGACGACAGCTGGGCCTGCTCAGATGATCCCCCAGTTGGATTAACTTCGTCATGTGGATCCAGTGTCCAGGGTCCGGATTTCAGCATAGAGACGATGAGCGGCGGCTCTGCCAGCTGCTGAGAAAACCCCAAAGCCTCCCGGGTGCAGACACGGCCGTGGCCCTCTCTGCTGTTCGGCGTGATACGCTCGGATTTTGTTTAAGAGAGTGGCTCACTATTATTGAGTTTCAGTGTCAGTAGTCAGTGAACGAAAGCATATTGATTGCAGATGTTGCAGAATCGTGGCAAAGCGTTGCTGTTGGAATCAGCAGATATTAGGATCAACATTGCTTTTCCCCAGTTATGACCACAAAGTTCTGTTGTGTCGAAGACGGAGCCTGGGGCCAGCTGCGCATTCGTTTCACGACTTAGGGTTCCCAGGAGGCTTCAGCTCTCATCTCCAGTATCCTGGGCAAGCTTCACTCCTCTTACGGGTGAGACACAGACGACTGAAAGGAGAAGTATCGGTGAAGCTTCCATCCACAACAAGGTCAGGTGCCGACCTCTCTACCCATGGGAGGCCATCAAGGATACACACATGTATCTATGAGTATCTTCTCTTATTGTTATGAGATACTTTTTGTTGAGAGTAGAGTGCTCCCACCGAAAATAAATTTCATTTGTTTTCAGAACCACTTTGGTGCTGGCATAACTCGTGCCAACAGTTCCTGACTGCTCGTGGCTACTCCATCCTTAGGCTATAATGCAAACTTCCCCCAAACATGTCCCAGTGCACAGGAAGTTTTAAACACCTCCGGGATCTCGTGGAGACCCACCAGGGAGTTCAGAGCCCCGGCACAAGAGGCCTTTAAACAGACCTAAAGACCCAGCCTGTTCTTGTCAAGCCTTGCCCTGTTCTGACATTTAATAAACCCGGTCTCCACACGATGGCGGCAGAGTCAAGAAGTACCTTGCCACCATGTTAAACTTTCTGAAGGTGGAGGCACCATGGCTGGGACGGAGAACCAGGAGCCTATGAACTAAAAGTGCAGCAAAATCAGGAGAATTAAATTCTACTTCTGTGACCGTTTTGCTTTGTTCTTAAACCAAATTGCTAATGTATTTTCCATTCTTTGCAAAAATTTCAGTTATTTTTAACTGAGCCCTTTTTATTGTAGTAAATAACATATGGGGATATAAATTGATACTTGTATATTAAACTGTGGACCAATTATATGATCTTAAATAATAACATAAATGTGTAAAACTAAATATTTGTGTTTCCTCTTTTGAGACTTCAGTTTTTTGGTCAAATTTTTTGATCAAGGATATTGTTTACTTAGAATATTCAAGATTTTTAAGAACTTTTTAATACTTAAGTTTTCTTAAACATCAGAAGGAGCTTTATTATAATTTTTAGAATGTTTAACTGTGATGTGATACCTCATCTTGAATCTCTTCACAAAGAGCTAAATTAATAAGCTGGTATGTTTTAAAGTTTATTCTTGAGAACACCAGAACCTTAAAATGCTCCAAGAAAAGCAATTTCCATTGTTTAAATAAGTTGAGAAATTATGTACATGATTTTTCCTTTTCAAGATTCATTCATAAGTGAAGGATTCTGGGAAACGCTGAGACGGATCTATCCAACTGTGTGACACTGTTTCCCGAAGCTTTGGACAATGGAGCGTCTAATAATAGCACTGTAACTGTTAGAACATGCTGCAGAAACCGAATCCTTGAGACTTCTTCTGAAGGGCATGGACTTGAAATTTTAATTTGTTTCACTGTTTTCTTGGTAATTCAAGTTGTTTGTGTGCTTTTTCTAAAAATAATATTTAAGTAGGTTTCAACAAGACTGAGTTGCAATTATATTCTTTGCTAAGCAGCGGTGTGCATTTAACTAAGTTGGTCAAGCCCTTGAGCCTCAGTTTGCTCATTTTATAAAAGAAACAATGAACCGGAGGAGTCCTTCCCAGGGTTGCCCGTGTGTGGCGCGTGTGCCGGCCGCTCTGCAGACGGGGCTTCTCCGGGTCTCTGTGCCCCGTGAACGCCGGAAGGCAGAGCGCAATCTTACGGCACGTGCAGCGATGCCTCCTCTGGCCCACATACTTGGCCTCGTGGTCGAGCTGTTAGCCGGGACGCTGGCATCCCACATGGGAGTGCCGGGATTCCAGTCCCGGTTTCACTCCGGATTTCACCTTCTTGCTAACGTGCACCCCAGAAGGCAGCAGATGGCTTCTCGAGTAGCTGGGTCCCCGCCTCCCACGTGGGAGACCTGGATGGAGGTCCTGGTTCCCGGCTTTGACTGGGCCCAGCGCCAGCCATTGTGAGCACTGGGGGAGGGAACCAACCCAGAGGAGCTCCCTGTCTGTCTCTCTCTTTGTCGCTTATACAAAATAAATGATCTAATTAAAAATAAATACTCCTAAAATAATGTGAAAGAAATAGAAATCAGCTACAGAATTTGTTATACTGCCAATAAACATACTTCCATCACCGGAATAAAGGAATTCCTCGAGTCATGCATCCTCCCCCCGGAAACCGGTTTACTGCAAGTTCCTGGTCAGCCGCGCAGATCCTGGGGACGAGTGGCGTCTTTGAGGACGTGTGCACACCCGCACGGGACTGCACTGCCTCTGAGCCCTGACTTCTGGGATTCCTCTGGAGGGCGTCGGGTCAGCTCTCTGGTCAGCTGGAGAGTGCATCTGTCTGAGTATCGTAGAGCACCAGAGCGTGGACAGGACGCAGGCTGTTCCCAGAGGAGAGCCCCTTGAATCACCTGGAAGAGGGGTTCCCCACAGGTGCCGTGATCATTTTGAAGTGGCCAGCACACATTCTCAAGGTCAAAACCTGTTGGGCTTGATTCCGTCTCTGCGAGAAATCGGTGAGGCCTGGGGAGGCAGCGTCCATCCGCGGTCAGTGACTGCCACGCGCTGGGCGGGATTCCGTGACAGCCCTCAGGCAGGCCCCCTCACACTCGGCAGCGAGGAGGAGGAAGCTAGGAGCCATCTGCAGCGTTTGCCCCTCGCAATGGGGGGGCTCTGCTTTCCCTGGGCCCCCAAGTTCCCAAGTGCAGGGAGTAGACTTCTCTGGGGGTGCTGTGGCTGACCCAGATGCCGATGGCGTGGCACCCAGCAGAGCCTCAGCACTCTGATGGTCCAAGCTGCCTATTCAGACTTGTTCCGTGGAGAGGGAGCCCGTGGGGAGAGGGCGGCTCGGTGCTCCACCCGGACGCGTTCCCCGGCACCCAGGACTGGTGTTTCCCGGGCGGGAAGTTGCCGTATCCTCTGTGCATCCAGGACTCCTGCCTGTATCCCAGTGTGTCGTAATCACAAGTTCACTTCTCGACAGCCTGCCCATTGCATACGTTCACAAGGGCCCGGGCTGTGGTTAAGTGGACACAGTGCTGTTAGTCATCTGGGCACCGTGCTGTCCATGCTGCTCAGTGCTGGTCAGTGCTGCTCACGCTGGTCAGTGCTGCTCAGTGCTGGTCGTGATGTCCATGCTGCTCATGCTGGTCATGCTGGTCATGCTGGTCAGTGCTGGCCAGCCATAATGCAGGCACTGTGGTGTTTCAGTCCGTGGAGGCTGCAGCACAGCCGTCTCTTGTCAGCTGAACAGCCCTGAGCAACGTTAGCCTCTCGGTCACCAGGCCGTGGGTGCAGTAATTGAACTGTCTCGTGTGTCGTCAGAGAATGAATTAGTAGGAGAATAAAGAGAAGACATGTTTGGGTCAAGCTGGTGAAGGTGAGGCAGCCTTAGGAGGAATGCAGGGGCCGGTGCTGTGGCGTAGCAGTGCTGGCATCCGTGTGGGCACTGGTTAGAGACCCGGCTGCTCCACTTCTGATCCAGCTCTCTGCTGTGGCCTGGGAAAGCAGTAGAAGATGGATCAAGTGCTTGGGCCCCTGCACCCATGTGGGAGACCCAGAAGAAGCTCCTGGCTCCTGGCTTCGGATTGGCCAACTCCAGCCATTGTGGCCAATTGAGGGAGTGAACCAGTGGATGGAAGATCTCTCTCTCTCTCTCTCTCTCTCTCTCTCTCTCTGTCTGCCTTTCCTCTCTCTCTGTGCAACTCTGATTTTCAAACAAATAAATAAATATTTTTTTTTTTAAAAAAGAGAATGTAACATAGAGGGAAAGGAATCAGAGAGAAAAAAATCCAAGACCAATCAACAGAGGAACAACCTAAAGCTTGGACAGACCTTGTAACTTCCGGTTCTGTGAACTAACACACTTCCTTTGCATTCAGTATTAGTCAGCGTTTGCTGCCATGATGAACCCCCCCGCTTTATGAAGGAAAGAGTTTTCTTCAGCTCCCTGGTCCAGAGATGGTGTCCGAGATCGGGTGGCCCGGCTACTGGACCTCTGGGACAGCAGCAGGAAGCGCAGAGCGTGTGAGCAGAGGCACAGGGCGAGGAGGGAGCAGCGAGGCTGGGCCCACCACGCTCCCAGCGGGCACTCCTCCAGGGACCAGGGCCTTCCACGGAGCTCCCCCAAGCGCCACGCCAGGTTCTTCACTCCCCGAGGAGCACTGACTTAGTATTGCAGGGGCTGACGTCCTGAGCGGGTTCAGAGGCTACATCATACTCAAATCACAGCAAACTGTTATGCCAACTCTGTTTGAGTTTTCTACCAATTTAAGTTGAAATCGTTCCGTGTAAGTCAAACGTGCACACTTTCAGTCTCTTGGTTATGGCACTAAACTTCTTGTAATTTCATTAGCATTTATTTGCAACACCCAGGAGCTTGGAATCTTCTCATTTGTCAATTGTTCATTTTTGTTCTGTCTTTGGTGAATTTTTGTTATTGTTTTATACTGAAAAATTCACTATCTGAGATTGTATCTGTGGATCTTATTGATATATGCATGTGTTTATATGTATATGTGTATGTAAACATGCACATGTATATGTATGTAGATATGAATAAATATATGTGTGTATAAATATGTATAAGTGTATAAAATATGTGTGTATAAATACATATGCATGATTTATCTTGGCTTGTAATACTTTTCTGCTACGTGAGTTATAAAGTTCTTAGTCTACAAATCTGTAGCTTAGTTTTTTTTTTATTTAAGATTTTATGTATTTAGTTGACAGGCAGAGTTACAGATAGTGAGAGAGAGAGAGAGAGAGGGAAAGACAGAGAGAGAGAGACAGAGAGAGAGAAAGGTCTTCCTTCTGTTGGTTCACCCCCCAAGTGGCCACAACAGCCAGAGCTACACTGATCCAAAGCCAGGAGCCAGGTGCTTCCTCCCGGTCTTCCACGTGGGTGCAGGGCCCAAGCACTCAGGTCATCCTCCACTGCCTTCCCAGGCCACAGCAGAGAGCTGGACTGGAAGAGGAGCAACCGGGACTGGAACCTGGTGCCCATATGGGATGCCGGCGCCATAGGCGGAGGATTAACCTAGTGCGCCACGGTGCCAGTCCCAAGCTTAGTTTTTTTTATTTTTTTAAGCTTTATTTATTTATTTGAGAGGTAGAGTTATAGACAGAGAGAAAGGGCTTCCATCCACTGGTTCACTCCCCAAATGGCTACAAAGACCAGGGCTAGGCCAGGTCGAAACCAGGAGCCAGGAGCTTCATCTGGGTCCCCGACAGGGTGCAGGGGGCCCGGGACTTGGGCCACCCTCTGCTGCTTTCCCTGGCACGTTAGCAGGGAGTTGGGTCAAAAGTGGGGCAGCTGGGACTCAAACCAGCGCCCAGATGGGATGCCAGCACTAAAGGCAGAGGCTTAACCTACTACACCACAGCGCCGGCCCCTGTAGCTTAGTTAACTCTTTATGGTATGATTTTAACTCTTTATGGTATGATACATGGGATCATTTTAATGGATCATTTTTATTTCACTTTTGTTGCTTTTGGAGTTCATTAAATAAATCTCACCTTTATAAATGTATTCTTCAATTTATTCTTCTAAAGGTTTAAAATATTGCCTTTGAAGTGGATTCTTTCGTAACAAGCTGGGGACTTATTTTGCGGTGTGGTGTCATTGCTGTTAGTGTTGTTTCCATTGTACAAAGCAGTTGTCCCAGCACCGATGAGTTCCCGTCTTTGCATGACCTGTCTCAGCGCCTGCAGTGCTGGGACCAAGCACCCATTCTTTCCTGAGTCTGTTCCTTTTTCATTGCTGTGTGTACTTATTCCTACACCATTTTCCTATTGCCCCAAGTAGCGTAGTTTGTAAATTAACAGTTGAAGATAGCCAGTCAGTGAGTCTTTGTATTTGCTTCTGCAGTTTCCACTGGCTGTTGTAGTCAGTGTGCTTCAATCAAGGTATTTTTTTTAAATGGAAGTAAAATTCACTTAGGCTTTTTTTTTAAGATTTATTTATTTATTTATTTGAAAGTTAGAGTCATACAGAGAGAGAAGGAGAGGCACAGGGGGGGAGAGAGAGAGAGAGAGAGAGAGAGAGAGAGAGGTATTCCATCAACTGGTTCACTTCCCAAATAGTCGCAACGGTCAGAGCTGTGCCTATCTGAAGCCAGGAGCTTCTTCCAGGTCTCCCACGTGGGTGCAGGGGCCCAAGGACTTGGACCATCTTCTACTGCTTTCCCAGGCCATAGCAGAGAGCTGGATCGGAAGAGAAGCAGCTGAATCTCGAACCAGTGCCCATGTGGGATGCTGGCACTGCAGGTGGCGGTTTTACCCACTACACCACAGCGCCGGCCTCTTCCTTGGGTTTTATCTTTTACACCATTTTGAAGGACACGATTCAGTGCTTTTAGCATGCTCACAATAAAGCCCTCATCATAGCCTAATGCAGAACATTTTTATCACCATGGAAAGAAGCCATTACCCAGTACGCAGCCACTTTCCCAGACCATCGAAAGCAGTAAGCTGTGTTCTGCCCTGCGTTTCTGTCTATTCCGAATATCTAAGTGCAGACAGAATCAGTCAGCCTATGCGCAGTTCTTTTACTTAGTATAGAAATTTCAAGGCTTGGGGCTGACAACTGTGGCACAGCGGGTAAAGCCACCGCCTGCGGTGCCGGCATCCCGCATGGGCGTTAGTTTGACTCCTGGCTGCTCCATGTCCAATCCAGCTCCCTGCTAATGCACCTGGGAAAGCAGTGGAAGATGGCCCAAGTCTTTGGGCCCCTGCACTCACGTGGGAGGCCTGGAAGATGCTCCTGGCTTCAGCCTGGCCCAGCTCTGGCTGTTACAGCTTTTTGAGTAGTGACTCAGCGGATGGAAGATCTCCCTCTCTCTCTCTCTCTCTCTCTCTCTCTCTAACTCTGCCTTTCAAATAAATAAATCAATCTTTAAAAAAATTTTCAAGGCTCTTAAGATGTGGGGCACATCAGTGCTTCATTGCTTTTCATAGCTGCATAGTGTTTCATCATGTGACTACACTGCATCACTCAGTGGCTAGTGAGCACGTGGATTGTTTCTGCACTTAGTGTTTCATCGCGTGACTACACTGCATCACTCAGTGGCTAGTGAGCACGTGGATTGTTTCTGCACTTAGTGTTTCATCGCGTGACTACACTGCATCACTCAGTGGCTAGTGAGCACGTGGATTGTTTCTGCACTTCGGCTTCACCAACAATGCCACAGTGAACATCTGGGCACAAGTGTTTGCTTGATCACAGTTTCGGTTCTCAGGAGAGACAGGATCTGAAACACTCACAGTGGTGCGCGTGTATGTATCCATTTGGAAGAGCCGTGTCCGCGTCTCTCCTCCGGCAGGAGTGACAGGAGCCCTCCAGTCTCTGCATCCTTGCCTGCGTTTATGTTCAGCTTTGTTTTACGGCCACGCAGTGTCTGTCGGTGGCTCTGTGACTCCGATTTGTCCAGCGTCTGTTGGTGGATCATTGTGACTGAGTCGTGTTTCCCTGGTGACGAGCGGTGGTGGCCGTCTTTGCGTGTGTTCTTGGCTGTTTCTCTGCTGTGGCTGAGGTGTGCTGGGTGCTCTGCGTGCTAGACCCTCGGGAGATACTCTGCAAATATTTCCCCCACTCTGGGCCGGTCTTTTCAGAACTTGCTCGATAATGCTCTTTAACTTTAATGAAGTTAAATTCATCTCCTCTTCTTGCTTCTGACTTTGAAGTCACGTTTAAGAAGCTGCCGTCTAATCCCAGCTCACAAGGGTTGATTTGTATGGGTTTGAGAACTCCAAATTTGCTGTTTCTAGGGTCAGTCTTTTTGGGGGTCCCCCTGAAGTTCCATGAGAATTTTATGATACACTGGTGGATTTATTCACAAAATGCAGCTGGAATTTTGATGGCGATGTGGGGACACGGTCATTGTTCAAGTCGGGAGGGGCATGGGTGTCTCTCCGAGTATTCTGGTCTTTAACTTTTTTCACCAGTCTTTCAGAGTTTTCAGGTCATAATTTTGTACCCCCTTTAAAAACTTGTTTCCAAGTATTTTATTCTCTGGCTGTTACTGTAGATGAAATGTTATTCATAATCTTGTTTTTGAAATCGCATTGTCCGTGTAAAGCAATACAACTTCTGCGTGTTGTTCTTTGATCTTGTAATTGTGATGAACTCATTAACAGTGTGTGTGTGTGTGTTCTTTACTTTTTCTCCATTCAGCACATAGCACCTATAAAATTCTTGGGTGTTTTCTTTCCTAATTTGAATGCTTCCCATCTAGAATTCCTTTAGGTCACTGTTCAATAAAAGTAGCAAGAGAAGAGGCCAGTGCTGTGGCGTAGTGTGTAAAGCCTCTGCCTGCAGTGTCGTCACCCCATATGGGCGCCAGCTGGAGTCCCGGCTGCTCCACTTCCCATCCAGCTCTCTGCTGTGGCCTGGGAAAGCAGTGGAGGATGGCCCGAGTGCTTGGGCCCCTGCAACCACGTGGGAGACCTGGAAGAAGCTCCTGGCTCCTGGCTTCAGATCAGCACAGCCCCAGCCATTGCGGCCAGTTGGGGAGTGAGCCAGCAGATAGAAGACCTCTCTTTCTCTCTCTCTCTCTGTCTCTCCTTCTCTCTCTATGTAATTCTGACATTCAAATAAATAATACATAAATCTTTAAAAAAAGGCAGCAAGAGAGGAGACCCTTTCTCGTCTCTGGCCTCGTAAGAGGGGAAGCTCCCATCCTCCTCAAGGTGCGATGTCGCCAGCACCTATCGCTGCTCTCCGCCAGGCAGGTAGAGGTCTTCCCTCTGACCACATTGCAAGTGCTTTTGCCATGTACAGCTGACATTTTGTCCAACCACATCTCTGCCTGAGTCACTCATACCTGAGTGTGGTATATTGTGCTGTTGACTTTCTGTGTGTTGAGTCACCTTTGTTCTTGTGGGGTGGATCCTCTGTGGCCGTCATGGTTAATGTCCTGTGTCTGTTTGGCCTGTCCTTAGCACGTGTGCCTTGGGGTCAAACACCGTGTGGATGACGATGCCTTCTGTTTCTATCAACTCTCTTAGAACATCTCCAGTCCCGTTGCTCGTTTGGTAATGTGAATTTTCTCTCTTTTATTGTTCTGCTTAGTTAAAGCTTTGCCAATTTTTTTCCAGAGAACTAGATTTTGATCTCATTGTTTTTGATTTAAAAGTGTTTATTTGGCTTATCTCTGCTCTGATCTTTATCCTTTTATTCCTTTCTCTTTGAGTACAGTTTACTACTCTTTTTCTACTTTCTTAAGGTGAATTATTGGGTTGCTGAATTGAGATCTTTTAAATGCTGGTTTCAGGGGGCCGGTGCTGTGGCACAGTGGTTAAGCTGCAGTCTGCTGTGCCGGCATCCCATATGGGTGCCCATTTGTGTCCCGCTGCCCCACTTCCGATCCAGCTCTCTGCTATGGCCTAGGAAAGCAGTGGGGGACGGCCCAAGTGCTTGGGACCCCTGCACTCACGTGGGAGACCCAGAAGACTCTCCTGGCTCCTGGCTTTGGCCTGGCCTAGTCCTGGTCATTGCAGCCATTTGGGAAGTGAACTGGCAGATGGAAGATCTCTCTCTCTTTCTCTCTCTCCTTTTGTCTCTCTCTGTAACTCTGCCTTTCAAACAAATAAATCAATCTTTTGAAAAAATTTCAATAAAAAAATGTTGGTTTCAGAGAGAAATATTCCCACGAGCACTCCTGCTTCCTGTGTTTCTTGGGATTTCTTCTTTGGGTCGCTGGTTGTTCAGAGCTGAAGTGCAGTATTTTGACATATTTTAAAAATATCCCAAATAGCCTGCAGCTGCTTGTTTCTAATTTTGTTTTATTGTGGTCAGAGAAGAACCGTAGTGCAATGTCAATTTTCTAAAATTTATTGAGATTTGTGTTGGGGCCTCCCATGTGGTGTGTTCCAGGGAGCAGTGTGTGTGATCTGCTGGGGGCAGTGCTCCGGGGACGCCTGCTAATTTTAGCTGAATCATAATTAAGTCCTCTGTTTTCTCCGTGGTCTTCTATCAAGTATAAAAAGTTGTGCATTAAATTTCCAACTGCTCTTATACAAACATCTATTTCTCATTTCAGTTCTATCAGTGTTGTGTCAGGCATATTGTGACTGTTATTTTTTTTTTAATTTTTTTTTTCTTTTTTGGTCAGGCAGAGTCAGACAGTGAGAGAGAGACAGAGAGAAAGGTCTTCTTTTGTTGGTTCACCCCTCAAGATGGCTGCCGTCTCACTCCCAAGATGGCCGCTGTTTCACTTCCAAGATGGCCGCTGTTTCACACCCCCATCCCCCAAGTGGATGCTACGATGATCTGAAGCCAGGAGCCAGGTGCTTCCTCCTGGTCTCCCATGGGGTGCAGGTGCCCAAGGACCTGGGCCATCCTCCACTGCACTCCTGGGCCACAGCAGAGAGCTGGACTGGAAGAGGGGCAACCGGGACAGAACCCGGTGCCCCAACTGGGACTAGAACCCGGGGTGCCGGCACCACAGGCCAAGGATTAGCCTAGTGAGCCACAGCGCCAGCTTTGTTTATATATATTAATAATCATTCTATTTTCTTGATCAGTTAGCTTAATTTTCTTTCTGAAATTCCTTCTTTGTGAAAAATTTCATATTAATGTCCATTTTGGCCGATGTGAGTTTAGATATTCATCCTTAATTATAGTTACATATTTATATATATTTATCCTCATTATAGAGGTCGGCTAGCAGTGAGCTGCATCGCGTTTTACTTCTCTGGGACGGCCTCATGTCTCCTTATTTTTGGGAGAGCAGTTTCTCCAAGGATGCAGATGACTTGCTTGGCAGTTTTGTGGCTTTTCCTCGTGGCTCTGCATTTGTCACTTCCGGCCGTGTTCCCGTCCTAAATCAGCTGTTGACTGGAGTCTGCGCAGACTTGTTCCCTTCCTTGTCCTTCCTCCCTTTATCTTGTCCTCCCTCCCTCCCTGTCTCCCTCCTCTCCGTCTCTTCCTCCTCCTCCCCCCCTCCTCCTCTGTCCCTTTCCCACTCTCCCTCCTCCTCTTTCTCTCCTCCTCCCCCCTCTCCTCCTCCTCCATCCCTCTCCTCTTCCTCCTCCCCCTCTCCTCCTCCTCCCCCCTCTCCTCCTCCTCTTTCTCTCCTCCTCCCCCCTCTCCTCCTCCTCCATCCCTCTCCTCTTCC
>CM027392.1:56232158-56279656 GCA_015711505.1 Sylvilagus bachmani | reverse complement strand
TCCCCCCTCTCCTCCTCCTCCTCCCTGTCCTCCTCCCCCCTCTCCTCCTCCTCCTCCCTCTCCTCCTCCATCCCTTTCCCACTCTCCCTCCTCCTCTTTCTCTCCTGATCCTTGAATGTCTTGGCAAAGTGTCCTTGAAGAACAGCAGCTTTAGCCTGGGTGAATTCTGAGTTATGCAGGACGACGTCAAGCTTTCCAAGGCGGAGCTCAACGCACACACATCCAAGTATTTTGTGAATGAAGCTCCTCCTGCCCCCTCTCGTACTGAGTCCAATCCTTTGTTTCTAGAAGTCATTTTGCTGCGATGTCTGTCCTGTGAGGACAGTGATGTAAACAAGCTGTGGGACTTCTTATTTTGTGGTCATCGCTACAATTTGTGATTTGTGCCCTCAGGTTTGTGCGTCAGACTCTTGGTGCCCGGTGTCACCATCCTGAGATACAGGGAAGTGAAACCAGGGGAGGTTGACGGGTCACGGGATGCCGCGGTCACCGGTGGGGACTGGCCTAGGCCTCACCAGGACGAGCCGGGCTCTCGGGACTGAGCCAGGCGCCCTGAGGTTGCCCTGCTACAGAGATCCTCGGCTCCCTCCCTCACACACACGCGGCTCTTCTGTGTGCTCTGTTTAATTGTCCACTTCCTGCTGTGAGCTGCAGAGCACAAGGCCCTCCCCGGGGCCAACAAGAGGCACCACCTTGCCCGGGACTTCCAGAACAATCGGCTGGAAAAGCCTCTTTTTTTGATAAGTTACGCAGCCTCCAGTGTTTCTGCTATAGCAATGGAAACCGGACCAAGGCAGTAGTAGTTTCGAGGTGCGCTGAGATGTTAGCGGGAGACTTTCGTCAAGTTAACAGCACTCCCTTCCATTCCCTGTTTACGGAAGTTTTCAATCATGGAAAAAACATGGTGGAGTTACTGTGAAACGGGGTCTCAGCCAAAGTTGGCGTACACGTTGTCTCTGCCGTTAGCACGCGGATGGACTGCGGGGAATTACACAGGCCGTCTGCGCCTCCACATCCTCACCGTCAAAGCGCCATTTCTTCTGCTGTGTCCTGCTCTCTGGAGGTGAGTCTCTGGGTCCAGCCCACGTCCAGGGGTGAGAGGACACACACAGGGTGTGTACGTGCAGAGGAGGGGTCACTGGGATCCGTCCGCACACCGCCTCCCACGCGTTTTCCCCACGCCCATGTCTGTCTAGTAGTCTCCTCTGTATTCGGGGTCTCCTACGTGGTACTGGCTATTTTCTGTTTTCCACTTGGATAAATCCTTGCTCTGCCATGTCCTGCTGTTAAACCTGTCTTGAAAGTTCCCAGCGTTGGATATCGTATTTTCTCTCTGAAAATTATCAGTTGGCCATTTTGAGAGATTATAATTCTCATTAATTGTTTTTTCTTTTTCTTCCACTAAATCTTCCATCGTCTTTCAGACACAACCAGGACAAGTATTCTAAGGTCGTGGCCAGCCAGTTCCAACATCTGAGTAGCCCGGGGCTCTGTTGTCCTCTCTGCCTTCTTCATGAGTGATGTTTCCACAGTCCTGTCTCTGAGAGCAAGTGGAGAAGTTTGATTCTGTCTGTTACATCTGCAAAACTGGGAAGCCTTCGGATGGCAGCCCCCCAGAGTGTTCGCCCTTGCCCTTGGTGGCCGGGAGGGCAACGTCCCCTTGAAAGCAGGCAGAAGCTCTGGTAGAGTGAGCCTGCTTTCCTCAAGGCCTCGCTCATCGCTGGCCGAGGGGGAGTCTGGACTCCACAGGGCACTCTCTGGGCCCCTTCGAACTACAGTCGCTGTCTTGCCTGACTGCCGAAGCGCTCTGTCGTGACTTCCCAGGGCTGCTTCTCAAGTGTCTGTGTTCCACCTCGCACGGCCCCACTGTTTTATATCCTAAATCGAAAAAGAGGATTGTGCAACAATAGCACAAGACAACGAATAAAATCAGAGAAGGGGCTACAGTGGTCAATGTGACAGCCAGTGAGTGACCATCTGTCATTGTATCTGTCTTGTGTAAACAATATTTCTTTGAAAGGCAGAGTAACAGTGACAGAGATGTGGAGAGACGGAGAGAAAGGGGGAGGAGAGAGGGAGAGGGAGGGAGAGAGACGGGGTGGGGGGAGAGAAAGGGAGAGAGAGAGAGGGAGAGAGAGACAGAGATCACATCCACTGGTTCACTCTCCACATGGCCACTACGGCCCGTGCTGAGTGAGGCTGATGCAAGGAAGTTGGAATTTCCATCCGGTCCATCCACGGGTGTCTGCAGGAGCTCAAGCGTCTGGGCCATCTTCCACCTCCTGCCCAGGCACGTTAGCAGGGGGTTGCATCAAAGTGGAGCGGCTGGGACTCGAACCTGTGCCCATATGGGGGGTGGCATCGCAGGCTGCAGACTAAACCACTGTCCCGCAATGCTGGCTCCTTGAGTGACCGTACTGATGTGCTAGAGATATTAGTTGAATAAACTAGCCCTTCCTTGATACTCTAAAATGGTTTAGAGGGAAACCCGCAGTCCTGATCCAGCGCTTGGGGAGCCTGTGTGATTGGGCCAGGCTCAGGCCTGTAGAAGCCTGCGAGACAGAGCCTGGACTCACTCCTGCAGGGCCTGTGTGCCTCAGCCTGCGGTCTTTCCTCCGAGCCCCTGCCTGACTGAGCCTGGAGTCAGTGGGCGCTGTGGGGCGCTGTGGGGCCGAGCCTGGGGTCACCGCCCAGGGCGCCACGGGGCCGAGCCTGGACTCACTCCTACAGGAGCCATCTCATCGCTACAGGACCCCGCATCACCGAGGACACCCTTCCCGGACCCGACCTGGCCGAGCCTGGACTCTCACAGCGCCCTCCATAACTGAGCCTCGTTCCACCCCTACAGCCATTAAGAGACCCAGATACAGGAAAGAGTCTACTGTGTTTCTTACAAATCCTACTAAACCTGTTAAAAATGCTTGTAACAAAGGGATATGGGTAAATCGCTTACTGACAGACCGAAAATCAGATTCTAAATCAAGGCATACTTTTGAAAGGAAGCCCACGCCAAGCTCAGTTGAGGGAAGTTAGCAGGCGGGCCAGCCACGTGTTCTCCCAGGTGCTCTGGGCACATTTTGATAGCTTGACTTTCATTCTTCGACTTCTTTGTGTTTGTGTCAGCTCTTTATGGATTTGTAACCTCACCTTTTTGAAAGCCAATGCACGGGCCCGTCGTATCTCTGTATTTTTGCACAAGTGCAATCAAGAACAGTGGCTGCAGGCTGTTCCGTGTCCTGGTGGGAGGTCCCCGTATTGAAATGAATTAGGAATTTATTGTAAGCATAGCAGGAAGAGAATGAGACTGTCCGTCAGGAGTCTCGGAGCCCTGCTCCGGCATTTGGAAGGTGGTGATCTAATCACCCAGAGCTGGTGTCTCCACCTTAGCTTCTGCCGTCTGTGAGGTGGCAATGCTGCTGTCTCACCGCCGGGGCTTCAGCACCGAGAGCAGCGTGCGTCCGCCTTTTGCAGCTCTCTTCACTGCAGGTCCTTGGTGTTATGATCAGGACATCTTTGGTCATTGATCAGAAGTTTATCGGTTGAATTTAATTCAGGCAATGACGTTCGATATTCCACACGGGTTTTACCTTTTGCTTCTAAATTGCTCAGAACTGAATTGAACGACCGTTATGGCCATTGTCAATGTGTTAGCGTCTGGGAGCTAAATCAGTACGACGTTTGGCACATGTGATCTCTGTGCTTTCTCTGATTTCTTATCTGGTAATGCATGCATAGTGTCTGGTTCTTTTAAATGTGGCCAGAATATACACTTAAGTGGTCAATCATTTTCATCCGCAAGCAGATATGGCACAACAGTCACCACTAGCAGGCAGCCACTTGGAAAATTCTGGAAATGGATGAATTAACTCCATTTTGACTTTAAAATACAGGATTATCAGATAGGCTTTGTTCACAACTAGAGACAAAAAAGCTAAGGAGGGAAATTTCAAGTTTCTGAGGACAGGGCTGTGGTGCCACAGCGGGGGAGCCACAGGCACCCTGCGTGGCACTCTCACCGTGGCCTGTGCCTCTGCCTCCACGGGGTCTCCCTTGTGTGCCACACAGCAGGGGAGCAGGGGTCCTGCCGTCCTCTGCAGCATAAACTCTGAAGTGTGAGGTGCAGTGAGCAGCCTTTCTCTGAGACTCAGATCTGCAGGGCAGAGTGGGCTGCAGTCCGTGTGGTTGGCTCATCCTTACCCGTCGTGCCTGGGACCCCAGAGGGGAAGACGCAGCAGCGAGGGGAAACCCAGAATTCCTGGAGATGGAGTTATTTTGGAGAATCCTTCTTTCCATCCCCCAGCGTCAGGCTCAGGGGAGTCAAGACAGCTGGAGAGGAATGTCTACCTGGGCTCTTCCACGCCTGGCTGGCTCCCACGTGGCCTCTGGGGAGAGGGGGTCCTCACGTGATGGTTCCACCCCGAGGGCCAGGACCACCCTGAGGGTGGCAGAAGCTGCTTGCCTTCAGCGACGCCGTCTCCAGGGCCACAGCCTGTCCCTCCTGCTGTCCCCCGTTGTCTCCAGGACCACAGCCTGTCCCTCCTGCTGTCCCCCGTTGTCTCCAGGGCCACAGCCTGTCCCTCCTACTGTCCCCCGTTGTCTCCAGGGCCACAGCCTGTCCCTCCTGCTGTCCCCCGGCAGGTAAACCATCACACACAACCCAGGGTCACATGGAGAGGACACGGACTCCACTCCCGATGCGAGAAGTGTGGGGTGGCGGAGTAGCCGGAACTGGCGTCACGGAGACATTCTCCATGTCAGGCAAGATGCTGTTCTTGGAGAGAGAGTGGGAGAAGGAGAGGGAGAGGGGGAGAGGGAGGAGGGAGGGGTAGGGAAGGGAGGAGAAAGAGAGGGAGGAAGAGGAGGCAAGTTCTCTGTCTTCAAAGAGCTCCCAGCTTATCAAGGACAAAGGCAGATACTGTGCAAACATGCGTTAGCAATTAATACTTGGATTTTGCAAGAGCGATAGCAGAGAAGCTGAGGGAGCAGTGTAGACTGGAAACGCTGCAGACCGCTCCGGACTTTGATCAGCGGTGACGGCGTTACGGCAGGTCACTGTGCGGAGGACGCTTATGTAACAGACGGAGCGAAGAAAATACATTTCTACACGGAAGTAATTACACAGCTTCGTACCTCCCACTGCAGAAAAATTAAGCCCAGATGAATTAAGAAGTTCAATGTCAGAGGCAAAGCTTTAAAACTGGCAGAAACAACATCGATGAAAATGGTTCTGACCCTGGGGTTAGGAAGGATTTCTTAAGCAAGATACTTTTAAAAACACTAATCACCAAAGACGTGATTGATGAAGCCCATTGCAGCGAGATTGAAAACATCTGCTTATCACGATCGATCTGAGATACAGCAAAACAGAGAGAATCATGCGTTTGAAAAGCCAACAGTGAAAAGAACACATTCATTATACATGCAGCTGAATGCAGTCCATTTCTATCTACCTACTTGCCTCGCAAAACAAGCACATAAATTAAGAAAAGACAAACCACTCAATAGAAAATAGTAAAAGAAACAAAAGCCATTGCAGGGACAAGAAAAACACGAATAAGCAATAAAACCCAGGAGCTGCTGCCCTCGGTGGTGGCCTGGGCGTGTGAGGCTGACCACTGCCAGGCAGTGTTTCGTCCTGACTCCGTTGGCAACAGTTAGCCGGGCCAGCGGGGAGCCGGGGACTTGCAGGGAGGGAAAAACCAGGCACATCGGCTCTGGAAAGTCTTGTGGAGAGACACATCCCAGCCCCACCGTCCATCCTGACGCTCACTCGCTCGGCCTCCTGCAGTGAGCGGGACCCAGAAAGGATGCCGGACAGGTGGCGTCTCCCCCATGAAAGCCGCAGAAGGGAGCCTGGGAGTCAGGTGGGAAACTCCTGCCCTTGACCCTTCTCTGCATGTGAAAGTCCTCTTCAGGGGCTGGCGCTGTGGCCTAGCGGGTAAAGCTGCTGCCTGCAGTCCCGGCATCCCATAAGGGTGCTGGTTCGAGTCCCAGCTGCTCCTCTTCCGATCCAGCTCTCTGCTGTGGCCTGCGAAAGCAGTAGAAGATGGATCAAGTCCTTGGGCCCTGCACCCACGTGGAAGACCCGGAAGAAGCTCCTGGCTCTGGATTGGCGCAGCTCCAGCCATTGTGGTCATCTGGTGAGTGAACCAGTGGATGGAAGATCTCTCTCTCCTTCTCTCTCTCTCTCTGCCTCTCCTTCAATCTCTGTGTAACTCTGACTTTCAAATAAAATAAATAAATCTTAAAAAAAAAAAAAAGAAAGTCCTCTTCTCTGCTGTTTTTCTTCTCCTTGCAAACAGAACCAGAATTCACAAGGTGGTAATCTTCTCTCTGGCTTCGAGTCCCATCTTTCCCCAGCCTAGGACAGGCTCCAAGCGTCCCAGGGTTCGCTTCATGACAGGCACTGCGCTGAGCCTCCGTCCTTGCTGTCTGGAGAACTTGTGTCTGGAGGTGGAGGTGTGGTGGAGGCTGCAGGTGGAGGCCGAGGGACTGGGCAGGGGCCGCAGAGGCTTCCCTTAACCCCCAGGAAATGAGCTCACGTAGCGAAAGCCCAGAATCCAGACTTGGCTGCCGGAGAGCCCCAGAGGTTGAGCCTCTTTCTAGTGCCAAATGACCACAGCGAGCGTGCCCTCCCTGTGGCTCCTCAGTATTACTGGGCCTGCACTGTAGCTCCCTCCACAGCTAAAAACCCATGTATTCTCTTTGATAAGATCCTGAAGCCTGACTTTGATCTCTCTTGAGCTTCGTGCATGCCTTGAACAGCATCATCGTCTGGCACAATCCAGTGTTTGGCTGACTTCCCTCTGTCCCAAATGCAAAAGGAGCCCCACATCTGAAGCTTCGCGTTGGAGCTCCTGTCAGTAGTACTGAGTGAAGAAGGCGGGGACCCTCTGGGCAGGGGGACCCTCTGGGCAGCGGTCACTGGAGACATGAATGGTGTGGAGCCTGAGGAAGGACTCCTACGCTCAGATGAGCTGCCAGCCACACCTGGGGCTGAACACGTGTTCACTGGCGCCTGCTCCACACCGTGGACGTCCCTGGTGGACTGGTCCCGGCACGGGGATCGTCCTCATGTGCCACAGTCAGAGGACCTTGAGGTGCCCACGTCTTCATCGCCGTGGAACACTCTTCCTTGTGGAGTAGACAGGCAGCAGACACACCAGCTTACCCGTGTGTGCACACTCATACAGGTTACTCAAATACGGCTCACAGCAGTGGCCAAGCAAAGCACCTGAAAGGGGATGTGAAGGTCACCAAGATCAATCCATCCATAAGCAATGATTAGACACAAAGATCAATCCATCCATAAGCCATGATTAGACACCAAGATCAATCTATTCATAAGCAATGACTTGACACCAAGATCAGTCTATCCATAAGCAATGACTACACACCAAGAACAATTGATCTGTAAGCAATGACTAGACACCTAGATCAATCCATCCATAAGCAATGACTTGACACCAAGATCAATCCATCCATAAGCAATAATTAGACACCAAGATCAATCTATCCATAAGCCATGATTAGACACCAAGATAAATCAGTCCACAGTGGTGGCTAGGTGCCTAGATCAATCGATCCATAAATAGTAACTGGGCACCAAGATCAGTCTATCCACAAGACAATGACTGGGTTCCAGGATCAATCCAAGCTTATGCCTGCAATGTCAGTTGGCGTCCCTACTTCCAGTAATCTATGAGAGACCTGGCTTGTGTTAGTTGCATTTCTCTGCCTTCCTGCTTCGCAAAGGTGGGGGAGAGAATAAAAACAACCTTCTAGTAGGTCCCAAGTGGTCTCTGTCCCCAGATGGCCGAGCTTCTGCCAGGCACAGGCTTGCTCCACTCCGGGGAGTTACAGGTTCCTACAATAAATTCTCCAACCTAAACTTGTTGGGCTCCAGGGTTTTAAGATCTTTATTTTAACACATTTACTACTTATTTGAAAGGCAAAGTGACAGAGAGAGAGAGGGACAGAGAAGAGACATATTCCATCCTTTGGCTCACTCCGCAGATGCGTCCAATAGCTGAGGCACCTTGGCAGGAAGCTGGCTCCAAAGCAGAAGTAACCAGGACCTGACCCAGGCACCCGATGGGGCATTGGGATGTCGCGAGTCGGGGCCTAACCTGCGGCCCACGGCTCCAGCCCCCGAGTTGGTCCTTAAAGGCGACTTCGTGCAGGAATTCCTCTTCAGAGGCCATGCTGTCCCACCTGTTCCAGAATCAACGCTCTAATTTTTCCTGAAAGTTTCCGTGGTTGATCCGTGAAGGACACACGGACAAGTCTTGGCATAGAATGCGACTGACGTGTGCTTAAAGGAAACCCAGGGGCCGAGCGTTTTCCCTGGAGGCTGCAGACCTCGGGGAAGTGCCAGGTTACACTGAGCACCCATGGATGACCTCATCGCTCCTCATGTCTGCCTGGGGAAGCGTGAGCTGCAGCTGTGGGCGGCAGCCAGGCTGCAGAGATGTGGCTCTGTTCCCTGCTCCAGAGCAGAGCGCAGGCAGTAAATGACGTGCAGCCTGCGACGACGTGCAGGGACTCAGCCTCCAGCGCTCCTTCTGCCCCCGAAGCCACCTGCACAGGCGAGCAAGGTCTGACGGGAGCGCAGCTGAAAAGAGCCAAGGTCAGCAGGCAGTTGGCAGCACCGCTTCGGAGGACGGGCAGCCGAGGAGTAGCCAGCCCACGGGAGGCAGGAATGGCCGTCGCCTTGGGTGGCATAAAGGGAACACATCCGAGAGGATGCTGAGTGTGCGTGTGGCTCTGACGAGCACAGAGTCAGCGAGGCTGAGCACCTGCACACTCCAGAAACACACAAACGACGCCCTCTGTGTGCTTGCATTTTGGCTGAGCAGTGATGGCCCAGGGTCCAGGCAGAGGGGTGGTTTTACTGCAAGGCGTGCACATCTCTGAGACCCAGGGCCCCGCTCCGTCCAGATAGAGGTAATCACCTTGTGGCTTGCTTCTCCTTGTCGACACAATCGGCCAAGGCGTGACATCTGAAGACAATGGAAACACGGAAGTCATTTGTGCCAATCCGCGTGTGCCGAACACAGCACAAGAGACTCGGGATTGTGACATGCTGCTGCCATTGAAGGGAAAAGGGAGGCATGTCGTGTTCCTGACGTAGCAAGGCCGTCATCCACGGCTTCCTCCGTCCTCAGGCAGGTACTGAAGGTCCTGCCCTGACAGAGGGAAAGCTGACCAACACAGGCGTCAGGTGCCCGGGCATCACTGGCCCAACTGCAGGTGCCTCGAGTCCGCTTAGACGCCTCTGTGTGAACGTCTGACCCACGCCGAGGCCAGGTGACCTGTGGCTGCCAGCGGAAGGAGCAGGAGAGCGCGCAGACGGGCAACTCCTCTCCACTGCAAGCTACCCCAGGGAGGAATTCCATACTGCCACCGAGACCGCAGAGCTGGGGCCCTAAGGAGACGTGAGTTGTTCTGGAAAGTTCCTTCCTCTATTGCTATGATATCACATGCACAGTTCTGCTCAAAACTCACGTATTCCTAGGAAGAGCTCAGGCCGGACCACAACCTGAGCCTGTCCTCCACCACCTGGTCTCCGTTCAAAGGGCAGTGGAACGGGCAGAGAACGGATTTGTTTCCCCAGAGCACAGCTGACAGGACTGCGCGTGTCCTACTAAAAGCACCTACAATAATAACCCCCTAAAAGTACGACAGTATTTGCAGCCTCTGGTGCAGCACTGCACGTTGTTTGTCATAGAGACGGATGGTGGACGCCTCCGTGAACGAGGAGATTCAGCGAGGGCCTCTGACTTCATACCTCCAGGCTTCAGACCACCGAGCCATTCCACGGCTTGCTGGGTCCCAGTGCCACGGCAATGCCTCTCTGCATCAAACCAGACAGCTCCGTGCTGGTCAGTATGCAATGTCGTTCCTACTCAGACACAGCACTAGGATTCGTGGACGACTTGGAATTTCTTTCTCAAGGGAGACGGACATTGGCCAGTGGTGGCCTAGGGTGACGGAGTCCTTGGACTGAAGGCCAGCCTCCAGCCCCAACAAGACTTGCCATCTGTGTCGTTCTAAGGGTGACACTCGAAGGACGTGGTGCTGCTTTAATTATTGTTTAAAATGTAATTAAACATTTATTGGAGAAGCACAGATGGGTAGAGGGACGATAGGGAGTTCCCATCTGCTGCTTCGCTCCCCAAACGTTCACTACAGCAGAGCTGGCTGGAGCAGGGCGACGCCAGGAGTCGATCTTTCCGTCGGGTCTGCCACACGGTGGAAGGCGCTGCTGAGCCAACCACTGCAGCCCTCACAGCAGAAGCCTGGAGTCAGAGCCGGAGCTGGGAGTTGAACCCAGGTTCTCCGAAGAGGACGTGGGTGCTTCACACGGAGGCTGACGGCCCCTCCGGGCTGAGATGTTCTGATGGAGAGCTTGTGTGTCCTGTACCCTGGCTGTGGCAGTTCCTCTTTCTTCTTTCTTTGGAATGGAGAAGGGGCTCTTTGTTGACTTCTGGTTTCCTTTTCTGAAAGCTGTGCCTCTTGGAGCCGACTCGGAGCGTACGCAGCCACGCTAGGCTCGCCCGGCACTTTCTGCTGAAGTCCCGCTTGCACTTCACAACACTTCCCCACTGATCTTGACTTTGTAACCTCGTTTTGTGTACAGTAAAGCACGTACCTCTCAAAGCCCTTCAGAGAGGTTTGTAACGAGAGCGGGCATCCGGGGGTGCCGTGTGGCCGTCGCCCGTGACCACGGCAAGGCTGGGGCTCCTGCTGCGTCTTCAGGGTCCATTCCTGGGACAACGCGGCGTGCAGAAGACACAGCTTCACCCCCGGGGAACATCAGGCTTTCAGCTGAGTAATACTTAGGGAGAGGTTTTTTCAAAAGACTTATTTATTTATTTATTTGAGTGGGAGAGAAAGAGAGGGAGAGAGAGAGGGAGAAGGAGAGGTCTTCCATCCACTGGTTCACTCCCCAAATGGCCACAACAGCTGGAGCTGCGCTGATGCGAAGCCACCGGAGCGTCCTCCGGGTCTCCCACGCCGGTGCAGGAGCCCAAGCACTGGGGCCGTCCTCTGCTGCCTTCCCAGACCACAGCAGGGAGCTGGATCGGAAGTGGAGCAGCTGGGACTTGAACCGGTGCCCATATAGGCTGTCACTGGTGCAACATGTGCTAGGCTTAACCTAGTATGCCACAGCACCAGCCCTGGAGAGATGATTTTGAAGACTCTGATTGTTGAAAACATGATGCATAAAGTAAGTTAACATCATAATATTTTGAAAACTAAAAATTTTTTTAAAATGATCCTTTAAGGTGTCTATTTGAGACATCTGAGTGTCTTTGAAAATACATGGAATAAAAATTTGCATACAAGGTACAATTATGTATTGTTAAAGATTTATTTATTTATTTGAAAGTCAGAGTAACACAGAGAGAAAGAGAGACAGAGAGAGAGAGAGAGAGAGAGAGAGAGAGAGAGACAGAGAGAGAGAGAGATAGAGAGAGGTCTTCCATCTGCTTGTTCACTCCCCAACTGGCCACAACAGCCGGAGCTGTGCTAATCCGAAGCCATGAGCCAGGAGCTTCTTCTGGGTCTCCCACACAGGTGTAGGGGCCCAAGTCTTGGGCCATCTTCTACTGCTATCCCAGGCTATAGCACAGAGCTGGATCTGAAGTGGAGTAGCCGGGACTTGAACCAGTGCCCATATGGGATGCCAGCACTTCAGGCGGCGGTTTTACCCACTATACCACAGTGCTGGCCCACAATTATATTTTTTGAAGAAGATTTGGGGTCCTGATCATCATTTCTCACCATCTTTCTGTAAATTTCTACTTATATACTACAGAAATCAAGATGCTACAAATAGTTTGATTGAAATTCAGTTGTTTGGGGGAATATTTATTATAAAAAATCGTAAGGTCTCACAAAAGGACATGTATATGCCACCGTCTAATTGGTAAGAACCAGGGATATAACTGTGTTCCTAGTTACATTGAAGTTTGGTCTGACTGTGAATAACTCCTGTGCCATCCCTTGTATAGCTTTCAACCTGTGAAGGTATTTATACGACAAGAACCAGGGCTCGTACTGCGTTTAGCTGTGTAGACAGGAGAGTCCGTGGGCACCTACCTGTCGTCGTCAGCATCTCCTCTATCAGCTTCACCCATCAATCTTCTATCAGCCTGGTCTCTGTTTTGTGGATCATCTATCTGTCATCATCTACATATGTGTCTACCAGTTACATGCATGCGTGTATCTACCAGTTCTGTATGTATGTGTGTATACACATGTATACATGTATGCATGTATCTACCAGTCTTGCATGTACTTACATGTCTGTCTGTCTATCACTGTGTCCTGCCAGTGATGTTTGCTGCTGCTCCATTGCTTGTCCCTGGATACACGTGGCAGAAGCCACGCAGGCGCTGGCTGGACACAGGTCTCGGGGGCTCTCTGGGCAGCTGCCCACCCTGCAGCTCCACCACTGGCACCCTTCTCTTCCCTCGGTGCCCCAGCCATTGGTACACGCGTGGCTCTCGCCGGACGTGTGCTGCTGGGGGGCAGCCTGGTAGGACAGGTTGCCAGGTAACTCCAGACCACCGCGTTCTTCTGCAGGCGTCTGTGTGTGGGCCACCTGCTCTGCACTTCTCTCTCTCTCCACGCTGCTGTCTCTCTTCAGTGTTCATTTCTGCCACCTGGGTGGGGGGACAGCTCCATGCAAACCAAGTCCCCTAGTCCATCCAAGGGTGGAGCTGTTTCTCATAGGGGCATCCAATCCAAGCCCTAGAATTCTCTGGAAGCATCGTAATGTGGCTTTGATGTGAGTGCGGGGGCGGGGGGGCTGGTGAAAACATGCTCCACTGTGCACGTGGAGTGAGGACAGGGCGGCCGCTGCTTCCTCAGGAGGCTGACGGCTTCCTGCCAGCTGGGGAGTGAAGCAGCAGGTGGATGACCTCCCTCTGTCTCTGTCTCTCCTTCTCTCTTTCTGTAGCTCTACCTTTCAAATAAAGAAATCTCAAAAAAATAAGTTGACTTCAGTGCAAAAAACTTGAAATTGTGCAGTTTTTCATAATACATGTTTTCCATGAAATATTTGAGGCTGCTCACATGCGCGGATTTCAAGGTTTTTGGCACCAAAATCAAGTTCATCCCGTTTCCTGGAACTCTGAGTTACTCTTCTGTTCTCAATCATCTACAGTTGCATTTTTTGTTTGTCCACACTGTTTATCAGTCTTGCCTTGGCCTCAGTCCTCAGGACTCAGCTGCTGATTTAGAAGGTGTATCGCTTTAATCCTACAAGTATTCGGAGAGTACTCCAGGCCTGTAAAAATTTCCCCATCAGCCGCCCACACCGCCCCTATGTGCTGACAAGAAATTAGCTTGAGTTCTCTCTGCGGTGTTGCTGGTGCTGTGTGGTCATAGCAGGAAACTTTTGTTTTGACTTCGTATTCATGTGAAAAAGTCACTGCTAATAATGCCAGGAGCCCGGGGCCAGGGTGTCGGGCTGGGTGTCGCAAGGGCCACGCTGTCTCTCCAGCTCGCTTATCTCTGAGCCCGCGGTTGCCCTGGCTCCACGGTTGTCCGTGTTTTCAGGAAGCGCTTTCTGAAATAACAAATACCTCTGTGCCCCACTATCAAAACATTCCCTGCATTCATGCCCACGTTTAATTTTGGCTGCACTCGGGGAGAAACACAAACGGAGCCTTTGTTGGTCAGGCCCGTAAACTGGAAGTTGAGAGCTGGGAACTAAACAAGAGAGCCACCGGCAGCTCCTTTCTCTTGGGGATACTGATGGCAGCTCTCCCTTCCGTGGAAGCTCTGGGAATACAACGATCATCATTTCAAGGAAGGATAATTGCATCCTTACATCCCTCCTGTAAACTTTTAAAATTTTTACCTATTTGAAAGGCAGAAAGAGAGAGAGAGACAGAGAGGGGGAGAGAGAGAGAGAGAGAGAGATGGAGACAGAGAGACAGAGACAGAGATGGAGACAGAGAGACAGAGACAGAGATGGGGGGGAGGGGGAGGGAGGGAAGACCTCCCACTCACTGGCTCACTCCCCAGAAGCCTGCCGCAGCCCAGACAGGAGCCAGGAGCTCTATCCTGGCGTCCTTCACGGTGGCAGGGACCCAGGTGTGTGTGGCATCAGCTGCTGCCTTCCAGAGTGCGTTGGCGGGGCTGCATCCAGTGGAGCTGGACGCTACCGCAGGCCCTCCCTCCGCCCTGGGCTGCGGCGCCTGCGCAGCGTCCCCACTACTGCCCCCTGATGTGCTTGGTCCCCTGTGCTGGTCCCGAAAGCGGAGCTCTTGGCCTCATTTCCAAGGCAGGAATGGAGTCTCGGGGCCAGCGGGTGACTCCTGGCCAGTGGAGGAGAGGAGCTGTGTACAAGCCCAGGTGGCTCTGATTGTCCTGCAGCCGAGAGATCATTTTTCTGCGATGACACAAAACGAACGCAAAATAAACAAAGATGCAAAACCCCTCCAGCCCTGGGCCCAGCAGCAGTCGTGTTTTGCCCGAGAACATTGAGCAATGCTACATGGCTTCACCCCCCGCACTGGAGATAAACTACAACTTCTTACAACAAAACCGGTCACGGCTCGCAGCAGAGCCTGCCGTCAGCGCCTGGCGTCCGCTGCCTCTGGACGTGCTCACCGGCATGACTGATGGCGTGCTTCTCCCTAAGGAGGCTGGGCAGGCGGAGAAGTTAATGACAGGAGGCTTTCCTCTGGCTCCGGGGCGCAGCGTGCACCGACAGGGCCCTGCATGCATTCCTGCAGCGTGCGATGGTGATAAGACGCCTCCCGTCTGCCAGTGCCCAGCAACGCCGCTAATTAAAGCCACATTGCGTGTTATCAGAAAGATGGACTTTTCTAGGAAGAATCACCCTTTGGCATTTATGATGAGCATGAGGAAGAGATAATATGATTACAGACAGAACTTTATCTCAATTTAGGACGGCAAATATTTAGGATTAGGGGAAATATTTGGGACTGTTGTCTTCATTTTGTTTAGGCTGGCCCTGGCTGGGAAATTGCTCTGCTTCCCGGGTGTCCGTGATGTCTCAGTACTTCACCCTTTGGTGCTTAAAACAAAACAATATAAAATAAACAATAAATGGACTAATCACAAGTTTACAAAGCTATCAAATACAGAAAAAAAAAGTCCACCGAATCGTACTCGCTTCCCGGAGACCACTGGAGTTTTCAGGGAGACGGGCGGGCGTCTGAGCTGCGCGCTGTGGGTTTCAAAGGGCAGCCCTCCGGCGCCAGTGCGGACTGTAACGCGGACAGCCACCCACGAGGATCCACGCCAAGCCCCAGCCAGTGACGGCGTTCTCAACACCCCATCACTTCCTATAGCTCTCCCTGAAGACTTACCCTAGACGTCACTACTGCATAAAGCCAGCGGTGGCACCAGGGGGCCCATCACTGGGATGTCCTCCTGTGCCCCAGGCGTTCCTTGGACTTCCCTCGTTACCTATGCGAAGCATCGGCCAGCGGCCACCTGCGTTTTCCCTTTGCCACACCAAGTGTCTGCCGGCAACTCCCAAGTCACCACAGCACTCGGAATCAGGCGTGCAAGCCAGGGGCATGTAGATAAGCGCCTTGTCCTTGGTGGTCCGCTACGGACGCTCATGACGAAGCCGCCCAAGCTCAGAGCAGACACGTAGCCAGCACTCTTCTGGTGTGCCCATTTCTGAGAGGGCGAAGCGCACCACTGAGGCCTCTCTCCCGTGCATTGGGTTTTAGGCTCCTTCCCCTCTGCGTGGGTCTGGTCGAGCCGAGAGGCCCACGCACAGATGTAAACACTGCCTTGTTTGTTTCCGCTCTTCCTTCCGGCCACTTAAAAAGGTTAAAACATCTGACTTTAGAATCCTGTGCGTTGTCTCTGTGGTCCGTTACTCTGCCTTCCACGTCCTGGTGTGGACGCTGGCAGACGAATGTCCCCCGGCCCTGCATTCTGGTCATAGCAGGAGGAAGAGCCATCCCGGGAGGTTCCACTGAAGAGCGTGTGCCGCTTGTTCTCTCGTGGGTAGAAGCTGAAAATAGTCCATCCGAACCTCAGAGTGCTTGCCAGAGCCTGGCGAGGTGAGCATGGAGGGAGGCTAGGGGTGGTTGCCCAGCCGGAGCGACGCCGAAGCCCAGTGCGCTGACCATGGCCACACCTGTGTATTTATTATTTTTTTTTCCTGCTGTATAGAGACCTGGGGGAAAGGAAGGAATTGGTGACCCCCAAAGGGAAAGAAAAGGCAGGAGATGGGGCGCAGGGTTGCCTGGTTTGATCACTGTGTTGCACGTGCGCTGACCACTGCTCCATACCCTGTCACAATGCACCAGCATTGCACGCTAGTTAGCATTCTGAAAACGCATGGGCCACTTTCTTCATGTTTGCCCAGCACTGGGTCCTTATATTTTAACCCTGCGTGTCTATTGATCAAACACCTGCGGATTGCTCGCAGATCACTCGGACATGGAAATGCAGAGGTGCCTACCACTGCCAGGACTGGACCAGGCTGAAGCTGGAGCCAGGATCGTCAGCTGTGAGAGACCATCGTCTTCTCTCCCAGGTGAATTAGCAGGAAGGCGGGTCAGATGTGGAGGTGGGACTCCACCCCACACACCTGGACACAGAATATGGGTATGTCAACTGGCAGCGTAACCCACTGTGCCACAATCCCTGACCTTATTTATTTTTGTTTAAAGGTAGAAAAACAGCAAGACAGAGAGAAAGAGAGACAAAGAGACAGAAACAGACAGACGTATAGATAAAGAGCTCGTATCTGCTGGTTCACTCCCCAAACACCTGCAATGGCTGGGGCTGGGCCAGGCTAAAACCAGGAGCCAGGAGCTTGAGCTGGGTCTCCCGAGTGGGTGGCAAGGACCCTGCGACTTGAACCACCCGCTGCCTGCAAGGGTGCACACAGGCAGGGAGGCAGCATCGGGGTGGAGGCAGGACTTGAACCCAGGCACTGCAGTGCAGGCTGCCAGCGGCTCAGGCGGCGTCCCCACCACTGCGCCAGCTGCCGCCCCACGTGCACTGCTCTAGGCTGCTTGAGCCACCTCTGGGATGGCTCTTCTTCTTTTTGGTCTTCCTTCCTGGACTCTAAGAATTGTTGCTTTCCATCGACCCTGCGCAATTCTCGGTCATGAACGCTTTTCCTTTCACCTCACTGCACACTTGTTACCTTTAAACATCTAAGGAGACCCGTGGTGTAGCAGATAAAGCCACCGCCTGTGATGGCAGCATCCCATAGGGACACCAGTTCGAGTCCCGGCTGCTTCATTTCTGAGCCAGCTCCCTGCTAATGCACCTGAGAAAGCAGCAGAGGATGGACCAAGTGCTACCCACATGGGAGACCTGGGAGAAGCTCCTGGCTCTTGGCTGCAGCCTGGCCAGCCCTGGCCATTGCGGCCATCCTGGGAGAGAACCAGCAGATGGAGAGCTCTCTCTCTAACACTGACTTTCAAATAAACAAATAAGTACCTCTGCAGAAGAAACAGCGATCCAGTTGATGAATCATTTTCCCCTTTACGCCTCCCTTTGTGTCCCAGTCTCTGAATCTCACGTCTGTCTGCTCTGTGTGTCTTCTGCCCCCCGTGAGTATGTCCGGCCTGTCTTCCAGGCCCTGACTCCCAGGTTTCTCTTGTCCACCATTGCACACATCCCTTACCAATGCTCGGGGCGTTCAGCTTCAACTGCTCTGTTCTCCTCAGTGCTTGCGCGTGGTCCTATCCTGGTCCCCCTGGCATAGGTGCAGCACTGCCCATCAGACACCTGGGTAATGATTTTACTTCTTGGGCACCATGATTCTACGACCTGAAGATGCCGGCTCCTGCTGGCGTATTTTCTTACACTGGCTCGTGTTCAGTTCTGTGCTCGTGTTCCCCTGGGTTGCATTTGCTGGGACGCCACCCAGTACGGCAGGAGGAGGCAACCTTCCACAGAACCAGAATGAAATACAGGCTGACCCTGCAGGACCCTGGGGTGTCCCTGCCCACCGTGTGCCCGTGCTGGGTCTACGCCTAAGGCAGGCATTTTCAGGACCAGGAGGGTAACTCCTGTTTGGATCCCAACCAGGAAGCCCGTGATTCAGAGTCCTGAAGGAAAGGTGTTGTTTACACTGAAAGTGCAGATGGACACGTCTTAGATGGACACATCAGCTTTGCTCAGAGCTCTCAGAGAGGCCTGGTGCAAGCAGGACAAATCCTCCTCCCTGCCCTTTGACCCCCGAGTCTCCTCCAGGGGCAACAGTTTCCCAATCCTCTCACTGTTCTCCTCCTGCATTGCAACAGCGAGGCTCTGCTTCCGCGGTCGGGGTCAGTCATTTCAGGAATGACTGACCTGGTCCAGAATGGCTCCTGCGGCACACACGGCTTTTGTTCTAACCTGGTTCTCAACCCCTCACATCCAGGAGGAGGTTGACCCTGCTGTGCCCCCATGCTCACTCCTCAGCTAGAAATAGTTTGCAATCTGACATCTTCTCAGAAGAAAACTTAACTGAGGGAAAGGAGCAGTGCCCGCCCTGGCCGTGGCTCCCAGGCACCTGCTCTGCGCCAGCAATGTGTGCAGAGTGGCCGTCCACAGCAGCGCCTCAAGTTCTGCCCGTGCCCTTCCTGCTGTGGCTTCCAGCTCAGAGCTCCGGCTTTGTGGGTGTCTTTTCTGCTCTTGCTAGTGGCTGTGCACCAAGGACAATGGCTGAGCTCATGAGTGGATGCAGTGCTGTGGACAGAGGTTAGGCAGACGCCTGCACTGCTGGCATCCCACGTGAGTGCCGTGTGAGTCCCGGCCGCTCCACTTCTGATCCAGCTCTCTGCTAATGTGCCAGGGAAAGCAGTGGAGGATGGCCCGAGTGCAAGAGACCCCAGCACCCACATGGGAGACCCAGGAGAAGCTTCTGGCTCCTGCCTCCAGCCTGACCCAGCCCTGGCCATTGCAGTGATTTGGGGAGCGAACCAACTGATGGGAGATTCTTTTTCTCCGCCCCCCCCGACTATCTCTGTAATTCTGCCTTTCAAATAATAATAAAATAAATCTTTAAAGTACATTTAATATTGAGAGCTGTAACTCCCTTGGTTCTCAAATAATCATTTTACTTTTCACATTGTATCTTAAATTCCATTATTTGGAATTACTTATGTATTTCATAATATAACTTCATATTTTTGAATTTAGTATTTTGACTTTTTGGATACTAATTTAAAATAGGTTTGAGCAATTGTCTGTTATTACGCCAGTTCCACACTGTTCTGGTTGATCTAGCTTCATATTACACCTTGAAATCAGGCAACGTGACGCCTGTCGACTTTGATTCTATTTTTTCCTTTGGATTAGTTACACAATGTTTGACTGGGTCACTGGTCACTTATTCATGAATGTGTCATGTTTTTCACATGATCTATGGCTTCTTAAGGCTACATATCTTCTATTTCTAAACCTTAGACACGTGCACTCACATTAACTCCAAATGCCTGGTGTGAAGTCAGCCTGCACTGAGTGCCAAGGGCAGTGGGGGTTGGGTGCCATGTTCTTCCACTGAATTGTCCACTGACAGTCAGCAATGACCCCAGCGGCCAGTCACAGCCAGAGAAGCATAGGGGACACATGGTTAAGTGCAGTGTGGGGTCTCAGATGGGGCCTTGGGATAGAAAAGGGGCAGTTGGTAAAAACCGGAATAAACGATGGACTTTAGCTAATAATAATAAAATAAAATCAGTGTTGCTTTACTGATTGTGCCACGCGTTGCGCACAGATGGGAGATGTTAATGGCAGAGAAAACCAGAGTGCGACAGTACAAGAGCTTCTTCTACTGTCTTTGAAGTTTGTCTTTGAATCTGAAGCTGTTCTCAAAGATAAAGTTCATTAAAAAGGCGGGTGCTGCTGGGGGTTGGTGTAGCTTGCAACACCGGCAGCCTTTATCCAAGTGCAGGTTTGAGTCTCATCTGCTCTGCTTCCAACCAAACTTCCTGCTCATGTGCCCCCGGGAAGGTAGCAGAAGTTGGCCCAGGTGTGTAGGCCCCTGTGGATGAAGGTCCTGGCTCCTGGCTGTGGGCTGCCATAGCCTGGGCTGTTGTGGCCATTTAGGGAGTGGATTAGTAAATGGAAGCTCGCTCTCGCTCTCTCTCTCTCGCTCTCTCTTTCAAAAAACTACACCCTTTTTTAAAAGATTTCTTTATTAACTTGAATGTCAGAGAGAGAGAGAGAAAGAGAGAGAAAGAGAGCGAGGTCTTCCATCCACTGGTTCACTCCCCAGATGGCTGCAACGGCCCAAGCTATGCAGATCTGAAGCCAGAAACCAGAAGCTTCTTCCGGGTCTCCCACATGGGTGCAGGGGCCCAAGCACTTGGGCCATCTTCTACTGCCTTCCCAGGCCATAGCAGAGAGCTGGATTGGAAGTGGAGCAGCCGGGACTAGAACAGGCACCCATATGGGATGCCAGCACTGCAGATGGCGGCTTTACCCACTATGCCACAGTGCCGGCCCCCAAAAACTACATCCTATGGGGGGCAGGGTTACAGGAAGTGAACAGCGTGGTTGAGTGCGGGGCAGCCTCAGTGCCTAGGATTTTTTGAGCTAAGGCAGCGGGTGAGGCGGAGGTGCAGGTGAAGAGGAGACTGGCAGGCAGAGGAACAGTGGATGCCAGGGCAGTCCTCGGAGCCACTGGAGGCAGGAGCACGTCTGACCATCACTGACCAGCCTCGCTCTGCAGGCACAGACCTGCGCGGCAAGCCTGGGCCGGGAGGCCGGGCCCAGGTGAACTCCACGGAGATCTTGACCACGCCCCACAGCCACGGGAGACTCACGCTGGGGAGCGGCTGGACTTTGGAGAAAGCGATGAGCTGCACTGACTTCCCTTCCCTGCTCTGCAGTGCTGTATCCCGTGCTGAGAGGTGACCATTGGGTCAGTTCTAAAATGTTCTCCGTGGCAGCGCGATGCTGAAGGAAGCCCCGGGCACCACCCAGCCCCCTCTTGTTGCATAGGACTGAGGAGCTCAGGATGGCGGAGGCATCACTGGATCTGGAGGTGGGAAGCTCACTGCTGCTTCTCCCCACGGCCACAGAGCTGCCTCAGGCCTGAGCCTCCCGCGGCGACGCAGCCTTCCGGGCATCAGTAAGACAGCACCACCCAGCCCCAAGACAGGGGCGATGCCTCTCCACCACGCGCTCCCCTCCCCAAAGCTGTGTTGACAGGCCGCTGAGTCAGACCCTTCCCACACCCACCAGAAGCCACACAGCAAACAGGGAGAAAGCAGAGAAGATGCTGCGATGCACTCTGGGTAACAGACGACTGGATAAGTATCTTTAGTGCGAACATGCCTTGGAATTTGCATTGAAAATGGAGAGATCTGGCGAATGGAGCGCTGGCATTAGGTGACCGTAATTTTGTCTCAGAGAAGGAGCTCAGCGGACTGGGTTCAGCTCTGCGACTTCTTCCTCGGCCTCCTCACCCCTCCGTCTCCCTTTCGCTAGTCTCCAGGGTCGGTACCATGCTGTGCCACTGTTTCTTTAAAGGGGGGGGGGTCGATGTGCGGCAGGAATCCATTCACTTTGGCAGTGAAAGCCGGCTGCTGCATTTCCCACCTTGCCGGCAGGGATCCCGTCAAGCCTGTCCCCACGTTCATCTCCTTCCTTTCTTGTTACCACGTTCATCCTCCTTCCCTTCTTGTTCCCACATTCATCCTCCTTCCTTTCTAAACACTGACAATGCACCACCCTCACCTCTGCCGCTCAGAGCACAAGCCAAGGCGCCATTCGCAGTAACTCCTCCCTTCCCCCACTGGTGTTCCTCTTAGTCCTCCACCCCACTGCTCACCCTCTGCACTGCCCGTGCTCTCGGCCCCTCCCCACGACAGGTCCAGGTCCTCTCCCTACCCCCTGACCAGTCCCCTTTTTCCAACAGGCCTGATGGCAGGAGTGGGATCCAATCTCTTTATTGCCCAGCTGACAAAGGTATAGGAATTGTCCTTCTCACCTCCCAAACAGGATAGAGTCCTGGCGCACAGGGACATGAGCTCCTGACCCCTGGCTTAGGCTCTCTGGGCTTGACCAGGCCCTGTTTTCTCACTAAGGGGCCCCTCGAGCAAAGACCAGGACCTGTTGCACGGTGGTTTCCAGTTTGCCATCACAGCGAGCTCCCCAACCAGCGGGGCCCAGAACAGCCGCGCATACCCAGAGGCGAGCTCTTGGCAGGAAAGCAGGGAGAGAGCTTGTCTCTACTGACAGTGGGAGCCGCGCTCAGCACCGGCAGATTCTGCATGCTAATCCACGGTTAAGGAGCTGAAAAAGGACGAAAGTAAGCCCGAACATAGCAGAAGGAAAGAGATAAGAACCAGAGCAGAGACAGAGAAAACCGATGAGAGCGACAGCAGAGAAGATCAACAAATTTGAAAGTTGTGGTTTTTTTTAGTAAAAAGATAAAACTGACAAAGCTTTAGCTAAGACAAAAAGAGGGAAGACTCAAATAAAAGTATCAGAAACGGAAGAAGAGACATCACAACTGACACTACAGAAGACAAAGGATCCTAGGTGAATGTGATGGATAGCCACACTAGCAAACGGGATAGTCACGCACTAACAATCGGAAAGCCACGCCCTAGCAAATGGGATAGATACACACTAACAAATGGGATAGCCACACACTAACAATCAGATAGCCTAGAGGAAATGGATAAATTCTAGAAACAAGCAGCCTATCAAGACTGAACCAGGGTGAAGCAGAAAATACGTTGCTTTTTTTTTTTTTTTTAGTTTTTAAGTTCACACTTAGGTTTAATAAACAGAGACAAATGGCCGTGAGGCGAGGGCTGTGGTGAGTGCCCTCTGGGGCAGATGCTGTAGGAGAAACTGCACCGTGGCCAGGCAGCCTGGGGGATAACAAAGGCAAAGGCACCGACTGTGGGAAGACGGGGAGGTGGGCTCAGGTCAGGGTCCTGGGAGTGAGTTGGCACGGGGGAGGGGAGGGAGACCCTGAAGTCTCCCTTGCGCTAGCAGAGTAAGTTGCCTGGCTTGCTTGATGCCAAGTTCAAGGGTCATTCCCAGCGCCTTTCTCCGTCCCACACCCCTTCCTGCTGCACACTGCTCTGATGATCACTGCCAGTCCTAGACAAAGGAACTGACATCCACGTCTTCTACCCTCACACTGTGCCTGTTCACGGGATCAGGCTTCCAGTCACTGCGGCTGCCTCGCCCAGCCCCGGCCCCAGGACAGCCTTCCCCACAAATGGGCCAGGGACTCAATCCCAAGGCGAGGAACTTCCCTGCCCCGCTCATCTGTCCCCTATAAAAGGCATCTTTTTCTAAGCGTGTTCCTACAAGGGAAATAGTCACCAACCTCTGACTATGGGCTGGGGTACAGCATGTTGCGATCTCTCTAACTTTCTCATAATGTCCATCTGGAAAGACTTCTGAGTTAAAGAATTACAACTCCCTCTGTCACAGACGGGTATCCACGGGCTTCCGTGTGCGTCTAGATTTAACCATGGGAGGCATCACCACGCTGGTTTCCATTATGCCGCATGGCTCTGCATTCCCGCCGGCAGTGAGTGGGGCTCCAGTGCCTCTATACGTCAGTCAACATTGGTTGGTTTCCTTTCTGTAAAAAAAAAAAAAAAATGTTATGGTCATCCTAGTGGGTATGAAAAGGTATTTCATTGAGATTTTTGATTGAGTTTCCCTAATGACCAACGATGCTGGACTTTCCCTGTGTTTCATGCACATTGTTCATATTTTTTTGGTAAATGTCAATCCAGATATGCTTCCCACTTTTATTTGGGTTGTTTTAAAAACAATATTGAATTGTTAGAAGAATTCTTTATATATTCTGGGTCCTAGATTCTTATCAGTTGTACATTTTTTTTTTAACAGGTGGAGTGGACAGTGAGGGAGAGACACAGAGAGAAAGGTCTTCCTTTTCCATTGGTTCACCCCACAATGGCCGCCACGGCCGGCGCACTGTGATGATCTGAAGCCAGGAGCCAGGTGCTTCTCCTGGTCTCCCATGGGGTGCAGGGCCCAAGCATTTGGGCCATCCTCCACTGCACTCCCGGGCCACAGCAGAGAGCTGGCCTGGAAGAGGGGCAGCCGGGACAGAATCCAGGGCCCCAACCGGGACTAGAACCCAGTGTGCCTGCACCGCAAGGCGGAGGATTAGCCTATTGAGCAGTGGTGCCAGCTAGTTGTACGTTATATAATTAAATCGTCCCATTCAGTGGATAGCCTTTTCCCTTGATTAATGATGACATTTGAAGCAAAAAAGTTTTCAATTTTGATGCAGTTAATTTTCTTGAAAGATTTATTCATTCATTCATTTGAAAGGGAGAGCCAGAAACAGAGAGAGAGAGAAAGTGATGATGATAAATACAGATACAGACAGAAACAAAGAGAGAGAGAAAAACACAGAGAGAGACAGAGAACTCCTCTCTTCAAAAGGATGCTCGAGCTGGGATGGGGCGAGGCTGACAGCAGGAGCCAGGAGCTCACTCCAGGTCTCGCAGGGGGGGCAGAAATCTAATTACTTGATCTGTCACCACTGCCTCCCAGGGTCTGCCCGATCAGGGAGCTGGGATCAGGCGCTGGATCCAGGTATCAAACCAGACGATCTGAGGTGGGACAGAGACATCCTAACCAACACGTTAACCTCAAGCACCCGCCATAGAATCGAGATCTTAGTAGGAGTAGTCTCCCAGACCACGGGCAGACTGACCATACTAAGTCTTCCTTGGTTTATTTCCACAATGCCTTGTTTGGACTTTTGAGTGACTAAGTCTTATATTTCTTTGGTTAAACTGGTTATAAATATTCGATTCTTTTTTATGTTATTTAAAATAATTTTTCTCCTAATTTTACTTGTAGATTGTTCATTGCTAATACATGGAAAGAATTTATTTTGTTTGTTCTTATATCCTACAACTTTGATTTGCTTATTAACTTTATTTCTCTGTGTGTGGATTTTTAAGGGTTTTCTGTAGAAAAGCTTGTGTCGCCTGCAAACAGTGCTATTTTTCCTTTTACTAACCTGGGTTATCTGAATTCCTTCTGTTTCTTTTCCTCCTAAATGCCCCTGCTAACCTCTCCAGTGCACTGTGGGATAGAACACGAAGGTGGCGGCTGAAAGGTTAGACGCTTACCTGATGCTGCGGGGCTGGCGGTTCTCAGGCTTCGCCCAGATGCACCTGTTAGACTGAGGAAGTTCCTGCTTGTCCTAGGCTGAGTGTTTCATTTTATTTTTTTAATCACGAAAAGCTGTTGAATACTAAGTATTCTTTCTATATCTTCCGAGATGATCGTGTGGGGTGTTTTTTACACTTTGTCAAGATCATGCATTGCATTGATAGATTTTTGTGTATTGGACCAACCTTGCATCCCACTTGGTTGCGGTGTCAATCCACGTAATAAGTTGCTGGATTTGGTTTGAACATTATCAGGAAAAGACGGGACGGGGGTTTGGGTGGAGGAATATCTGGAAGGGTAAAGGAGGAAGGAACCAGAGCAGGTGAGGGGCTCCTCTTCCTCCTCCCCTTCCTCCTCCTCCCCCTCCTCCCACTTCTCTTCCCATTCCTCCTCTTTCTTCTCCTTCTCCATCTCCTCCTCTCCCTCCCCTTCCTCCTCCCACTCCTCCTCCCCTCTCCTCCCTCTCCTCCTCCCTCTCCTCCTTTTTCTTCTTCTCCTCCTCCCTCTCCTCCTCCCCCCTTCCTCTTCCTCCTCCTCCTCTCCTTCTTCTTTGAAGAGTTACAGATACAGAGGGACACACACACACACACACACACACACACACACATGCGTGCACACACACACAGATCTTCTATTTGCTGGTTCACTCCCAGATGGCCTCAACAGCCAGTGCCGGGCCAGGATGAAGTAAGGATACAGGAGCTTCCCCCAGGTCTCCCATGTGAGTGGCAGGAGTCTAAATGTTTGGGGCATCTTCAGCTGCTTTTCCCAGGCCATTAGCAGGGAGTTGGATCAGAAGTGAGGCAGCCAGGACTCGAACTGGTGCCCCTGTGGGATGCTGGCCGCGGGCAGCAGCTTTACCTGGGACGCCTTGATGCCGGCCCAAGGAGGCACTTAGTGTCCTGATGCTGCCAACACCTGGAAAGTCAGGGGCAGGAGGTGTAGGGCCGAAGGAGCTTCTGACTGGGGCGCAGCTCTGAGAAAGCCTTGGCCTGGCTCAGGGGAAGTTCTCCAAGCGCCTGTCGACGGGGTGGGTGGCAGGCTGCAGTGGCCAGTGAGTGCCTGCACCTGTGTGCAGCCGGCCCCAGCGGGGCGCTGACCCTGCACATGGATGGCTCACTGTACCAGCACAGAGGTTTCCTGGAAGACCTGAGTGTTGCAAATCCATGGCTCCCAGAGATGGAGGAGGTAGGGAGGTGAGCAGCCGTGGTGACCCTGAGACTCCCCATGAGAGCGCCTGCGGGCAGCGGGGCCCATCCTTGGGGGTGTATTTGTGGACCCTCCACTGTCTAAGCACGGAGGCCTTGGGGCTGGTCTGCGGCTCTAGCCCAGTTTCCAGCTCTCTCTGAGTCTGGCCGAGGCACGGTCTTGTTGCTTATCAAGAATCTCTTTATGAGTCTCCCCTTTGGGTGCTGGTGGGTGTGATTGTTGCCCTTATTATCTTGCGAAGATGCTAATCTCCCAGCCACAGAGAGGTTGCTTCGGGCTCACTTTTTGGCATGTCAGTGGCTTGCAGGGTCCCTGTGCCACTTGCACAGACCCGTGTTCCTGCCTGTCACAGGGAAAAGCTTGGGTAAAAACGCCATAGCAGCACGTGGCCACACCCCCGCCCTGGGCAGCCTGCATGAGTCACGGGGTAAAGGCCCGGCCGGCAGCCAGGCGCTTGGGTGCCCTGGGCTCTAGGACTCTGCCTAGAGCGGGGCCACAAAGTTGGGCTCTACCCCAACACCTCAATACCCAGCCAAGCCGTCCGAGGGAAACACAGAGGGAGCCGAACAGAAGCTGCGTCCAGGACCCAGCGGGCATGCGTTTCCTGGCACGAGGGCCCTCAGCCAGCCCCGCTGTGCCGTGCGCCTGCACTGCCCCTCCCCGCTCCACCGTGGCTTGTCTCTAGTCTTCCACGTATGATCACGCACCAGGGAAGGGGGTCTGGGGCCTCTTGAACACACACTAGCAAGGACTCAGCTCAGACGTGGAGACGTGGCTCCCCACTGCCACTGGTGTGGGAGCTCCATCTGTCCGTCGCCTCAAAGCAGGAGAGACTGAGACCACACTGGCTCCTCAAGTCCGCCGGGCCCTCCTACTCAGTCTCACTCATTCACTGAAACACTGCATGTGTTGGCTGGAAGCGCCCTTAGCTGCCAGGCTCCCAGCCTGAAGTCGGGCAGACCATAGTGAGCAGGACAGAAGCAAACTTATCCACAGGAGCCTCCCAAGTGCGCCAACCGCCCCCCACCCTGCTCCTGACAGTGTGACATCATGCGTATTCATCTGTGATGATTGGCTTTAATGAACCTAAATCAGAATGGTGGCCCCAGAACCTCGGACATGGGGCCGCCCAGAGCAGGAGCGGATCTGGGTGTCTACAGTGTCGTCTCCGGAATGAGATGGGCAGAGAGCAACGTCCCGGCTCCCTGTTTCCAGTTCAGCTCCCTGCTCACGCGCGTAGGAGGCGGCTGATGATTGTCCGAAGGCTGACCAGGATGGAGCTGTGGGCCCATGGCTCAGCCTGCTCTAGGCCTGGCTACTCTGGGCATTTGGGTGTGAATTTTTTCATAATATCCAGTAATTTAAAATCCCTGTTAAGTCAGAACTCTACAGCAAACATAAGAAGTCTAGATTGAGTCTTTTTTTTTTTTTTTTTTTTTTTGACAGGCAGAGTTAGACAGTGAGAGAGAGAGACAGAGAGAAAGGTCTTCCTTTTCCATTGGTTCACCTCCCAATGCCTGCTATGGCCGGCACGCTGCACCAATCTGAAGCCAGGAGCCAGGTGCTTCTGGTCTCCCATGGGGTGCAGGGACCTAGCACTTGGGCCATCCTCCACTGCACCCCCGGGCCACAGCAGAGAGCTGGCCTGGAAGAGGAGCAACCAGGACAGAATCCGGCGCCCCGACGGGGACTGGAACCCCGGGGTGTCGGCGCCACAGGCGGGGGATTAGCCTAGTGAGCCACAGCGCCAGCTAGATTAAGTCTTTTATGCCCCTTCTCCCATAGGAAAAGGGGTGCATTCAACTCTGAACCCCAAGACTCACTCATTGGAGGTTTATCAAACCCTGACTCCTGGCAGGAGGACCCAGGAGTGCAAGTGTGTAGCTCAGCTTTCATTTTTCTTACACAGTAAATAGAGCATAAAGGAGGTGGAGTCCGCAATATGCAAATGCAACCAGAACAAAGCAAAAGAAACCTTCTGGAGAGTCCCTAGGGCAACCCAAAGTGGCACAGGAAGAAAGTGGAAAAGAAACCAGAAGGGCCGTTAGGACTGGGGACCCCGGCAGGGCTGGGGAGGCAGAAGTGAACCCAGGGAGTGGGCGAGGGCCTCCCCCTGTGCTGAGTGTGGCCTCCGCAGGGGCAGCGCTGGGAGAGGACGCAGGTGCACCTGCAGCATTCTTCATCGCACAGGGAGATGCCACTGCCCTGAGAGGTTCTGCTGCAGCCCCTGGCACGCCGTGCAGACCCTGCACAAGGGCCCCCGGGGCTGTCCTGCCCAGCCCATGGTCAGCTAGCTCTCCATCCCTGAGCCTGAGCCCAGCACCAGAGAAGAGCCTCCCAGGGAGCCAGGGCCTGCTGAAGACTTGACCCAGCACCGCCCTCCACCTGTGTCCCCTGCGGCCACCAGGTTGGCTGCCACAGACAGCAGCTGTGAATTTGATCTCAGACTCCCAGACAAAAGGGCCGTGGTGGCTCCAGGCCAGGGTGAATTCTCCACTTAGTTTTAACCAAGCAAGAGAGAAAAAAATCATTAAGTAAGTGAGAAGGCAGGTTAGAAGGGAATATTGTTCTTGGCTGTGCCTCAGGTCTTGTTCCTGTGCCCATTGGAACTGGGAACTGGGCTCAAGGGGAGCCCTGGCGGCAGCTCGAGGCGCTCCTGTCCCGGAGCAGCTGCCAGGGAGGCGCCCGTCTCTTCGTGGCTCGCAGCCCGGGGAGAGCTGTCTTCTGTGATCAGGGGGATGGTGACCATATTAGAACCGTGTTGTGTGGTCGCCAACCTGGAGGGAGAGGATTCGATGGGGGGACCCTCCTCAGCGACAAGGAGGCGGTGCCAGCTCCCCCAGGAGGGTGGCAGGGCGGCCCCGTGTATGCTCTGTCCCCTCGCTCTCGGGGACTAAGCTTGACAGTCTGACAAAGCTCCCCGCCTGTCGTTTCGACCACAGTGCTCTTGCTCCGCCGTGTAGTGCAGGCTTGTCTGCTCTCAGGTTATTTCGTGTGTTTGCTTCTCGATTTGCTTCTCCAAACTTCTTTTTTTTTTTCTTTTTCTGCTTCATTAAAACAAGTCTCCGTTGGTGTCTCATGGTCCCTGGGGTGGCACAGGCTTGTTTGAGGGGGGATGGCACCCAGCAAGGTAGGCTAATAAGTTCAAATGGAAGAGCCCTTGGGTGGATGAGAGGAGGAGGAGCGGGAGGGAGAGGGGGGGACTGGATGCCAGGCAGGTGGAAGAAGCAGGTGCTTGCTGCAAAGCACGGGCCAGGGAGCTGGCAGCTGCTGCTTCACCCCTGGGCTCCTCACGGGGCCGGGTGGGGGGTGAAAGCTCTGACACACTGACGGGTTGAGGGGCGCACGTGCGAACTCCTGGCGGCCTGCGGGGTCCACAGTGCTGGTGGGCCTCCTGTGATTCATCAGGGAGCCTACGATGTCTGGGGATTTTAGTGATGGCAGAGCGGGCTCCACTTTGGGTCAGGTGGAGCTGACTCAGGGATTGGCTCGCTCAGGGATTGGGATTCCTGGAAAAACCCTCAAGACAAGACAGGGCACCAGAATGCCATTTGTCCAGGGGATCAACGACCCGAGGAGCCTTGTGATGAGGGACCCCGCAGGGCTGGCTGTACGGCTCATTTGGTTCAGGTGGGAGAAGGGAGAGGCTGGGAGACCGTGGGAGACCAGCAAAGGCAGAGTGCAGGGGCCTGGCTTCCATTTCACTGGCCCCTGCTGATCCACTCAACCTTCGGACCCTCTCCCAAGAAGCTGGGGGTGGGGTTGAGGGTGCCCGGCCTCTGGTCCTGGCTTGCTCTCCCCACTGTCCAGCTCCCCCAAAGTTATGCAGGGGCCAGCAGCCGTGTCGTCTCGTTGGCACCCAGAAGACACTCTGCTCACTCCTGGGGCTGCAGGGGTTCTGGGAGACTCAGGAAGTGGGGAGGGCAGTCACAACTCCCAGGATGACGCAGCTCAAACAGCAAAAAGCCTTCGGTCAGAAATCTACAAAGGCGTGGAACAGTGGAGGAGACGTGGGAGGCTGAGAGTTCCAGCAACGACCCACATGTGGCTCAGCCACCGTTTTGTGTGGCACAGGGTGTAGGACACATGCTCTGCCCTGGGCTGAGTTAGGACCTCGTCTTCCTGGGGCATTGGTCTGCAGAAGCCCGTATCGATGCCAGCAGAATGAGTGACAAGAGGTGGGACTTCCTGCCACTGGACACAGAGTAGAGCCCTGAGTGAAGATGGAACATTTTTGCCAAGGGAGGCAACTGTCAGGTGACAGCCGCCGTGGTCTTGAGAGACGCAGTCCCCCTGGCCCAGGGCAGTGGTTGGAGGCCACACGATGACCCAGTGCCCGGGAGAGGAAACCCGGACCCCAGGCTGCCAGGGGCCACGTTGACCCACAGACGTGGTGCGCGGGGCGCTGGCAGTGAGGGCTCACTGCCGCGTGGGTTTGTTGTGAATCCGTGAGATGACGTCAACACCAGCCTGAAGCACACACATCACACAACAGGGCCTCGGAAAGCTGGTGGGAAACGGAATTGAACGACAGGCTCATCATGGCACAGCGTGTCTGCAAACTCACGTGCAGGTCTTTTACAACATGCGTTTTCAGGAGTGTTTTGAAGGCCTCTCCTATGTACAATATCAAAACGCTTTTGCATCATAGTAACTTTATCATTGGTTTTGTTTTGCACACACTTTTTTGAAATATCCTCATAGGGTATGTTTTCCATTAAGGTTTTAGACGTTTGAAATTTAGCATATCAGTGGCATTTGTTTCAATCAATTTCATACAGTGAATATTTTAATGAGCTTGGTAACTTTTTATGCATCTATAATATTCTGTTCTTTTAATTTACAAATTTTTAAAACTGATAAATTTTTAAAACAACTAAACCAGGTTTTCTGCTCCCATGCATAGCACTGGCGTGAATGAGCACCAGATGAGGGGCTTCTTTTTTTATGGAATTTACCGCTGAAGTAACCACAGAAGAGGGGCTTTGTTATAGAGCGTTAGCCGGTGCGGAGTGGGAGGGCTGGCGTGCGGGGTTGCTGCGGACGTACGGAGGTGAGCCCGCACGGAGGCTCCCGGGACTTGGGTGGGATTGTGCTGTCACGGGGGGTCTGTGCTGTCACAGGGGGTCTGTGCCCGCATGAGGCTCCCGGGACTTGGGTGGGTCTGTGCTGGCACAGGGGGTCTGTGCTGTCACAGGGGGCTCCGTGCTGTCACAGGGGGCTCTGTGCTGTCACGGGGCCTCCAATTCCATGGCAACTTCAGTGGCAGGTGCTTCCTGATTTAGTGGCTACATAAACTTGCTGAGTCTCGTTTCTCTGCTGTTGCTCCCATCCTATCACACATGGATGTGTCTGAAGCGTTGCTTACTTCAGAGTCTTCTCTGTCGACGAGTTGGGGACGGCAGAGCAGCCGTCACCTAGACTCCTTCTCGGTGTCTAACCTTAGGTGTGTGCCTATAGAGGACAGGCTAATTCATGTTGGGTTAAAGCACTGGACGATGTCTATGACAGTCCAGCAGATTAATGCCAGACTTACTTGTAGGCGTACCAAACGGCAGTTAGTGTGGAGAGTCCCCAAGAAATAACAGTTACAGCATGGATATCTTTAAATAAATTATGTGACCAACTTTCAAGGGAGCCATCAAGGAGACGTTTGATATTATAAAAACTAAGAGGATTTATGGGAAAGTTACTGCGAGTATGAGAGCTGTGGCTGCCAAGAGCCAGAAGCAGTGATGCGCTAGAGACATTAGAACTGAGCATCCGAGGATTAAAGACACAGGCAGAAGCAATTAAAGGGGCAGCCGGAGACTAAGGAGTATAAAGGTAATGATACAGAAAGATTAAGACGATTCCAAGGTCATAAGCCTAGAAATCAGTTTCTTAAAGTGCTCCGTCCCACTGCTGGTGGAAGATAGGCAGAGTGGCGGAGAGACCTCCCAGAGCAGGGGCTGTCAGCAATCGCCACGTTTTACCGTGACCTGAGTCCCTCTGAGTTTGACCTCGGGACTGTGGGTGTCTGAAACCCTGCGTTTGGAGACGGCGTCCCTCAGCAGGAGCCGCCATTCCTCCCACTTCCCGAGGCACTGGCAGATGCCTGGTGTGCAGACAGCGCCCTGCGCCGGGGCCCCACGTCGGGGACAGGATGAGCATCCCGGCGCCTCTTCCATAAGGGCCAGGGCCCACTCAAGAGGGGTCCACCCCAGGGGCCATCTGCCTCCCCAGAGCCCCCCTCACAACACACCTAGAGCACTGGGTGGTAACCCAGGCGTTTGGAGGAACACAGACATTCGCTGTGTAGCAGGGCCCATACATTCCACAATATCCGTTAGTGAACAGTAGTCGAACAAGAGAAGAATGGGAAGGGGACGGAGGGAGGAGGAAGAGAGGGGGAGGGAGATGTCGCACCATTGACCCCACAAGGAGGGAGGAAACGCTAATGAGACTTTTGTCTTAGAAGTTCCATGAGCAGTCTTCAGAAACTCCCAGGAAATGGGTATCATGGAAAAACTGGGCATGGATTTCAGGGCTCTTCCTTTGGCACCAAAATCAATTATCTTTTAATTCCATTTTCCGTTAACTTTCTGAACTTACTTCCTCAGTGCAGCCTGGGCAGAACCCCAGGCTTAATCCCCCCCACCGAGTTTCTTCCCTGGCGGGGCCCAAGGCTGCACTCACGCGCACGCCCCAGGATCACCCGGCCCGTCCCACTCTGAGAACGCGTTCTCCCGTGGCTCTGAGTCGATGTCCGGCCGACGCACCGCACCTTCACTGCCCAGTTGCTCCGCCACCAGGCAACAATACCCAGCTTCTGTGTTCTTGTGCATAGAGACAAACACCAGCGCTTCCTAGTAACACCTACATATTTGTGTACATTTTGTTTAAAATTCCTGCTTTATGTTGGAGAGGTAGGGAGGAGTATGAATTTCTGGAAATTACTCTCTTGGGCCAAATTGTTAGTTGAGTGTCTTTATCAATCTATGAGGATTTTTGTTAAAAATGGCAGAAAATGTCTTCGTGAGCACAGCCGGAGCAGCAGAGTAAGAATATCCAGCCGGCGCCGTGGCTCACTAGGCTGATCCTCTGCCTGCAGCGCCGGCACACCGGGTTCTAGCCCCGGTCGGGGTACCGGATTCTGTCCCGGTTGCCCCTCTTCCAGGCCAGCTCTCTGCTGTGGCCCGGGAGTGCAGTGGAGGATGGCCCAGGTGCTTGGGCCCTGCACCCCATGGGAGACCAGGAGAAGCACCTGGCTCCTGGCTTTGGATTGGCGCCGGCCATAGCGGCCCTTTGGGAGGTGAACCAACAGAAGGAAGACCTTCCTCTCTGTCTCTCTCTCTCTCTTACTGTCCAACTTTGCCTGTCAAATAAAACAAAAAAGCATGCGAAAAGTCATCCACCCATTAAACAACAGGAACAGTGGTAAAATCTTGTCAAATTCCGGAGCAGACGTTCAGCGTCGCCGTGAGCACGGTCGTGTCCCATTGGACCCCAGCCCGCTGCCGACTGCAGCTTCCTGCTGATGCGGACCCTGGGGACGCTGGCGGCTCCAGCAGCTGGGTTCCCGCCACCCGTGCGGTGGGTCTGGGGCGCCTTCCTGGCCTCTGTTCATCCCTGGGTCGACAGCAGACACGATGCGCATGTGGCAGTGAGCAAGCAGGTGGGCGCCCGTCTACCCGCCTGTCTTTCCCTCAAATAAGTAATGCGCAGGTGGGGACAGTGCAGACGTTCACCCCTCTGAGAATTCAGCACAGAGTGTGTTCACAGGACAGTGACCTCTCAGCAAGAACCCAGGCCCTCCTGGCGCTGTAACTTGCCCCAGCCCCAGGCCCTGCCAGGACAGCTCCCGAGAGCACTGGAGCCGCCCCCCCCCCCCAGCAGGGAAGCAGGCAGCCGGGCTCCGGCTCTCGGCCTGTCTCGAGAGGACTGCCAGCTTCTGAGCTCCTGGCACTTCCTGAGCCTCAGCCGGAGCACTGGTCGGTGTTGGACCGGCACAGTCTGCTCTGGGAAGGCCTCTCCCAGAACAGGCAGGGCCTTGTCCAGCACTGTGCCAGCCTCAGGAGGTACCGACAGGGCAGCAGGAACCTGGGGAGACAGGAGCACCGGGGGCTGGGCACGGCCTGAACACCGTCCCGGGGGGGGAGAGCGCAGCGCACCTGCTGGCATGTGTGCCGGTGTGTGTGCAGGCGTGTGTGCAGGCGTGTGTACAGGTATGTGTGCCAGCATGTGTGCAGGTGTGTACATGTGTGTGTGCTGCCGTGTGCATGGGGTGTGTGCATGGGGTGTGTGCAGGCATGTGTGCAGGCGTATGTGCAGGCATGTGTGCGGGCTTGTGTTCAGGCCTGTGTGCCGGTGTGTACATGGGGTGTGTGCAGGCATGTGTGCAGGCGTGTGTGCCGGCGTGTACATGAAGTGTGTGCATGTGTGCAGGCGTGCGTGCATGTGTGTACATGGGCTGTGTGCAGGCGTGTGTGCAGGTGTGTACATGGAGTGTGTTCATGTGTGCAGGTGTGTGTGCCGGCGAGTACATGGGGTGTGTGCATGTGTGCAGGTGTGTGTGCATGTGTGTACATGGGGTGTGTTCATGTGTGCAGGCGTGTGTGCAGTGTGTACATGGGGTGTGTGCAGGCGTGTGTGCAGGCGTGTGTGCCAGTATGTGTGCAGGTGTGTGCAGGCGTGTGTGCCAGTGTGTGTGCAGGTGTGTGCAGGCATGTGTGCCGGTGTGTACATGGGGTGTGTGCAGGCGTGTGTGCAGACATGTGTGCAGGCATGTGTGCCGGTGTGTGTGCAGGTGTGTGCAGGCATGTGTGCATGTTTGTACATGGGGTGTGTGCAGGCATGTGTGCAGGCTTGTGTGTGGGCTTGTGTTCAGGCCTGTGTGCCGGTGTGTACATGGGGTGTGTGCAGGCGTGTGTGCAGGCAGCGTGTGTGCACACTGGGGACGGCACTGCAGCCTCCACAGTCTTGGCTGGGGCAGAGCTCCAGGCTCTGGGCATCCGGGCGGGGCCGTGGAGGGCTGCCTGCAGGCGGCTGGGACCTGGGCACTGCCCTCCCACACAGGCTCCTGGGCCTTGCTGGTTCACAGGGGCCTCTGTGCTGCCCTGAGACGGCGACGAGGCTCACTGAGCAGACTGCTGGGGCCACCCATGGCAAGGACACCGGCTCCACAGAGCGAGTTCAGGAAACCCACGGAACAAGAGCACATACCACATCACAACTCCTGAAACGTGCAGTTTGCAAAAACACACGCACAGCGCAAAGAAGCAGGGGACTGGGGCGCGGACCCAGGAGAAAACGCTCTCACACACGGGCTTCCTGACCCGAGGCGGTCTGGTCACCTCCTGCAGAGCGCTTGAAAGGCCGGCAGGAAACCATGTCCCCGCGGCCCAGGGGAAGCGTGAGGACAGCGCCGTGCCAGGCAGAGATTATGGACAGAACCAAACACAGGTCCTGGGTGGAAAGGACCATGCGTGAAGAGGGCTGCAGGACCTGAGGCGCTCAGAGGCTCACGGGAGCTGGCAGAGAAGAAAATATCTCACTTGAGAATGAGTGAGACCGTCTAATCTGGAACAGAAAGAAAAAAAGAATCAAAATGAGCAGCAGTGGGAAGGGCTGGTGCTGAGCACAGGGCTCCTTGTTGGGTGACAGTGTTGTGGAGTGAGATGGGGGCATGGATGCACAGTCTTGTGGCTGTGTCCAAGATCCCCAAGTCTACTTCTTTGGAAGGTGAGTTTCAATCTATGTGAATTATATATTATAAATTCAAAAATGTCATGGTGAAATGCATATTATGAAAAAAATCCCACGTTGATCTCAAAATATTTATTTCAAAATAAAACAAACTTATTTTCCAAATCCATTTTTCATCAATGTTTTGAAGCACTCTCATACTTAGTAAAATGATTTCTTGGAAAATGATTTTGTAGAAATTGACCAGGAAGAGGTAATCTGTGTATCCACATGCCATGAGCCCAGCACACAGCTAGGGAGGCGGCAGGTCACGGAGCGCTGTGGCCATTGTGGCAGTGGCCGTGTCGTGCGTGATACCTCTGCTTCGCTCGGCCCTTCCTGTTGCCACTCACACACTCACTCCCACAGGGTTGGTAGGCTGAGCCTGGATCGCTGGCCAGCCACAGCCCCAGGGTGTGTGTTTTTTATCACCGATGTGGCAAACCCGCTCTTCCTTCCCTCAGGAAACATGAAGAATGCCAGTGCACAGCCTTCCAGAACCAAACAGTGGACAGGGACGGGCACAGTAACGTCAGCTGCTCCACATCACTGCCCTTCGGGGTGGTAACCCCAGCTCCAGGCTCCCTGCTCTCCAGTGGCCATGACTGGGCTGGGTGATTGCAGAGAGCAGACAGGACACATGGTCCTAGTGACCCCGAAATTGCAGCTCAGGAAACCGAGTCCCTGGTTTAGAGTTCCTGAGCTGAAGCCGTCTGGGTTTTAGTGTCAGAAAGAAGTGCAGGATACCACCTCCCTCACTCAGTACACAGTCACACCTCTCTCAGTACACACAGTCACACCTCCCTCACTCATGTACACACAGTCACACCTCTCTCTCACAGTACACAGTCACACCTCTCTCTCTCATGGTACACACAGTCACACTTCTCTCTCACAGTAAACACAGTCACACCTCTCTCTCTCTCATAGTACACACAGTCACACCTTCTGTCTCACAGTACACACAGTCACACTTCTCTCTCATGGTACACACAGTCACACTTCTCTCTCTTGGTACACACAGTCACACCTCCCTCACTCATGTACACACAGTCACACCTCTCAGTACACACAGTCACACCTCTCTCTCACAATACACAGTCACACCTCTCTCACAGTACACAGTCACACCTTCTGTCTCACAGTACACACAGTCACACCTTTCTCACGGTACATACAGTCACACCTCTCTCTCACAATACACACAGCCACACCTCTCTCTCTCACGGTACACACAGCCACACCTCTCTCACAGTATACACAGTCACACCTCCCTCACTCATGTACACACAGCCACACCTCCCTCACTCATGTACACACAGTCACACCTCTCTCACTCATGGTACACACAGTCACACATCTCTCACAGTACACAGTCACACCTCTCTCTCACAGTACACACAGTCACACCTCTCTCTCACAGTACACAGTCACACCTCTCTCACAGTGCACACAGTCACACCTCCCTCACTCATGTACACACAGTCACACCTTCTGTCTCACAGTATACACAGTCACACCTCTCTCTCACAGTACACAGTCATACCTTCGATCTCACAGTACACACAGTCACACCTTCTGACTCACAGTACACACAGTCACAGCTCTCTCTCATGGTACACACAGTCACACTTCTCTCTCTTGGTACACACAGCCACACCTCCCTCACTCATGTACACACAGCCACACCTCCCTCACTCATGTACACACAGTCACACCTCTCTCACTCATGGTCACACAGTCACACCTTCTATCTCACAGTACACACAGTCACACCTCTCTCACAGTCACACAGTCACTGTGGAGCTGAATTTCCTGGAAGTACAGTGTGATTCCCTTTCCAGGCCCTGTCATGCAGGGTGACTGAGTTGTCTCACACACTTAACAAGGAGGCGGATGGATCAGGCACCTCCCACCACCTAAGGCTGAGGTTTGGATATTGACGTGGGTGTTGAATGTGCCCCAAAGCACCACATACTAGAGGCTCAGTCCTGGAGTGGCTACTGAGAGATAATGAAACCCTTAGGCGGTGGCTCTAGAGAGAGGCCCTCAGGCCGGTGAGGGTGGAAGAACCCATCCTCCTGAGAAGCTTGCTATACAGATGTGGGCGGGGCTGGCCGCTGCCCCTGGTGCCTGCACTGCCCGTACTCCACCACTGCCATCCCCTGGCCTCACCAGACGCCAGGCTAATGGAGACTCCAGTTCATGGACTCGAACCTCCAACACTTGAGCTAATCAGAGCCTTCTTCTTTATAAGTTTGTGACCCCAGGTATTTCAGTGTAGTGTCAAAAAGCTGCCTAGTACAGACACTGTGTTCCTTTTGTTCCTTCAGCCACATAGTTCTTTCCTTTCATTAAAAATAATTAGTTTATTTGAAAGGCAGAGTGACAGGGAGTGAGAAAGAGAGATCTTCTATCTGCCGCTTCACTCCCCAAATGGCCCCGCTGTTTGGGACAGGGCCCGGCTGAAGCCAGGAGCTAAGAACTTCGTCTAGGTCTCTCACGTGAGTGACAGAGGCCCAAGACTTGAGCCAGTTTCCCCTGCTTTCTCAGGTGCATTATCAGGGAGCTGACTCAGAAGCCCAGCAGCCAGGACTCCAATCTGTGCCCCAGTATGGGATGCTGGTGTCACGGGTGAGGCCTGAGCTGCTGCCCCACAGCACCTGCCCCAGAACGTCCCAGTCCTCAAGTTCATGTCTACCTGGCCCAGAGCCGATTCTAGGAGCTAGAGGTCACATTTAACCTAGTGGACGGCCACCGGGAATGTCCCTCACCAACCTGCTGCTACCACTGCCCACAGGTGCTTCTGCGTTTTACTGCCGAGGGGGCAGGGTCTGCATAATTTGTTTTCTTTCTTTTTTTTTTTCTAATATAAAGAGAACAGATTTCATGTATCTCATGGGTACATTTAGAAGACAACCATACTTCCCTCCCTCCCCCTCCCTCACTCAGTGCCCCTCCCTCCTCCTTTTTTTGTCTGAGTTTTGCAGACATACTGCCAGTCCACTCTAGTCTCAGGCTTAGTTCACCACTAGCTGTAATATCCACCAAGTGAAAAGGAGGAAGACCACAGTTCCACGGGAGTGCACGCAGGGCCCAAACATATCACAGGATGTCCATTTCATTCCTATACGTTTTGTGTATCCTGCATTAACTGCCACATATCAGAGAAAACATATGATATTTGTCTTTTTGAGGCTGGCTTATTTCATTAAGTGTGATGGTTTCCAGTTACATCTGTTTTGTTGCAAAAGACAGGATTTCATTTTTTTTTATGGCTGAGTAGTATTCCATCATGCATATCCCACATTCTCTTTATCCAGTCATCAGTTGATGGGCATCTGGCTTGATTCTACATCTTAGTTATTTTGAATTGTGCTCCAGTAAACAAGGGGTACAGATCACTCTGTCATGTGCTGATCTCATTTCATTTGGGTGAATTCCCACGGGTGGGATGGCTGGGTCATGTGGTCGGTCTATCTCAGATTTCCGAGGTATCTCCATCCTGTCTTCCACAGTGTCTGCACCAGCTTACATTCCCACCAACAGTGGCTTAGGGTACCTGTTCCCCACATCCTCGGCAGCATTTGTTGTTTTTGATTGAACAATCCATCACAACCAACAACACAAGACCCATGGCAGGAAAATCCCTCCTAAACCCTTCTTGAGAGGCGAATCCAGAGCTTCAAGTGCAGAGAGAGCAGGGAAATCATTTGAGGCACCAACAGCGCATGTGTGGTTTTAAGTCAGAAATGGAATTTTCCAGTTTGTCCTGGGTAAAGACATTGGGGCTTGCTAGTTCCCATTAGAAGTTAGTTCTAGATTTATCCTACTATCTACAACATACAGGAGCACTTGAAATAAAGGTAGGGTGGTGTCCTTGATCCGACTAAGACAACGAGGCCGTCTCTTCCCAGACTCCGCGGCACCAGTTCTGCACGGCGTCAAACCCTCTGAGTGCGGCAGGAGCCTTGGTGGGCGCCAGCCAGCACAATCTGTGTTTGAATCGATTTCCTGGCTCGCATGATAAACTTTGTGGATTTTCTGCACACGCAGTTTGGGGAAAGCAAGCACTAATTAAAGGACTTGACCCAAAAATTCAAGCAGGTTTCCTCACTGAAAAGCCGCCGACCATGCTGCGACAGCCCGACAGGATCTCACCTGGGGTGGACAGAGGCCACCCTGGAGGGCTCATACCCCACGACGCCTTCCAGCCCATCGCCGCTCTCAGGTTTGTTGGCAAACGCCGTGCACTGCAGTCGTTATAGATCCTCGGGGCAGAGGGAAACACACATGCTTGCTTTACTAACAACTGCGTTTATGTTTATATTCTCCTCCTCATGTCACGTAGTGGAAAACCAAGTCCCAGAGCTGTTTAACGTTTTGGCAGACACAACTCATGAAAGTCTGTAGGCACGGGAGTACAGAGGCAGAGGTCTGAATGTGTAGAAAGGAATTTTTTCAGAGATTTACTTAGTTATTTGAAAGACAGAATGAGAGAGAGAGAGAGAGAGAGAGAGAGAGGGAGAGAGAGAGGGAGGATCTTCCATCCACTGTTCATTCCCCAAGTGGCTCCAACAGCCAGGTCTGGGTGAGGCCAAAGTCAGGAGCCTGGAACTCCAGCGAGCCTCCCGCGTGGGTGTCCGGGACCCAGCTGCTGGAGCCACTCCTGCTGCTGCCAGGGCACACGTTCGCGGGAAGCTACACCGGAAGCAGAGGAGCTGAGCATTGAACGAGGCTCCAGCGTGGGCTGTGTGTGTCCCAGGCAGCGAGTCAGCTGCTGTGCCGAGCGCCCAGCCCTTGTCGTTTTTGCACTGAGTAGTTAAGCAGTAAATGCTCAAAGGTGAATTGTAAAAGTGGTATTTTTACTTTATTATTTAAAACTTTAAAAACGTTTACTTGAGAGAGACATAGGGAGGGAAGGAGGGAGGGAGAGAGAGAGGGAAATTGTACCTGCTGGTTCTCTCCCAGGAACCGAGGCCAGGCCGGGGCCGGGGCCGGGGCCAAAGCTCTGGGTGGAAACTCAGTGCAGGCCTCCCCGAGCCCTGGCTCCATCCCCACGGCCTCCCAGGATCTGAGTACCGGGGAGCTGGAGTCAGGAGTCAGAGCGGGAATTGGATCCAAGTAATCTGAAGGTTGTATCCTTAACATTTCAAAGCATAACTTTTTACAGGTATGATTTAAAAAACCCTGTATGTTACTGGAAAGATCACCTTATTTTTTAAAAAATATTTATTTATTTATTTGAAAATCAGAGTTACACAGATTGAGGAGACACACAGAGAGAGAGAAGTCTTCCATCCGATGGTTCACTCCTCAATTGGCCACAACAGCCAGAGCTGCGCTGATCTGAAGCCAGGAGCCAGGAGCTTTTTCCAGGTCTCCCATATGAGTTCAAGGACCCAAGCACTTAGGTCATCTTCCACTGCTTTCCCAGGCCATAGCAGAGAGCTGGACCAGAAGTGGAGCAGCGGGGTCTCGAACCAGCGCCCATTTGGGATGCCAGCACTGCAGGCAGGGGCTTTAACCTGCTGCGCCACAGCACCAGCCCCAAGATCACCTTATTAATTCTGTGCAAATGCAGGGAGCTGAACAGGCTCCGCAACCCCTCGACACCGGCAGCCGGAGGTGGTGCCGAGGTGGCCTCGCCTGGATCAGGAACGCTCTGTCTGTTGCCGACTGTCCGAGGACATGCCAGGAGCGGGCGTCCAGCGTGCATCACAACTTTCTCAGCTTCAGCCAGAGAACATTCTGCTCCCTTGAGTGTACAGTGCATGGTACAAATGTGCTTTGTTTTGGCTAAAAGAAATATTTCAATGCATGTATTGTGCACAAGTGATAGGAATTTTAAAAGTTTGACAGTGGGTCAAGCTGTTACAAAGAGCATAATTGTGGAGAAAAAATATCAAGCTATCACAAAATGAATTATGTTCATACAGAAAAGGAACTTGATTTTTCACTTTTTAAAAAAAGATTTATTTATTTGTTTACTTGAAAGGCGACAGAGAGGAGAGGGAGTGAGCTTCCATCTGCTGGTTCACTCCCCAAATGACCACAATGGCCAGGGCTGGCCAGGGCAAAGCCAGGACACAGGAGCCAGGAGCTTCTTCCAGGTCTGCCACATGGGTGCAGGGGCCCAAACACTTTGGCCGGCCTCTGCTGCTCTCCCAGGTGCATTGGCAGGGAGCTGCATGGGAAGAGGAGCGGCCGGCACACAAAACAGTGCCCACGTTGCAGGCGGCAGCTTTACCGGCTCACCACAGGCCTCCCCTCTGTCGTCCTCTTCAGTTTATTGCATGTTTTAAATTGGTGAATGATGTCTATATTTATGATACACAACATAATGTTTTGAAATAAGATATGCTGTGGAATGGCAGGATTGAAATAATTAGCATCACATAGCCACACACTCCCAGTGCTTTGTGGTGAGAACCATTTAACATCTGCTCTTGGTGGTGTTCAGGAATACAGTGCATTATTAGCTCCAGCGCCTCCCTGAACAGCAGAGCTCCTGATCCAACCTAAATCCTGTGCCTGGGCAGCACCTGCCCCAGACCCCTGGCCTGGAAGCACCATTTACTCTCCGCTTCCTGGAGCCTCACCTTTCAAATATTTATTCATTCATTTGGTTATTTTCATTTTACTAGAAAGACAGAGAGACAGACAGAGGGAGGTCTTACAGCCACTGATTCTCCCAAGTTCCTGCAATAGCCAAGCCAGGGCCAGGTCAAAGTAAGGAGGCCGGAACTCTGGGTCTCCCAGGTGAGTCCCAGGCACTGGCGTAGGTGAGCCATCGCCGCTGCCTCCCGGGGCTGCGAGGGCAGGAAGCTGGATTGGAAGTGGAGGAGCCAGGACTCTGCCACGGTGTGCTGGCATCCCAAGGGGATGCTTAACCACTGCCCTCAGAGCCCACCTGAGTTCCACTCCTCCACCTCACACAGGTAGGAGACTTAATGCTCCATCTGTCTGTCCGAGTCTGGCGTATTTCACACCACATAACATGCTCTGGGTTCCTGCGTGCCGTGGTCTGTTGCATCCCACTGTGTGTGTACACCACACCCACCCATTCGTCAGAAAGCAGCTTTCTCCATGGTGGTCTTGAAACAAGCCTCCTGTCTACTGTGTCTTCAAAAGTTTCACAGACAATTTGCAAAACCGTGTCGTGGCACTCTGGGCAAGGCGGCCACTTGCGGTGCCAGCATCCCATGTGGGTGCTGGCTCGTGTCCTGCTGCTCCACTTCTAGTCTAGCTCCCTTTCAACATGCCTGGGAAAGCAGTGGAAGATGGCCCAAGTGCTTGGGTGTCTGCACCCTCCTGGGAGGCCTGGAAGAAGCTCCCAGCTCCAGGCTTCCGCCTGCCCCAGCCCTGTTGCAGCATCTGAGTAGTGAATCAGTGGATGCAAGACCTCTCTCTCCCCTGTCAGTAACTCTACCTTTCAATAAATAAAAAAATCCTTGTAGAGACAACTGTATACCGATCTTTAGGCAAGGCTGGCCTCCTTTGGGGTAGCAGTTCTCCCCTTATCACAGTGACGCCGCAGGGGTGCCCAGGACGACCCGGGACCCGAGGCCATGTTGGGTGGTGGAGGTCGAGAAGGATGCTTGGTACAGCCACAGATGAAGCAGCAATCCATCTCTCAAAAGAGATTCTGGAAAACATTTAATGACGGTGTTCCAGCTGTACCCTGGCCACAGCCACACAGGTCTCCACAGTAGGTTGGTTTTTTAGTCATTTAAGAGCTGTCTGCTCTTGACTTCCACGGCTTCAGCCCTGGGGCGCTATTATCATCTAAGGATGACTTAAGTGTCAGTCACCCTGTCCTCCTCCCTCGGCCACACCCCTCTGTCCTGGGCTCTGTGGCCTCCGGGGCTGAGCTTGCGCAAACCAAGCCCCACAGTCTGTCTTCTGCTCCCTGAGGCTCTGGATGGAGCCCCGGCCGGCTGCTTCCTGCGCCCTTGGCTGCCATGGGCTTCCAGCTCCCCCGGGGTGGCTCAGCAGCACAGCCCCCTGGGAGGTCAGCTTCCCGTTAACCGGATCCCCCCCCACGGCCCTCCCCAAGAGCCCTGCAATCCCAATGACGTCATCGGGCTGCCTGGGTTATGAGACTCGACATTTTGCAGGACGAGTGGGGGAACCCAGGAGAAGCTCGTTCCAGCCGAGGGAACATCAACCCCGCGGTCCGGAGGGGATTCCCGCGTGCACGTGGGGGACCCACGCTTGCTGCGCCTGCTGCTTGCGCCAGCGGTGCAGAGGACCAGTCCCGTAAGGGCTCCCTGCTTCCTCCTCGTGAGTCACCACAGACTCAGCGGCTCGGAACGACGGCACCTGGGTGTTTCTCGGAGCCGCGGGCTGGGAGTCTGACGTGCGTCCCACCGAGGCAGTTCGGGGCTGCACTGCCTTCCAGAAGCCCCGGGGAGGATCTGTACGCTTGCCGTCGCCAGCTTCTGGGGCCCAGCCCCGAGCCTCCCTGTGTGGTCCTCCCTCCACCTGGGAGGCCAGCAGCAGCCCCTCCTGGGCCCTCCGTCTGGAGGCACGGCTGCTCGGAGCACAGCTGGCAAAGTTTCCCGCTTCTGCGGGCTCCCTGGAGGGGACTGGGCCCAGCTGCACAAGGCATAGCCGCGCTAAACCTCAGGGTCCCTCCTGCTGGCAGATCCAGGGTCCTGGGCCCCGTGGGGGTGACGGGCAGTGTTCTGCCGGCTGCAGTAGCCTAACCTTGTATCCTTTCCCTCACCGAATTTTGTTATGGTTTCGAACGGAAGCGAACGGTAGCCTGAACTGATTTGATGTGGATAGTTGTATAAAATGAGCCCATGTCAGTTTGAGCACACAGCTGACGCCTTCGCTCGTGGAGTTGGAGCACTTGTGTTCTCGGGCTGCACCTGCTGCCTCCCCATTCGCCTGCTGGTGACTGATGACCAGTTTCGGTGGATGCTGGGGCAGGCAGAAGAGGGGCCGCTCGAAGAGACAGACACAGTGATGGAAATGCTGGCCCACAGAGCAGCCTGGGTCACGGCGGCGGTGCGTTGACGGCTGAGGATTGCCGGTGTCACGGTGTGCATTCTGCACCCAGAGTCACGTGGGACGGCCCGAGACAGGGAGGCTCTGTGCTGTGGGCGGAGTTTGGGACAAGACCGGAGCCTGGACTGTTGAAATGGGAGACTGGCAGGGCTGTCCTGAGTTTGGGGCTCCAGGCCGAGAGGAAGAGAAGCGGCCACTTGCACAGGGGCTGGACCAGGTCCTCGGGAGGGACCACATGCAGGGGGCCGCGGTGAATTCCAAATCCGGCTGTCTCGGGGCAGTGATCCCCACCGAGCGCCCTTCTGCCTCCAGACCCAAGCCCTGCACACTCAGGCCGAGAGACCGCAGAAGGCCAGGCGTGGTGGCACTGGCGTTTCCACGCTTCCTCACACTCGTTCCCCATCCCGCGTCCCTGCCCCCGTGGTGGTTCGTTTGTGCACCCGGGTCCCCCTGGAAGGGAGTGTCTTGAGGGTCGTGGTTGCACCTAATCCGTCTTGGGCTCCTAAGGTCAACCTCAAGGACAAATGATATAAACACAAAGTCTGGTGACCTAAGAGGATAGTTTTCAGTTCGCTTTTTTGCTCTGGTTTCTAGCTGGCAACACAGGAGCCCGGAGCATTGTCACTGACTGAATGTTCTGTTTGTTCCTAAGTTTGGGCTGTGTTTGCATGTCTGTGTCTGTGCCGGGAGATGGACCCAGCCCTGGCTCATGGTTTGTCTGAAGTGGCTTGTGTTTTATGATTGAAATGTGCAGAATTCTGAGCTGCTGGCAGTGCCAACAAAGCTCATTGTCCGGTTCTCTAATTCACACGTTCTTCAGTTTGGTACATGCCGTCTCTCAGTTCTGGGGATTTTTTTAGAAGCGCGGCACTTGGGGTGGTCTGTTCTCTTGTTTGCAGGCATTCCTCTGGGATAGTACGGGGCAGAAATATGCAGAAACAGCCGTACAGAGTGCATGAGAGTTAGGAAACGTCGTAGAAGCCTCTGGCCTGCTGAGGACTGAGAACATTCTGTCTTCCTACCGCTCGGGTCAAGAGGGCATCTGCCACGACGTCTGCGCAGGCACCGGGAGGCAAAATGGACGGACGGCTGGGAAAAGTGAAAAGTGCGCGTGCGTGCACGAGACGGAGCAAGTTCAATAGCGCCGTTTCCAGATTCAACCTCTGCCTGACTCGCATCTGAGGGAAAGAAAACGCAAGCCCGTAAGATCATTTCTCGGGGGCGGCGCTGTGGCTCGCTTGGTTAATCCTCCGCCTGCGGTGCCAGCACACCGGGTTCTAGTCCCGGTCGGGGCACCAGATTCTGTCCCGGTTGCCCCTCTTCCAGGCCAGCTCTCTGCTGTGGCCAGGGAGTGCAGTGGAGGATGGCCCAAGTGCTTGGTCCCTGCACCCCATGGGAGACCAGGAGAAGCACCTGGCTCCTGCCTTTGGATCGGCACAGCGCGCTGGCCGTGGCGACCATTTGGGGAGTGAACCAATGGAAGGAAGACCTTTCTCTCTGTCTCTCTCTCTCACTGTCTAACTCTGTCAAATAAATTTAAAAAAAGAAAATGGCTGGCACCGTGGCTCACTAGGCTAATCCTCTGCCTGCGGCACCGGCACACCGGGTTCTAGTCCCAGTCAGGGCGCCGGATTCTGTCCCGGTTGCTCCTCTTCCGGTCCAGCTCTCTGCTGTGGCCCGGGAGTGCAGAGGAGGATGGCCCAAGTGCTTGGGCCCTGCAACTGTATGGGAGACCAGGAGAAGCACCTGGCTCCTGGCTTCCGATCGGCGCAGCGCCGGCCGTAGCGGCCATTTGGGGGATGAACCAACAGAAGGAAGACCTTTCTGTCTGTCTGTCTGTCTCTCTCTCTCACTGTCTAACTCTGCCTGTCAGGAAAAAAAAAAGATCATTTCTCTCAGAGCCTCAGTGCCTTCTCCCAAACCGTAATCGCTATGAAACTGAACTCAGAATCTCTAGCAGAGCACTGGAGAAGTCAGGGTGAGGCGCTGATCCCGCCTGGCTGGGGACATCCTATAAAGCTGCGATACAAAGATAGCGTGGTGTGGTGAAGGAAGAGACAACAGGCGGTGGACGAGACGGAGGGCCCAGAAACAGGCCCCTCTGCCACCCGGCCTTTGACGTCAGAGCAAAGGCAGCAGCGTGCAGAAAAGGAGGTCTTTGCAGCCAATGTGTCGCAACACCTGGACACCCGGGGGCAGAAAATAAACCTAGACGCGATCTCACACCCTCCACTTAGTCTAAAAGATTCGCAGACCTGCTGTAAAGCTATAAAACTTCTGAGAAAGAAAACCCCAGGTGCCCTGGAAACTACGCAAAAGGCCGGACTCATCAAAGAGGCTGGCACGGTGCGCAGCGGGTTAAAACCCTGGCCTGAAGCACCGGCATCTCATATGGGCAC
>CM027392.1:56218391-56231658 GCA_015711505.1 Sylvilagus bachmani | reverse complement strand
GCACCCCACATCTTTTCAAACCCGAGTCTGTGAAGCCGGAGTGCGGTGTGTGCCTTCCTCAGGCACATGGTTCATTCTCTCAGCAGGGCCGTCACCGTCTAGACGCTTCTTCCTGGCAGCGCTGCCCCTCGCCTGGCCATTGTTAGGGAGCAGGGGCTCTTGGGCGATCTGTGCCGTGTGTCCAGGTCTCCCACTTCCGCAGCTCCAAGTCTGAGACACAAGTACTGAAGGAAAGAACCCCACGGAACTCCCTTCAGGGTGGCTTCTCGGGGCCCGAGCCCCCTGCCGGTCCATCGCCTTCTCACCATGTTCCAGAGGATTTTCACTGGAATTAGTGATGGGTATGGGAAAAAGCAGGCCTATCTCATCTTTCCAGAAGTGAAAAGCTGATGTGTATACTCTCAACTTAGGATTTAAAAAAAATCCTGGCTTACTAAGCATCATGGAATCTGTGAGCAGGTTAGGGCATGTGTGTGCAAGCATGTGTGCGTGTGTGCACGGCACGTGTGAAGGATGCTGTGTGGCCGTGGGAGGGGCGGGTGTTTCAGATGATGCCTGTGCACGGGACAGGCACATGTGGGAGGGTTTTCAGGGAGCTTTGTGGGGGAGGGGCTCTGAGTTGGGGTGTGTTCACGGTGGGTGCACACATGGGGGCTGCGGTATGAGCACGTGTGCACGCACAAGGCCGGGAGTGAGAGATCACACAGGGCTGTGTGTGAGGATGGGAGGCTCAGGGTAGGGGCCTACAGCGCGAGTGCCAGAGACCGTGTGTCCCTGTGCACGGTGCACCTGCGGGCAGTGACAGCTGTGAGCCTCACTGCAGTGCCCAGGACGAGGAGGGACAGAGACACAGAGGGGAGACGAGAGAGAGCATGAGAAGAGGGGAGAGAGGGGACAGAGACACAGAGGAGGAGATGAGAGAGAGCATGAGAGGGCCAGGAAGAGGGGAGAGAGAGAGGGAGGGAGGGAGAGAGTGGGGGGGGGGGGCAGAGACGCAGAGGGGAGACGAGAGAGAGCATGAGAGGGCCAGGAAGAGGGGAGAGAGAGAGGAAGAGAGAGTGAGAGAGTGGGGGGGGGGGGGACAGAGACGCAGAGGGGAGATGAGAGAGAGCATGAGAGGGCCAGGAAGGGGGGAGAGAGAGAGGGAGAGAGTGGGGGGGAGAGGGACAGAGAGTGGGGGAAGAGTTGGGGATGTCGTCTGAGATGGTGACCTGGGCGTGTCCCTCTTGTGTCCCAAGGAGGACAGGATGCCCGTGTGATGTGGGCACTGAGCATGCGTGAGAGTGAGGATCTTACTTCCATGGGGTGGGGTTGGGAGAGAGGCTGTGTGTTGGGGGTGACTGTTTGCAGAGCCAGGGTTTGCGCACACACACGTCCACAGCGCACAAGGGTTTGGAGGTGCTCCCACTGTGCCTCACTCACTGAGCTTGTGGGGCAGCTGGGGGTCAGCTGAGCCCCTCCCACCTCACAGAGACGCGTGTGGCACTGGGAGCAGCCGTGGTGGCCGCGTTCACGGGCGGTCTCCTGGCTCCGCCTGTCCCACCATGACTGTGTTTGCTTACATTTGGAAGGAGTCGTCTCAGATACACACAAGCAGCACCCCCAGCCCTTCTGTGGATGCAGGCTCTGTATCGGTCGACGTGTATAATCGCGATGGTTACAGAAGAAAGACCAAACAGACACACAGCGCAGACTCTGCCTCGGAACTGTGCTGTTCCTGCAGGTCTGCGGAGCTGGAGGACGCCCAGGGACTGGGTTTTCCGCACCGTTTGCTCTGGAGTAGGGGGCTGTGCCTGAGACAGAAACCAGACGGGGCTGCGGCCTGGGAGACCTGGCTGGGAGCCTCACCTGAGCCCCGGGGCCAAACCGCCCGCTGTGTGTCCCCCTCGGGGACAGACAAACTGCCAGCCTCCCCTAGGAGAGGCTGCCTTCCCGGCTGCCATGGGAAAATCAGTGTCTGCGGTTCCCTCAAGTCCCACCCCACTCCTGCACTCGCAAACACAAGGCTGCAGGCAGTGCGCCCCTGGCCAGGGCACGTCTGAGAGCTGGGCCGGCCACGGTGCCTGGTGGCCCCTCCGCCCCGCCACCTCCTTCCTTGGCGTTGTGCCGGCTTCTTCCCCAGACAGCTCTCCAGCCTCGGGCTGCACTCGCTCTGCGCCTCTCTGCACAGCCCGGCTCTGGGCTCTCCCCTGGAGGGTGTCCCTGTGCGCGGCCCTCAGCCCACCCCGCGGCTTCCACCCCAGCCCCACTTGGGGCTCTGGCTTTGCCTCTGCGACACCACACTCTGGGACCATATCTCCCCAGTTCCCCCATTCCTTTTAAGCCAGAGGAGCACCCCGGGAGGCCCACGATGACCACATTGCCAACCCGGGCACCCCATGGGCTGCACGTGCCTGGGAGGAAGAGGCAGACCCAGGACACTCCGGAGGGCCCTGCCCTGGGCCAGACCTTTGCCCTGCTCCCCGCGGGCTTGCTTGTGACCTGCGTGTGAACCTGTAGGAACCTGCTGTCTGACCCAGCTGAGTCCCGGTGCTCTCCCCCACACGGCACTGCGGGACAGGGGAGTGTGGCCATGGCAGGAGACACGCTGTCGTTGGCATGAGGATGGAGAAGGGACGGAGCTCCTGGCCTGGTGTGGTGGAAGCCAGGGGTGCGGGCAGCTATCCTACAGCCCCCCATGGGCTGAGGCTGACAAGCCCCGCCCCAGGAAAGCAGAAGAGCAAAGGCGGGTCTTAAGTGGGTCTTACTCCCTTGAGGGGTGGGACAAGGAACGGGTAGAGGGAGGTGAGGTGGAGGAGAGAGGGAGGGGTGGGGAGGGCTGGGAGTGAGCTCACGGCAGCCAGCAGCAGTCCCAGTGAGGGCGGAGGGCAGGCGTGCTTCCCAGGGGATGGCTGCCCCCGCCGAGGCGTTCACAGCCCTGGAGCTGGTCCTGCTGAGAGCAGCCTCTGCCCTGTGGGGTCCACGACCATGGGCCCTGGGCTGTGGGCTGTGGGCCGTGGGCTGTGGGCCCTGGGCCGTGGGCTGTGGGCTGTGGGCCCTGGGCCGTGGGCTGTGGGCCGTGGGCTGTGGGCCATGAACTGTGGGCCATGGGCTGTGGGCCCTGGGCTGTGGGCTGTGAGCCATGGGCCATGGGCTGTGGGCTGTGGGCTGTGAGCTGTGAGCCGTGAGCGACAGTGTGTCTCCAGGCCTCCGGCACAGCCTCCTTTGTTTCCATCTTCCCACCTGCTTCCTTCTGGATGGAAATTCCAAACAGTAGAGTTTCCCCACTGTGCTGCTCTGAACGGAGAACAGCTGTTGACACACGTCCCATTTCCCCGGATCTATGAGGAGTGCTTCACCTTCAGGGGGAAGATGTGAGGGTTGCACTCTGGTGAGGTTTGCGTGTCAGCTGGGCGGGGACCGGGTCATCTGCCGGCACCATCTGAGGCTGTTCCTAGGCCCAGGGACACGGCGTGCATGGCAGCGTTGGGTCCACAGTGCAGAAGCAGTCCTCGTGCAGACACTTTCCTAGAAAAGTGCAAGGCCGGGGGCAGCAGCTGTCAGACAGGGATGGAAAAGCTGTTTTCCCAGAAGCGGAGAATGAACCAGAGCTGCCCAGGGAAGAATCGGCGTGGTTCTAATGTGCCCCTCTTGGCCATCTTCAAGCACATGCCTGTTCATGTCCTCTGCCCATTGTTAATTGGATTCTTTGTTCTTCTCATTGTTGTTATTGTTTTGCTGTTGGACTGCGAGCCTTCCTTACATGTCCTGGATGCTCATTACTTACAAGACAAAAAGCCAGGGCCGCTGTTACACAGAGCATGCTAAGCCACTGCTAGCGACATCAGCATCCCATACGGGCACCGGTTCGAGTCCCAGCTGCCCCCCTTCTGATCCAGCTCCCTGCTATGGCCTGGGAAAGCAGTGGAAGATGGCCCAAGTATCTGGGCCCCTGCAGCCATGTGGGAGACCCAGAAGAAGTTCCTGGCCTGGCCTGGCCTTTGTGGTCATTTGGGAGTGAACCAGCAGATGAACTATCTCTCTCCGTCTGTCTCTCCTCTCTCTGCAACTCTGCCTTTCAAATTAAATAAATAAATCTTCTTTTAAAAAACATCAGACAGCCTACAAGGGTCTGCTCACTCTGTGTTGCCTAATCACTGTTAACTGTGCCCTTTGCAGGGCAGGAGCTCTTGGAGCTTGATGCCGTCCCACCTGTCTGTGGCTGTAGGCTGTGGCTGTAGGCTATGACGACTGTAGGCTGTGGCGGTAGGCTATGGCTGTAGGCTGTGACAACTCTAGGCTGTGGCTGTAGGCTGTGATGGTAGGCTGTGTCTGTAGGTTGTGGCTGTAGGCTGTGACGACTGTAGGCTGTGGCTGTAGGCTGTGGCGGTAGGCTGTGGCTGTAGGCTGTGACAACTCTAGGCTGTGGCTGTAGGCTGTGATGGTAGGCTGTGGCATAGGCTGTGACGACTGTAGGCTGTGATGACTCTAGGCTGTGGCTGTAGGCTGTGATGACTCTAGGCTGTGGCTGTAGGCTGTGGTTGTCACATACCCATAGAACCATTGCCAAGACCAGAGTTCTGAAGCACGTCCCCCGCATTTTCTTCCAGAAAAACACAGATGAGTCCATTGCATTCTGTGCACGTGGACGTCCACTTTCCCTCGCGTCTGTTGAGATTGCTTTTCCTGACCGAGCAGCCTCATCACTTTGCAGAAGGTCCCCTGCCTGCACCTGCGTGGAGGCGTTTGCAGTCCCTGTATGGATACTGCATCAATTACTGCCGCTTTGTCCTTCTTTCTCAAGATTGCTTTTGCTGATAAAGGTCTGGTAGGTTCCATAGCAACTTTGGAATTGTTTTCTTTATTTCTGTAAAAAAAAAAAAAAGGCCACTGAGTTTTAACCAAAAGTGCACTGAGTCTGCTCCAAAGAAATGCAGATTAACATCACCTGAGACACTGTCACCACCTGAGACACTGTCACCACCTGAGACACTGTCACCTGAGACACTGTCACCACCTGAGACACTGTCACCACCTGAGACACTGTCACCTGAGACACTGTCACCACCTGAGACATTGTCACCACCTGAGACACTGTCACCTGAGACCCTGTCTCCACCTGAGACACTGTCACCTGAGACACTGTCACCTGAGACACTGCCTTGGCTCTGTTAGGACAGCTATTACATACACCAGAAGATAAACTGGTGAGGATGCCAAACTGGAATCCATTATGGACACTTCCAGTGGGATGTAAAATGGTCCAACTGTTAGGGAAACAGCTCCGTGATTCCTCAAGAAATTAAAAACAGAAGTACTACATGATCCAGAACTCACAGTCGTAGTTGTTCATCCAAGATAATTGAAATCAGGATTTTTTGAAGAGATATTTGCACTCCCATGTTCACAATATTATTCACAACAGCCGAGACATGGAACCCTCCCAAGTCTGCATGGGTGGGTGAGTGGATGGCAAAGGTGTGGCTGTGCCTATTCACACGTGGAGTATCATGGAGCCTTGCAAAGAGGAAATTCTGCAACCGTGGCAGCATGAATGAGCCTGGAGGACGTCATGCTAAGTGGAGGAAGCCAATCACGGAGCGGAGAAAGTTGCACCAGTGTGAGTCTCTAAAACAGCCTGACTCAAAGCCATCAGACTCATGGTGCGAGAGAGGAGTGGCGGCCAGGACAGAGCAGCGACCAGGACAGAGCAGTGGCCAGGAGAGAGTGGCGACTAGGAGAGAGCAGCGGCCAGTGGCTGGAGGGACGAGGACAATGGGTATAAAGTTTCAGTCGAACAAGACGCCCCGGCTCCCGGGATCGGTGTATAGTGCTGTGCCACGGTCACCGGTACTGTTCACTGCAAACGTGGAAAGAGGGCAGATCTCAAGGTAAACTTACTCACCTCTTGAAAACACATGGTGCAAAGTCATCCAGATGGGGATATTTCAGCCAACTTCAGGTTAAGATTAAATTCGTTTACTGGTGAGCAGTGTGGGAGCTCGCATTGGCCGTTTCATTGTGAGAGGTTACCGTGACGCCTGCTGTGACGTGCACAGGCGCATCACAGAGCCTGCAGCGTGTCAGCTGTGGTGACAGAATCGCCAAATACCGGAGCAAATGGCAGACTCCACGCGTATGGGTACTTGGGGAGGCCGTGCACCCCTGAGCTGAGGAGGAGGCTGACGGCCTGCACCCCTACTTACTCCCTGGGAGGAATTGGCCATGGTGAACCTAGGATTTTTGGTAGATGTTGGTTTGGCAAAAGTGTACAAATTACCTATCTTGTGTGAGGCAGTTTGCTAGCTTGCAAATAGGAGACGTGCTAGTCCAATGGTGGAGGTAACTGCCACACAGTGTTGAACAGAGGGTGGAGACACAGGTGGATCCAGACCAGAGGACGGGGGAGCTTTCCAACCTGCTGGAGTGAGACTGCCCCTTCGGGGACGCGAGCTGACCAAAGACCCTGGCTGATGGGCGAATGCGCAGCACAACCTCCCCCCGAGAGGGCAGCCACAGGCCATGTTTTATTAACGAGGAGACTCCGTCTCAGCACAGTCTAGAACTTCCCTGGGTTGGTTTAAGGGAACCCCCAAAGTGCAGATGTTGGAGACTTAACCCCCAGTCTGATGGTGCACGATGCAGGGCCCTGGGGAGGTGAGTACAAGTAGACGATGTTGCGAGCGGGAGGCCGAGGTGTCCCAGCGGCCGCCCTGTTCTGATGCAGCAGGTGGCTCTTGCCAGTGGCCAGCACTGTGGTGGAATGAGAAGGCCATGCCAAGATGGCTGCTGGCAAGCCAGCGTCAGTTATTCAGGAATGGCTTTGAAACCCACCTGGCAACAGAGCCTGCCTGGCCACAGGCTGTGATTGGATGACTTTGGATACTGCCTGGCAACAGGCTGTGATTGGTTAGGGCATAGACTGCCCCTTGACCGGATTGGCTGCCTTGGCTATATAAGCTGCTGTACCAACTGAAATAAATGAGTCTGCGGACTGCTTGCTTCTGGCTGCGTTCACCCAACTCCCGGGGTCTATGTGGTGACTCCGCACCTCTTGCCCCCACCACGCTCCTCCTCTCAGAATGAATCCAGAACAACACAGCACCAAGCCTCAGATTCTCAGCCCCAAGTAAACGTCCCTTCTTTATAAATGACCGGGCCCAGGTATTTGGTTATAGCAGCAGGAAGCGGGCTAAGCCGTTAAGCAAGGTGACAGTGCTGGTCACAGACACACCTGGGTCAGCCCAGACCCACACCCATGCTTCTCCCGCTGCACCCAGGCCCCTGCTGCCGACTCCTCGGCAGATTTCGGTTGAAGCCAGGTGGACTCAGAAGCACTGCCCAGTAGCAGACCGTCTGTGTGCATCTTTGGAGAAAAAGTGCTGAGCCAGTGGGGGACAGAACACGTGGTCTCAGGGCAGACAGGGCCCCTTGCCATGGGAGAGTGTGGCTTTGCCATAGGAACCCCAAAGACATCCAAAGGCACCCACAACCAGCCCCGCGCAGGAGGGAAACCCACCCACTGTCGCTGGCCACAAGGGGAGCCTCAGGGGTTACTCTGTGGTGACACCAGCGAGGCTGAGGTCCTCACCAGCCTCCTCCTCCTGACTCCAGCGGCCCCCAACAGTCATCAAACCCCAGAAGCCAACAGCCACATTTCTGCGTGGTCACATTGTGCTCCGTCTATACACCTGACTCATCTCATGTGCTATGAACCCCCCAGCAGAGGGGCCGGGAATCAGTAGACCTTGAAGCACCAAGCAGAGGGACGGGGCCTCGGGACTGCCCAGTGGGTGCTTCCTGAAGGTGACCAGAGACCACATCCTGGTTGCAGCACAGAGAGCAGGCATTCGCGTAGGGCATGGGGACCCCGCCAACCTGCAGGCTCTATTTTAGAGAGGACGTTCATCCTGTAAAGACGTCGGCTCTTCCGGAGCAGGGCGGACTTTGTTAAAACCGCTCTTCGGAAGGAGTCCACGGCAGATCCTGACCCAGGTTCTCTGCAGTCCAGGGCCAAGCTGGGAGGGCGGGACTTCCCAGATGGAGGGCAGGGCTTCCCCGGGAGGGCAGGGCCTCCCCCAGACAGAGCGCGGGGCTTCCCAAGACAGCTGATATGGGGAGGCGTGGCCAGGATGGGCGCCCCAAGGCCGCTGCGGAACCAGGGCCCAGTGGGCCTCAGGACAGCGTGGACATTGTGTAAGACCACATTTCCTGACGCTGCTTTGTAAAGCTGCGTGGAAACCTGTGTCACTTTGGAAGTTTGTAGTTCTTTTTTCAAGTGAAAATGGAAAAATGGAATGCATTTTTTTTTGTGGAAAAAATATTTTCTCTCCACATTCTCTTAGGATTTTTCTCCCCTGCACCTTGGGAAGGAGAAAGGCTAAAGCTGTGGCGGGCTCTCCGAATCGGGAGGACGTTCCCATCGTCAGGACTGAATGATGGGTGGGTCCATGGCCTTGTTAGAGGGCACAGTGGGGGCTGCTCTGCTTATGTTCTGACCACAGATTTAATCCCTCTCTCAGAAGTGTGAAAACACAGCAGGGGGCGTAAATAATCCGTGTTCAAGATGAAATCAGCACGGGTAGTTCAGGCCCTGCCTGACGGTGCCGCCTGGACATGCAGAAGACGATGGAGGCGGGAGGGAGCCTGTGTGGCCGGGCAGGGCTGCCTCTGTCAGGCAGGTGCGTGAGGGCCGGCGCCAGTCACTGGGCATGGACGTGAACACGGACACGGATATACACATATATGTACACGTATACACAGATACACATAAATATACATACACACACAAACACATGCACATACATATACACACATACACATATGCGTTCATATACACGTACACACAGATACAAATACACATATATATACACACATATACATACATATATACATACACACATACACATACACACATATATATACACATACACATATACATATACACATCCACACACACATACACACAGATACACATACATATACACACAATACATATACACATATACATATATACACACATACACATACATATACAGTGAACAATTTGAAAAGTAACACAAGCATTCTAAAACCTTTCAATACCACATAATTTACATGAGCTGGAATACCACATGAGCTCACATCCTGACCCCTGTTTCTCTGGATGTGGGTCCTCTCCAAACTCTTGCTCAGCGGCTTATGTCCCAGTGCACAAAGAGGAGGATTCCATCACTGCTGGGTATTCAGTGGATCCCAGCCGGTCTGCTTCCCCCGCACCCCCGTCTTCTCCCAGCGGGCTGCTGAGCACAATGGCCAGCGTGCATGGCCGGGATGGAGCTGGGCCTGGGCCCAGCAACGTGGACTCCCAGTGACCACGGCTGAGCTGCCTGTGGCCATCAGTGAGTCCCCAGTCTGCCAGCAGCCAAGACCAACACCGAGTCCCCCGTAGGGCACCCTGGTGGCTGACTGAACACACTGGACCCTTTCTCTCTCAGTGTCATGTTCTTGACTCATTGGACACATTGGACAGAGTTGTCCTCCCTATGCGTGACGCCTTTGCCACAACCACCATCCACGCACTTCGCGGATGCCCGTCCACGGTCACGGCAGCCCACTCGGCACCGCCCGGTTGAGAGGCTCACTCACAGCACAGGAAGTGCGCCAGTGGCCCCGCTCACGGATCCGCGTCCCACCACGCCCCCGCCGTCCTAAAGGGGCCGCTGGGACGGCGCCTCGGCCTTTGGAAGACTCAGTCACAACCCATGCAGCGGGGGATCAGGGCTGCAAAGGACACAGGCCGTTCAGGCGGGGAGCCACAGCCAGCCTGGTGCTTGCCAAGGGCAAAGGAACACAGAGCTAGTAGTGGAGGGAGGTCAGTGTGGACGGCAGCCACAACCCACGGCCAGTGACAGGAACAGAGGCTGTGGTTGTCAACCCCCACCCAGTTTGTTCTGTCAAATGTTGTATATATGTATATTTTTTCATGCATATTCATTGATTATATTAACCTAATGTCTTTAAAAGATTTATGTATTTATTTATTTGAAAGATGTAACGAAAGGGGGAGAGAGAGAGAGAGAGAGAGAGTCCATCTGTTGTCACCCCCCCCCAGATTTTCACAATGGCAGGGGCTGGACCAGCTGAAGTCAGGAGCCAAGAAGTCCGTCTGGGTCTCCCACACAGGCCACAAGGACTCGGGATTGCAGTTCCCACCTGCTGCCGCCCAGGCGCGTGAGCAGGAAGCCAGATCAGAAGCGGAGTAGCCAGGATTGACCAGACAGTCCGGTGTGGGCCGCGGCCCGGAGCCGGGGCACGGGGAGGACAGGCTGCGCGTGGGCCGAGAGTCTCCTGGGCACAGAGACAGTGCTTGGAGCTCGGTCACGGCCGACATTTCACTGGGGTGACCTCATAGACCTGTGCTCTTCACGTGACTGTGTGGCAATACTCAGATCGCGGCCTGTGGAAGTTTGCGTCAGTCAGGTTGTGCTCACCTGCGCCACGGGAGCACGCAGACCGACTCGGCGCCTTGGACAGGTCACCACAGGCGAGCTCCGGCCTGCTCGGGGAGGAGAGCAGAGAGCATGCTGGGACGTGCGTGGTGCTCACAGACGGGGCCCTCGGCAGGGAGCCCTCCTGCAAGGCCCACATCTGCTCCCCTCTCCCAGGGGCCGCCCGGGCGAGAGTCTGGCCGTCGGAGTCGCAATCTCAGCTGGAAATTGAGACGCGTGTTCACAGGGAGCGGAGAGTAAGTACACGGAGCAGAGTAACCGCCGCAGGCCGCAGCTACACTGTGTGGTTGGGAGTCACTGGCTGCTCCACGTGTGATGCTGGGAAAACTGGAGATTCACACGGGAGGAGGAAGCTGGGTCTTCACTGGGCAGATCTGCAGGCATCTCGTGGTCTGCCAAGTCCTTTCACTGTCACCGGAGCGGCACGGGCCCTGGGCCTCTGCTCCAGGGCAAACTGCGCTGGGGACACGGCTCACTTTCCCCCTGTAGAAGAGAAAACACTTCGTCACCCACGGCTAGGCTCGCGGATGAGGCCACTGTAACAAAAGACAAACGAGACAAAGCACACAGACGTGTGACTCACGTGACACGGTTCTCTGCACGGGAGATGAAGATCTGGCAAAAGAGGTGCCGGGCCCGAGGCACAGTGCACAGGCACGGAGAGGTCTGGTCCGATAAGGAGCCTGGGAGGGAGCCCTGCAGGGCTCACGGTTCCAATCCTTCTCCCCGGTCCTGGGTCTTCAGACAGCCATGCGCGTTTCCCCTGGGTCCTGTGGCGAGGCCCGGAGCGAGGGCGAGGGGAAGGTGGAAGTGACCTTCCCGCTTCCTTGTCTGCTCTCAGTGTGGCCCAGGAGCCACGCTGGGAGGTAGCCCACCCAGACCCCAGCCCCACTCATGGGTCACTTTCACCTCTGCTTGGGCCCCGAGGCCACCGGTCTCGAAGACGTGGTTGGGGCCAGGAAGGCCAGCGTGACAGTCACCCCAAACCCCACTGGTTCCACAGCGGGAGGTCAGTGCAGCCGACAGACTGGGCAGCTTTCGGCAAAGGGCTGATGGTCAGGGGCAGGGACCCCTCTCCTGCGGTTCAGGCGCTGCAGATGGCACTTCCGGAGGGCGGGTCCCATCATAACTGGGACCTGGGACCTCACGGGGCGTTTCCCCCAGCGGTCACCGTCAGCATTCCACACCCTGGTACAAGCTTCCAGAATGTGAGACAGACCCCTCTAGGCAGGTCCAGCAGAGACTACACCAACAAGAGCAACGGGAAGGCCACGGCTCACCAAATCACGCCGCCTCCGGCAAAAGCCCTCTGAGAAACAAGCGAGTCGCCTGGTTCTAGACCCGTCTCACCATTCCGCTGTCCCAATCATCAGTTAGAAAGAGCTTTTCCCCACCCCGCCGCGTGCTGCTGCTTGACCCTGGGAGTGGGAGGCAGGGAAGGAGGCTGAGTTCCTGATACGGCGGAGAAAGCCCCAGGCTGGGAGGAGGTTCCCAGCCTCACCCCAAGACCCCCTCGGCTGTGGATCCTGCTGAGTTAGCGCCAAACGTTTTGCTGTACTTTAAAAGGCCTGCACACAGTTCCCCTGCCCGTTCGATACACCGAATGCCAGGTTCTCGAGTTAGGATCTCGATCCCTACCTCAGTTTCTGAGACGAGGAAATCAGTCGACGCCACCCCAGTTGGCTCCAGTGTTCTCCTCCCGTGAGCCCGAAGCTGCTCACGTGCCTTGTGTCACCCAGGTGAGATGCTGGGAGCCGTGCCATGGTGCTTGTGAGCCGAGGGGAGGGGCCCTCATTCCACACACGTCTGTGAACAGTTTCCAGAACTTCTGCAGGGCCTTGGTCTCCCACCAGTAAGCGGGTAGAGTGGGATCGTTCAACTCCCTCTGTCTCGAGATGTGGTTGTTCGCCACCTAGGCACCAGGCTGGCTGTAAGGGTGTTATTCTGTCCTGGGTGTGGGGATGCACCCAGCCTTGGCTTGCTCGGGGCCAGTGTGGGAGGGGCCACGCCAGTGACCTGTGGCCTCCTGGGCCACGGGCACGGCAGCTGTGAGTCCTTGTCCAGTCCTAGAACCCTCTCCCTGGCTCTCAGCTGCCCCAGGGCAGAGGGCTGGCTTCACGGCCAGGTTCAGCTCGCTCACTGCTCTTGCAGAGCGGCAAGTCCGTTCCAGTACAGCTGCTGCCCTGGGCCTCCCCGTGGCTGGGCTGGGCTGGGCTCCCTGGTCCTCCACGCACTGCTGTCCAAAAAGCCGACTCTGGGGAGTGGGCGGCGCACCGAGCAGGCTGGGAGAGCCTGGAGCTCTGCACAGTCCCCGGGACAGGGGGCCGGGGCCAGGCTGGGCGCCGAGCACCAGGCTTGGCTCCTGGAAGCCGCAAGCCCCACTCAGCGGGTGCCGCTCCCTAGTGCGGGAAGCAGCGCCATGGTGCACCCGCTTGCTGCGAGGGGCCTCCCAGACCTGTGGAAAGGCCTCAAGTCGTGCAGCTGGCACTCCCCACGCGGACTCTTACCCGGTGTGCCGCTGGGTTCCCGGGGGACACGCCAGCCGTGGCTTCTGCCCTCTGTTTACGTCCATGGTGCTCTTGAAATAAAACAGCAGCACTTAACGACTGTACTGATGGCTGCCCCACAGGGTCTGCTCACTCACCCAGGGCTCACCCGCAGGTGGGGGCCTCTGCACACCCGCAGGTCAGGGCCTCTGCACACCCACAGGTCGGGGCCTCTGCACACCCACAGGTCAGGGCCTCTGCACACCCGCAGGTCAGGGCCTCTGCACACCCGCAGGTCGGGGCCTCTGTACA
>CM027392.1:56207109-56218291 GCA_015711505.1 Sylvilagus bachmani | reverse complement strand
CAGGTCAGGGCCTCTGCACACCCGCAGGTCGGGGCCTCTGTACACCGGCAGGTCGGGGCCTCTGTACACCGGCAGGTCAGGGCCTCTGCACACCCGCAGGTCGGGGCGGCCGCCCACGCTCTTCCGTGGCTTCACTCCGCTTCCGCTCTTCCTTGGATGATGCTTCTCCAGACAGAGTAGGTCAGGGGCTGGGGGCCTAGCGGGGGGGCTGGGGGCCTAGTGGGGGGGCTGGGGGCCTAGCGGGGGGGCTGGGGGCCTAGCGGGGGGGGGCTGGGGGCCTAGCGGGGGGAGTCTGGGGGGGCGGTGACAGGCTATTCCAGATCTTTTTTCCCAAAGGACTACAGAAGAGCGTTTTAAAGGAACAACGACGAGTTACAGTGGTGTTCACGTGTCTTCCCAAACCACCGACGGTTTTCCACATTTTCCAGTAAATTGATCTATATGCTATCGTTCAGCTCTGCCTTCGTGAGCTTTAACACGCACTTATGAAAACGCCAAGCACATTCTTAAACCACTAAATAATTACCACACCTCACAAATCTAACATGAATTTCTTAAAGCTCACCAAATACACATTGTACAATCAGGTGTCCTGGGGCCTCGCTAAAGCGTCTGGTTCAAGTCCAGGTGCCTCCCTGCTCCCCGCCCCCTCCGTGAGCTTGCTGAAGGACTTTGACCGCTGCGTTAGCAGAAGGCCCTGGTCCTGTGTCCTGTGTGGTCAAGGTCTTCCTCGCAGTGTTACCCAGTCCTTCACTTCCTCCCACATCCTGTTGCCAGAAGTTGTATTTCCAAGGTCAGGGTCATGACCTGGGGGCCGGCACTGTGGCACAGCCTGCAGCACAGGCATCCCATGTGGGTGTCAGTTCAAGTCCTGGCTGCTCGACTTCCAATCCAGCTCCCTGCTGATGCACCTTGGAAGCAGCGGAAGATGCCCAAGTCCCTGGGCCCCTGCCCCGACGTGGGAGGCCTGGAAGAAGCTCCTGGCTCCCGACTTCGGCCTGCTCAGCCCTAGTTCTTGCAGCATCCGGGGAGGGAACCAGTGCACAGAAGATCTCTCTGTCTTTCCTCCTCTAACTCTGCCTTTCAGATGAATCAATATGTGTAAAAGCAGGTTATGAGCTGGCGGATTTGTTCCCTTGGTTCTGTGGCAGGACGACCTCCTAGCTCCATCTTCCCCTCTGCTGGATTCCCCTCCGTGACCTTGACCCTGGGCTGGGGGGTGAGGTTGACCCTGCCCTGGACTCCTGGGCTTTGCTGGTCCAGGCGACCGCCCTGTCCGTGTCACCGGGATTCTTGGGTTTTCACATGCTCAGCGTTCCCATCATCACTGCTTCTGTCGCTCAGCTGATCCCACTTTGAGCACCGTAGTCCCTGCAAGCTGAGTCCTTTGTTCTCTGCCCTTGTAGGCCGGACAGCTGCCTGGTGTTCCTCCAACCAAATAATAAAATTAAATCAAAAAGTCTTGGGGCCTGCACGGTGGCGTAACAGGTAAAGCCACCTCCTGCAGCACCAGCATCCCACACAGGCGCCAGTTGGAGTCCCAGCTGCTCCGCTCCCGTGCCTGGGAAAGCAAAGACGACCCAACGCCGTGGTCCCTGCACCCGCACGGGAGACCGGGGAGAAGCCCCTGGCCCCTGGCTTTGGATCTGCTCAGTCCTGGCTGTTGCAGCCAACTGGGGAGTGAACCACCGGATGGAAGACCTCTCTCTCTCTCTCTCTCCCCCTCTCCCCCTCTCTCCCATTCTCTCTCTCCCTCTCTCTCTCCCCCTTTCTCTTTCTCCAACTCTGCCTTTCAAACAAATCTTTGAGAATAGACATTATCTTGGAGGCCCCAGGGTCGTGTCGTGTCTTTCCTTCTGGGGTTGTAGAAACGGTCGCTGTTGCTGTCGTAGACATGCACAAAGCAGTCAGAGACTCTTCCCTCCGTCCTTGCTACACCAGTGTCCTCTCAGCTCGCTGCTGACTTGGAACAGCTTTTTTATGAATTAATTTTATTTTTATTCAAGAAGCAGAGAGGTGAGAAGAGACTAAGAGAGACAGAGACAGACAGAAATCTACCTTGGCTGATTCACTTCCCAAACCCCACAGGGGTTGAGCCTGGGCCAGGCTGACGCCAGGAGCCAGGAACTCAGTCTGGGCCTTCCCCTGCCTGCAGGGATCCCGCTCCTGAGTCATCACCCGCTGCCTTCCAGGGAGCTGGGTCACAAGCAAAGGGCCTGGGGCTCCGACCTGGGATGCGGGCAACCGGGCGCTGTCTTAAGGGCGAGGCTGAAGGCCGCCCCAGCACCTCCTTCTGGGCTTGTCTGCGTTTACTATCGTCCTCGTGGTCTCGTGTTCCCGTGTGTGGCTCACCCTCCGTGGGACTCCGTGGGACTGCTTGCTTTTTGCTTTCTCACTGATGAAATTGCTGGGTTCTTTGTATGCCCTCGGTACGGCTCACCGTCAGGCGTATGGCCTCCGGCTGCTTTCTCCCTATCTGTCCCTTGTCTGTCTAAGCCTCTCAGACGCCCTTTAGACTCAGAGGGAAATCAGGCGACCAGGACATGAAGTCCTCGTGGAGCCACACCAGGCCCCCAGGCGTTGGCGCTGTGGCGGTCTGTGCACTTGTCACAAGTCACACGCCAACGTTAGACGCTGCTGATTCAACTCCTCCTGAATTCCGGTTTGCTCTGTGTTCCGGTTACATGTTCGCCGTCCCAGACCTTAGCCAAGCCCTCACCTCCCGCTTCGCTGCACCCTTAGCCTCTCCTGGCCCCCACGTTGCCCAGACTTGGCTGGGTTTTGGCCACCTCATTGGCTCTGAAGCCGCAGACTGCTCCTCCCCCGGGCTTCCTCTGCGGCCGGACTGGGGATATGGGGTTTCGGAAGAAAGTTCCTTCGGGAAAACCCGTTCGCATTCCGTCACCTTGAGGGTGCTGGCGCAGTCCTGCCCACGACTACCCGCAGCTGGTGCAGCCTCACAGGTGGGGCAGAGGCTGCCCGGAGCGCTGACCAGCTGGCCACCGACTCAGGGTCTTCACGAACCCCTGAGGTGCAGTGTTCCCTGGACTGGCTCAGAGCTCAGGACACGTCTGCGTTCACTACGGCCGACTTAGTAGGAAGGCGTCACGTGGGGACCAGTGAAGAGGCTCGTGGAGGGGACGCTGAGAGGACCCCACGGGGAGACCCCCTGTCCCTAGGCCACCCCTGCCTCCGAGCGCATCCACGTCCAGCTGAACGCTGGGGCTGCATCTCGGAGCACAGTTGACTGAATCACTGACCCTGGTCACCAAAATCCTTGTGCTCCCCGGGGTTGGGCCGATGTCCCCGGCTCAAGGCTGAACCCTGTGGTCACGTGACAGAGCCAGGGGGCCCTGACTGAAACTCAGGTGTGCCAGGAGTTGCTGCGTGGGCGTCAAGTCAGGCGCTGCCCAGGACCCCGGCAGCACCAACCAAGACACTCCTGTCCCCCAGGATTGCAAGGGGAGCCCTGGAAGAGTCCCCCCAGGACCACGGGCGAAGGCCAGCCTGGAGCTTTATCAACCAGGTGCGTCCGGTCACTGTACCCGATTGCGTCGGATGCCGCCTGAGGCAGCGTCAGCATCCCCCACTCTCAAGTCACGATTGTTTTCATCTTTAAAAAAATTTAGCCAAAGACGAAAGGTATTAAACTGGAGTGAACACAGCTGCCCTTCCCCTCCCTGTTTTCCATATCGCGCCCTGGGGGACGGTCACCGCCCCCCGCCCGGGGCTGAGGAGGGACCCAGCACAGGGGCTGCACGACCACTCGCTTTTCTGCTGTGTGGGGTCCATACCTTTCCTGCCACACTTGTTTATTGATTTGTTTGCTCACTTGTTTACATGCATGGGGACTCGTGGGTGTTTATTTTATGCTTTGGCTCACGATCCGATGCTATTTTGTTTACTCTGAGGTCAGAGTCCTTCCGTCTGGGCCCCTGGGAGACCTCTCGGAGGCTCCTGGGTCCCTCTGGCACACACATCCTCATGGCTGTGGAATTGTGTTTGGAGGGAGGGAAACTGTTCCCTGGGAACGCAAGGTGCTCCTGGCTGCTCCTGGGTGCTCCTGGGTGCTCCTGGGTGCTCCCTTGAAGCCGCTGTCAGACAAAAGGAACAGCAAAGGGGCTCGGGGGCCTGGGTGTGCTCGTGGCCGTGGGGATGTCCTCGTCCTAGTTCCCGCAGCCAATGGGGCGTGGCTATCGCCGGCATCCGTGCATGTGCGCCAAGCTAACCGTGAACTCACGCTGACGTCTCCAGCTCTGATCCATGACGCTTCCCAGCCCCCTCCCTTGCCCACCTGTACACCATCTGCAGGGCTGAGGAGCCAGGACCCTCTCATCACCTGTCGTCGTCCACTCACGCGACTGTCCACTTCCGGTTTCTGTGCAGAGGCCTGGGCGCTGCAGCGCCTGGGTTCCATGCCCGGCTCCGGAGCCTCACTCCAGCTTCCTGCTACGGCGCACCCGGAGGCAGAGCTGCTGCTGGCTCAGGGGGCCACATCGCTGCCCCCCAGGCGGGAGGTCTGAATCGAGGTCTCTGCTCCGGGCTCAGCCCCCACCCCCATCTCCAAGTTGTGGGCACTTGAGGAGTAAAACATGAGAGTTCTCTCATTCTGTCTGTCCGTGTGTCTGCGTCTGTCTGCTTCTCAAATAAATTGAAAAACTTTTTAAAAAGACAATATAAAATTTAAAAATCCATAAACTTTTCAATGGTTCAAGAATAATTTTTTAATTAGTTGGTGTTTGGAAAATTCTGGTTCGTGTGTGGGCGGTCTCAGAGTTGTGTCTGTTAGCTGAGACCGAGTAAAACACGGCTTTGTGGATGGTGTTTACACTCCTTCCCGAGCACTCAAATCCCACACGGATCCCGGGGGAAAACCGGCTCGCTGGAGGAACACAAGAACTCCCAAGCCTAAGTTGAAGTTGCTTTTGGGGGTCAAGGCTGTGGAGAGAAAGAGGAAACCGCCCCACAGCGGTTCAGGGCTGAGCCCCTGTGCCCCGTGTCAGGGACCACCCAGCAGACCAACCCGACTGCCCCGGTTGGACCACTCCCGTCTTGTGGTCAGCATGGGACGTTTCCCGAGCCTCGCATCCCTCGGCCTCCAAAGTAATGGCACTGGGCCCTGGGGTGCATCAGCCGCTTCCTGGTTGTGTTCCTCGGTTCTGTCAAGCTGTCCCCCGATTCCCACCCGGGCTCTGCCGGGCTCTTGAATGATCACCAGCTGCCCAGAGAGCCGCCGTGAGCTTGAGCTCGGGCATCGCCTGGAGCAGCCGCAGAGCCACAGGGAGTGAACGGCAGCGTGGCCCCGGGGTTCCGACCTGCCCTTCGTGAGAGGTGGGAGCGAGAGGACGGTGGACGCAGTCAGAGCAAGAGACCCGGGCGCCATGGGGACCCGCGCAGCACAGCCGGGAGCCGGGGTGGACGTGGCGCCAGGCTGCGCTGTGGAGCACTCTGAGCAGGTGCTGGTGACGTGGCGCCTCGGGGTCTTGTCAGCCCAGTCCCTTACCTCTACAGGAGGGTGAGGAAGCTCCGGCAATGCACAAAACGCTTTCTTGTCTTGATTTTTCTTCTTGCTGAGTCCTAGGCAGACTTTGCTTAACTAAAAGATTTCTGTTGGTTTGTTTAAGATGTTCCTGTTTAATAGTGTCTTCCGCAAGATAAACAACAACAAACAAATAAAACAACAAAAACACTGTTGTCAGTTTTCTTGCACACAATACAGGCAGCAGCCACACATCATTTAATGGCGAGAATAAGTCTGATTAGCAGGCAAGGTGAGGCGCTCTAAGGAAATGGATCATTTCTCCAAAGGACACAATAGACATTCTTTTAAAAAAAGATTTAATTAACTTATTTATTTGAGAGGCAGAGTTACAGACACACAGAGAGGTCCTCCATCTGCTGGTTCACCCCCTAAGTGGCCACAACAGCAGAGCTGGGCCAATCTGAAGCCAGGAGCCAGGAGCGTCCTCCAGGTCTGCCATGTGGGTGTAGGGGCCCTGGAGCCTGAGCCATCTTCTGCTGCTGTCCCAGGCCATTAGCAGGGAGCTGGAGGGGACGTGGAGCTGCTGGGACTTGAACCGGCACCCACATGAGATTCCGGCACTGCAGGCAGAGGCTTAACCCACTACACCACAGCGCTGGCCCACAATAGAGGTTCTGAAATGCGCCACGTAGACCACAGGCTATTCACCTTCTTCTTTGGTGAGTGGTGATGCAGACTGCAGAGAAGAGCAATAAGATCCTGTGAGCGAACTGTGGACCGTCTTCCTGGCTCAGCTGGGTTTTAGCAGGGTGGGGACGTTGGCTCCGCACCAGGCTGGTTCTTGGGGCACAGCCTGTGCTGCTGAGTGCGGGGGCTCACGCCTCCTGTCCAGCTGTGTCTGGGTGCCTGTTTTTATCTTTTTTACCACCTGGGATCTGGTGCACAGTGGACGCCTAAAAATCCTCAGAAGATGCGTCCTGAGCCTCTCTTGGAGACGCTGGGTTTGGCTGCCTGTGGATTTGGCGTCTTGCTCACTTCCCCCAGAAGGGAGTGGGCACGGGTTCCAAGCTGTGTTAGCAGCCTCGTGCCCAGCTCCCAGCAGTCAGGGCTGAGGGCTGAAGGGTCGTGGTTCTGCCACGCTCGCCTGCGTGCAGTAAGGACGGATGTGGGGCTCTTAGGTGGGGATTTGCTTTGTCAGGCTGCTAATTCACTGACGAGGCCCGAAGATCACGCGACTGCTACAATACTGCATGGAGTCTGTGCCGTCAGAAACAACGTCAGCCTCTCACTGCCAGGGGATGCCAGGCACTTACACCTCTCTCAGTGCATTGAAGTTAACTTCGTGATCATTGAATTGCTACCGGTTCTGCCTTTTTGGAAAATATTAGGACTCACTTCCACCGAGGGGGAAATTCTATAAACATTTGGCACGTGCGTGCTAACGGTCTGTCTTTACGGATGAATAATGGAATGAACCGCACGCCCAGGACCCGCTCACCGCCGTTACTGCTCACCGGTGTGGAGAGGACGCCTGGTTGTTTCCAGCCGGGGTAGGCAGGGCACTGCCACGGACTTGGAGAGTTCCCAGGTGGAGGGCCCTGGGCTGGTCGTCCAGGTGTTGCAGCCTCTGGTGGGTTTGGCATCTGGAAGCAATGATGAGGTTGTGGGGAGATGGGGAGCTGTGCACCTGAGAGGGGACACCCAGAGCCAGGGAGCACTCGGCGGACCGGCGCAGAGCACCTGGGACAAAGTGTGCGGGATGACAGCGCACCACGGGGACACAAGTCACACTGGGAGGGGAGAGGAAGCCACGCCGCAGCCACCCCGGCGTGGAACCGAAATGCTTTCTAGTACCCGTTCAACAAGAGCGATGTGACGTCTTCCCGTGGAACCGCTGTGTTTACCAGGGCAGTGAGGCACAGAAATCACAACTGGGGGAAGAAAGCCAGGGCTGCCCTGGCCCCCTGAGGAGCGCTGCCCCCTCACCCAGTCTGGGGGGTTCTCAGACCACTGAGGAGCGCTGCCCCCACCGCCCAGTCTGGGGGGGGTTCTCAGACCACTGAGGAGTGCTGCCTCTACCGCCCAGTCGGGGGGTTCTTAGACCACTGAGGAGCACTGCCCCCCACCCAGTCTGGGGGTTCTCAGACCACTGAGGAGCACTGCCCCCACCGCCCAGTCGGGGGGTTCTCAGACCATTGAGGAGCGCTGCCCCCACTGCCCAGTCTGGGGGTTCTCAGACCACTGAGGAGCACTGCCCCCACCGCCCAGTCTGGGGGGGGTTCTCAGACCACTGAGGAGTGCTGCCTCTACCGCCCAGTCGGGGGGTTCTTAGACCACTGAGGAGCACTGCCCCCCACCCAGTCTGGGGGTTCTCAGACCACTGAGGAGCACTGCCCCCCCCACCCAGTCTGGGGGTTCTCAGACCACTGAGGAGCACTGCCCCCAACCCAGTCTGGGGGTTCTCAGACCACTGAGGAGCGCTGCCCCCACCGCCCAGATGGGGGGTTCTTAGACCACTGAGGAGCACTGCCCCCCACCCAGTTGGGGGGTTCTCAGACCACTGAGGAGTGCTGCCCCCACCGCCCAGTCTGGGGGGTTCTCAGACCACTGAGGAACACTGCCCCCACCACCCAGTCTGGGGGGTTCTCAGACCACTCAGGAGCGCTGCCCTCACCGCCCAGTCTGGGGGGCTCTCAGACCACTGAGGAGCACTGCCCCCACCGCCCAGTCTGGGGGCTCTCAGACCACTGAGATCACAGCGCCAGGCAAAGGCACCGTACTCTTCTCTGCGCTCGGAGTCCGATGGCTCTGCTCACTCGACATCACCAGTTTCCCAGAGAAAAACGTTAGACAGTCCGTCTGGGTGGACGCACTCCTAGCTACGGTTTACATGGAATGTCCAGCTGAGCCTTTGAGGAAACGATCAGTTTCTTCATGGTGCCTCCGCCCCACCTGCCAGCCCTTCGCTGAGCAAGGAACAGGCTCTCTCCACAACTGGAGAGAGGACAGCCACTGGGTCCCGGAGCCTCCTGCTGACTCCGGGACGTGGGTGGTGCCGTTTGCACCTGGGCCTGGGAGAGGCCGCTGGTGTTCAGGGAAAAGCCATTAACGGGCAATGTAAGAACTGCATTGCTTGCCACTGGGCATGCCCCGGCTCCAAGTCCCACAGGCCACAGACCTATTAGACTCAAGGGTCCAGCTGCTGGCTCACAGCGCACCTCCACCTAGTCGTCTCCAATAAATGTGCATGGGAGGTTTCCTGGGGGCTGAGGTTTTTTTTTTTTTTTTTAGATTTATTTATTTGAAAGTCAGAGTTACATAGAGAGAGAAGGAGAGGCAGAGAGAGAGAGGTCCTCCATCCACTGGTTCACTCCCCAGTTGGCCACAATGGCCAGAGCTGAGCCGATCCAAAGCCAGGAGCCAAGAGCTTCTTCCAGGTCTCCCACGTGGGTGCAGGGGCCCAAGGACTTGGGCCATCCTCCACTGCTTTCCCAGGCCACAGCAGAGAGCTGGATGAGAAGTGGAGCCACCAGGACTTGAACCGGTGCCCATATGGGATGCTGGCACTGCAGGCGGCGGCTTTACCCACTACACCACAGCACCGGCCCCAGTACTGAGTTTTGTTCGTGGAAGTTGAGATGGGCTGGAGAACATCAAAGTCAAGACTCCAGGGGAAAATTCCCCTCATTTCTCTCACGCATACCCTTCCCCAGGCTCAACCTAGGGACGAGGTAACTTCGGGGTCCTGTGTAGTTTCTCATTCTCCTTCCTTGGCTGCTCTGCCCCGGGGCTCACGGTGGGAGAAGGGACAGGGTCCTGGTTCCTCTGCTCAGGTTGCAGTCCTGTCATGGAGGCATCACCATCTAGGAGGCGCTCTTCACACTTTGGTGACCGGGAAAAAGCCACGCTTGGTATGCAACATGTTAAAGAGGGAGACATGCATTCAAATAAAACTCTCCAAAGAGAGCAATCTATTTGCAAGTTGATTGTTCTGCACAATTCTATTGGAATCCTCAGTGTAGGAGGCGAGGGATCAGGGTTCCAGCCGCCACCTCTGGCCCCAGCACCAGCAGCCGATCCTCGCTCTGCGATGCTTCCAGACGTCTGCACAGCTCTCAGGAGGGTCAGCCTCTGGCTCCGGGCAAGAGGACCAGGCCGTCTCCCCGGGCCTTCGATTTGACCTCCCGCTTGTACTGATTGTTTTGCATCATCTTGTCAGCTCTTCAATGTGTTTAAACAGATTTCTAAAACTCCCATTCCTTCCATTCCTCAGTGGGAGGGTTTCTAAGAACCGTGCGGGCATCCACTAGTAGAAGACACATTCCCATTTTAGAAGTAATATTTATTGAATGTCTGCTATGATCCAGGCAACAAAAACAAACAACCAGAACCCAGATGGCATTGTTATGATTTGAAGAGGATTCGGGTCTCCAAGCTCATGTCGATGTTTAAACCTCGAAGTCTCATGTTAACGGTTAATGGATTAATGGATTCCAGTTAATGGTTGATGGATTCAGGGTGGAAACTTGACCTAACCCAGGCATCTGGGAGAGGAGCCTGGTGGGCGGTTTCGCAGCACAGGGGCCTTGTCCTTGGAAGGTAGCTCTCGTGAGAAGGCTGGCCTCACAGCCCAGAGTGCTTCCCGGCTCTGCCTCCTGGCTCGCACTGTCACCATGATCCCGTGGTCTCACCGGATGCCTGAACCAACGGCCGCCTCAGCGTGGTCTGTGAACGTCCAAACCGCCAAGCTGAGAGCGCCCCTCGTCCCGCCGAAGCAGCTCCTCTCGGGCGCGTTAGTTAAAGCTGACAACACAGGTCCAAGCCACGTGGCCGCTGCTTCCTGGGAGAAGGGCAGAATTACCGCCAGAGGTACAACGCGCGTGCAGGCTGGAGATGGTGCCGGCTGGAGATGGTGCTGGTTGGAGATGGGACTTCCGGCACGGTGGGGTCCTCGCTCGTGCTGGTCAAGATGAGCAGAGACGATCTGAGCTGTTTGGAGACTGACAAAGGGTTCTCATCAGTTTGACAGGCATTTCTTTCAACAGTCTGTGGGAACCTATTAAGACATGGGATGCTCAGACAGAAAGTCCGAGGCAGCGGGGCCCCCCACTGGCACGGGCAGGAGCCGTCCCAGGGGGCTCGGCAGCTCCCTGGGATGGAGGACTCCTTCCAGCTGGCTTTGGTAGGCCGTAGACAATGGCGGGTCCCATTTCCCACAGCTCTCTGCTGGAGAAAGCCTAGTGGGGGTGGCAGGGCAGCCGGTGACTTGCACACATCTCTAGCTCCTCACTACAGACAGGGTCCGAGCAGGAAGCCGGCAGAGTGAGACCCCCTCCTGCCCCACCCCGGGCTGCACCAGAGCTGCTCCTGTGAGGACGCCCAGATTGAGGGCCCTTCCTGGGTAGGCTCTGCAGCAGCTAAAGTCTGACGAATCTCATCCTCTGCTGCGGTGGGACCATCTGCACCGGGTGGTGGCGGCCACAGGGCGATGGCATCGTCTCTCCAGCACAGCACCTGCTCTGTCGGCAGAAATCCAGGAGAGCCAGGCAGAGAAAAACGAGCCCCCGTTTCCCCAAGCTGCTGTTCTGCCGTGAGGGTTCTGCCCAGTGGAGGCAGGAACAGCCTCAACAACTGGGACTACTCGGTCCCTGCCCAGCGGCCGGCCTTCGTGTGGACCACGGCACGGAGAAACCGGCTCGC
>CM027392.1:56146509-56206609 GCA_015711505.1 Sylvilagus bachmani | reverse complement strand
AAAAAAAAAAAATCCTACAACTAGCATGATACTCTGTTTTGAGATGCTAGTCACTTGTCCCTGAAGATAAGAGCTGTATCTCTTTAAGACAAGGATGTCCCACCACACACTCCCTTTCAAGGTTGTACGGGAATGCAACAGTGAAGGAAAGCCAGAGAGGCAAATAAAGAAGTGCAGAGACTGGGAGGAGAGGAGCAGAACTCTCTACAGACGGCTCGACTATGCAGAGTGTACAGAAGAATCAGCAAGGATTATTCTGTAGTTACTAAGAAATTACGGTAAATATCCAGAAAACAAGGTGTCAGAAATGTGTAAGTGGAACGGAAATTAAAACAGAATACCAGGGTGGTCTTCTGCCCTAGGGGCTGGGACGCTCACGTGCCACGTGACGCCTGGCTCGGATTCCCAGCCCAGCTCCCGGATGCGGCTTCCTGCTGCTGCTGTAGTAGCCAAGACACTCGGTGTGGCTGAGATGACAACCCCCCCCCACACACACTGATCTGTAAATTCGATGTATTTTGAACTAAAATTCTATTTTGTAGATATTGACAAGCTGATTTTAAACTTTAAATGAAAAGTCACAGATCTCAGACTACCCAGCGTCACACATGAAGCTGATGGCTCACGCCTTCTCATCACGTCGTGCTAGGAAGCCGAGCTGCCCAGTGCCAGGGAAGCAGCGGGCAGTCAACAGAGCAGAGTGAAAAACTCGGGACAGGGGCAGGCGGGGCTGGGACGACTGGCGGTCCTCATGCGAGAGACAGGACCCCAGACCCGACTCCACGCCTTTGACCCAAGGCAACGCAAGACTGATGTGCAAGTGAGAGTTAACTGCGAGACAGTCGGACCTCTTGAAGAAATCCCAGGGGGACGTCCAATAGGATACCAGAATACAATCTGAATTAAGAGTAAAAATGTCAGACTTCATTAAAATTCAAACTTCGGCTCTGAAGAAAGATGGTGTTAGTAGAATGAAAATGAACATCAGAAAGAGGGAAAAGCTATTTCCAACACATACATTGGGTAAAAAAATTGTGTCCGGAATATAGCGGAGCCCCTAAAACCCTAAGACACTGAACAAACAAACACACGGCTCTGAGCTGACTCCTTGCCAACAGAGACGCCCGAGGGCACAGCCCCACGTGACCCTCTGGGGACTGCGTTATTAAACAAAACAAAACACAAGCCAACAACAAAACCACCCACTGACACTAGCGCTTGTGGGCGAGGCTGAGAACAGCAAGAACTGTGGTCCCTGCCAGTGGGGGCGGTGCAGACGGCCTCTCCCTACGGCGTGCGTGCATGTGTGCGAGTGTGCGAGTCGGCGCACTCCCTCTGCACCTCCTTCCTGCGCCGGCCTGGCCTGCAGTCTTTCTCGGCTGCTATGGCTCAGTTCCGTTCAAAGACCGTAGTAAAAGCCGGTGAATCCAGCTCGACAGGAAAGGGACGCTATTGTGGGCCTGCCTGGAAGACGGCCTTGACGTGAGCACCCCAGGGGGCTTCCGTTCGGACATGGGTACGGCCTGAGACCACATGACCCGCATGGGAATCGGAGCCCTTCAGGACTGTGTCTGACCTCGCCAAGTCTCCCTGAGGGCTGACGTCACAGGGGACCAGGGTGCTTGCTGTGGCCACCTCTGCAGCATCCTCACCCCCCTGCCTCTCCCCCACTCACCCCTCACGGCCAGGAGCCAGACGGGACTGGCCCGAAGACCAGGGAATGGCCCCTGCTCCGATGACCACGTGAGCACCTCCTGATCGGGAGGCTGTGAAGTTTCACGAAGCCGTGGCTGCACCGGTCAACACAGCAGCCGTTTGCTCTCGGTGACGCTGATCGGCCGCGTGCAGCAATGCATGTGAGGAGCTCGTCGTCTGCAGAGAGCCTGAGGCTTTCTGGGGACTGACAGCGCGGAATGACAGGCGTCCAGAGAGTGTGACTTCCGCCACTCAGCAGAGCAAACCGCAGGACGGCAGCGGCGCCTGGAGAAGGCCGACCTTGGTCTCGGAACCGAGGCGTGTCGTCTTCCCCTGAGTTGCTGTGCTGGCACGATCTCCCCGCCCGTGGGGCCGAGGGTGCAGCCGGGCTGGGCTTCCCCGAGGGGCCGCACCATCCCAGACTCGGAATTCTCCGGCCATTTGGACCCTCAAAGGCTTCTCGTTTCCTTGGGGGCGAGTAGAGATCCTGTCTGCCCCTTCCCTTTCCCAGAAGTTTCTCTTGCTTAGCCACAGTGCTCCCCCCCACACTTCCTGCCCAGGGGCCTGAACGCAGGATGCATTACGCTCCATCTTCTCCTGGCCTCGCAGGCCGGCTCGGCAGCGGCGGGTTAGATCTGGTCCAAGCCTCTTCTTGCTCAGCCTCCCGCCTCCTGTTCTCCCGACATAGGCGCCGGCTCCGCTCGGCCCCGCCTCCTTGCTGCGTTCCTTGCGGTGCGGCCACCGGCCAGGCGGCTCCTCCTTGCTGTTTCTTTCCTTGGCCACCTTCAGCCAGGGCATAGCCTAAAGCCTGGGCTCTTTGCAGTAGCTGTTGGTGAAGACCACAGAGGTCAATGCTCCTGATGACGCGGCCGAGAGGTCGCCGAGCCCTCATGCCCACAGAAACGCGCACCCTGTCCTCAGCTCCCGCCAGCGAGCCCCCGCTCACTCCCACGGGCAGCCCTGCGGGGCACAAGGTGAGTGGCTGGCTCCTTTTCCCAGCCCAGAAGTGTCCTCCACTCGCCCTCCCCAACTCAACTTGGTAGACCAGATTCTGCGATGGCCAGGTTCAAGTTCTCCATTGACTGTGGGATGTGCAAGGCCAGCAACAGAAGCCGCAAAGTGCTCCGGAGTTCACCGCGGGGGTCTGAGGTGGGTGGGCCTCAGGCTGCTCCCAGTCCCGGGCTCACTCCGGGGACGCCCGGCCTCTCTTGTGTGCTCAGCTGAGCCCTGGCTGGCAGCAGGAGGACCGCTTTGCAGCCACGGAACTGAGTGAGGACCACGCAGAGGAGGTCAGGAGGTCACTTCCTGCGAGTGTGTGCTGCCATTGCTGGTGTTTGGCCGAGACTCGCGGGCAGGCGGGGCCGTGGGCAGGACACCTCCAGGGGCGCTCTCCTGGGGCCTGGGTAGACGCGGATGGCCCTGGCGCAGGGCATCCCAGGACACTGGGAAGGGAGGAGAGCTTATGTGGCTTCCCCGGGTCAGTCCTGAGTCAGGAGTAAGACGGAAACGGAGGAAGCTGTCAGTTATTAACCAAGCCCTGGCCTCTTGGGACCCGTTGCTCCTGGGGCAGCTGCAGAGAGAGCGGCGTGACTCCTCCGCGTTTGCGTGCGGCCCGGGCTGCCTGCTGCAGACTGCGGGTCCACAGGCTCTGGCCGGCGTCCACTCGTGTGTCTATTCTCCAACATGTTTACACGGCAGCGTAGACGGGGTGGGGAGAGGAAGAGGGAGGGGGGAGGGGGGAAAAGAGGGAGCGGGGAGAGAGAAGGGGTGGGGGAGAGGAGGAGAGGGATGGGGAAGGAGTAGGAACCAAAGGAGCATTTTCCTAGAGGCCACGGGAAACACCTTCACGCACCAACTCGTCCCGAATGGCTCGCACAAGCCCGCTGCCACACCCCAATGGGTCTTGCACGGTGCCTTGCACAGGCGCCTAACTCTCGCCTTCATCTGAGAGCGAGCCGTGCGGTGTGCAGGCTGGGCGGGGAGCAGCAGGCCCCTGGCCACGATGCAGGTGCCATTGGCAGCAGAAAGAAAACTGCATGGACTTCCCGCACAGCCCTTGCCCTGCGCACGTGGAACGCTGTGGCCTTGGGCTCTGGACCCGCCCCCGGGACGGTTTTGCCCAGGAAGAGAAGCGATGTCCTTGTTCCACTCCCAGAGGAAGCCCCCGAGCTCCGGGCCACATGGCAGCGGTTCAGCTTCCAAATATAGTGGCTGTTATTACTCACACATGGCGCGGCCCAGGGCCACCGGCACATGGGGTTTCTGATGAGACAGAGATGTTGCCCAAGGCTTCTCGACTGGTTTTGCTGTGACACAGTTGGGGGGGGGGGGCCCTGGGAACAATCAAGTCCCTTGCAAAACGCTTTGGTCGATTTTCAGTCGATTGTTAAATGTTTCCTTCTTTGTGCTACAAGAATTGCAAAAGGAATGCCAGTGTGGGGTTAGGAGTTTTCAATAAAGTCTTCCTTTTCAGAATTTGTATTATTTATTTACTTTTTTAAAAAAGATGAGTTTATTTGAAAGACATAGTTACACAGAGAGAGACAGAAAGAGAGAGAGGAGAGAGAAGTCTTCCTTCCTCTGGTTCACTCCCTGAATGGCAGCAACAGCCAGGGCTGGGCCAGGCCGAAGCCAGGAGCCGGGAGCTGCTTCTGGGCCTCCCACGTGAGTGCAGGGCCCAAGCACTGGGGCCATCCTGCACCGCCGTCCCGGGCCGTCAGCAGGGAGCTGGATCGGAAGTGGAGCAGCCGGGACTCTGGTGTGCGGTGCAGCTGTGGCTTGACCGGCTACACCGAGCCTCTGGGCCCCTTCAGTAGACGCCTTCAGCCACGAAGTCAAGTGCTGTCTCGCTCATGGTCGTCTTGACTTGGTAGCTTCAAGACCCAGTGCTGGCTGCCACCGGCAGTCAAGATCTATTGCTTTCCCTGTAACACGCACCACGTCTGAAGGCACGACACACCGTGCCCTGGAGGGGGACTGAGTGCCGCTGTTCTCGGGGCTTTGTCCTGGGGGAGGTGACTGCACCAGCAGAGAGCAGGAAACAGGTGCTGTCCTCACCCACGGCACAGCCACAGTTGCGCCGTGTGGAGGCCAACATCTGATCTTCTCTCCACACCCTCACTAGGCCGTAAGGATCAGGCGTTGCAGCCAGAGAAGCCACGGGGAGACCGGAGCAGCTCAGAGCCCCCGGGGAGATGTTGGGTGGCGTCTTGCCCGGGAGACCTGGCCAGGCAGGATATGTGACTGGAAGAGTTCTGTCTCAAATCACCTGGGCTGAGCCACAGACACCGGCTCAAAAGGGAGTTTTTAAAAATTTTTTTTATTTATTTTTTGACAGGCAGAGTTAGACAGTGAGAGGGAGACACAGAGACAAAGGTCTCCCTTTTCTGTTGGTTCACCCCCCAGTGGCCGCTATGGCCGGCGCATTGCAGTCGGTGTACCGTGCTGATCCGAAGGCAGGAGCCAGGTGCTTCTCCTGGTCTCCCATGGGGTGCAGGACCCAAGCACTCGGGCCATCCTCCACTGCACTCCCGGGCCACAGCAGAGAGCTGGCCTGGAAGAGGGGCAACCGGGACAGAATCCGGCGCCCCGACCGGGACTAGAACCCGGGGTGCCAGCGCTGCAGACAGAGGATTAGCCTAGTGAACCGCGATGCTGGCCTCAAAAAGGAGTTAATCAAGAGCGAGAATTCTGCTTGAAAGCCGCTGGAAGAGAGAACGCTACCTTTTCTCAGCCACTGAGTTTTGAATCCATGAATTCCTTTATCCCCTTCACTGAGGAACAGCCCCTCTCCCAGACGGGACTGCTAGGCAGGAGGAGCAACTAGAGGGAGAGTGTCAGGTGGCTTCTACTTGTGCATTTGCGGGAAAGAGGAATTAGGAGCGCTGAACACATAGTCAGTTACAGGCGTTAGAGTTCAAAAATCGTGACTTTATGATGTGTTTATATTCCACTTCACAGTCGGGAAAAACTGAAGCTGTAGATAAGATTGTCCTGACTTCGCTGTGGGAGTCAGGGAGCTGGAAACCATTGCAGTGGACGTCAAAGCTGGTCAGCGCCATCCTTGCCTAGCGCACTGTCTGCAAACCTGGGCAAGTTCCCCCCCCCCCGACATCCTTCTCTTGGAGACCAGGATGCCACGTGGTCAGCAGCCCCCCCCCCCGCCCCAGCCAGCAAGGCCCTGGACGGCTGCTCAGCCCTGGAGAAGACCTCAGACCCTCTGATGATCTTACTTCCTCGCTCCATGACGTTAAGTCACGGTGGCCGCCACTAGAGGAGCACGCACGGGAGGGAGAGAAGGGGGAGGGGCCGCCCCTCTCCCAGACACCCGCCAGTCCTCCTCCGTTCATCAGTGCGCCCCTCCCTGTCTTGCCTGTCCCCATGTCTGCGACCTCCAGCCTCCAGCAGGTGGAGAAGTTGATTCTCCAGCAAGGCGCTTGCTTCTCCACTCTGTGGCCACTGGATAAAGCCTGGGCCGTTGACACTCAGCTCCTGCCAGGACGGGGGCTGCCTCCCGACTCCCACCTGGACAGCCTGGGGCTGCTAAGTGAGCGGTGGGCGGGTTAGGATGGGAACGAGAGATGTTGGACATCGCTGTGGAATCGCTGCTGGCGGAACCACACACCTTGGGGGGGCTTCCAGTAGGCGTGTTCGGGGTCCAGTAGGACTTGTCTCCCCCAAACTGATGCAGATGCTTGAACTCCGATGTCTTGGTGCTGTGGGTGACTGGCCAGGGCGGGGTCCTGATCTAATTATGGCATCTACAAGCGGGTCCTGTGGGCGGTCTCTGGGTCGCTGAGGACGTGCCATTGGAGGGTGGTTCTCCAAGAGGGTGAACACTGAGTTCAAGTGTATCCTGGCTGTGGGCTCTGCTCCCTGGTCCACCACGTGGCCACTCTGTGCACCCACCATGGCCAGCCTTCACAGACACTGAAGTGGGGCTCCCGGTCCTGCACGGCAGCCCCCCCCCCACCAGCTGAAGCTCCTCTTGGGTGTTTTTGCTATTGAAAAGGGGACACATTCAAGGCAGGTGGGTGTGTGCGCTGGTGCTCCCAGAGGCCCGAGGCAGGAGTTCCCTGTGGGGTGAGGACTGGCTCCGGGGAAGCATCCGTTTGGAAAAACCTGCAGGTGGCTCCTTCTCGTGTATGTGTCCCACGGGGAGGACTGCAGGGTTTCGTGACCGGTCTCCTGGGTTTACCCTTTGGGGCCCAGGTTACAAAGGCTTGACTTCCTTCCCAGGCCTCCTCCTACCGTCCTTGGGAAAGTGTGACCGCGGAAGGGCCAGACGTCTCAAAACACAAACAACAGGGCTTCCAAACGGTTGTCACCAGAGGCTGGCGCTGTGGCCTAGTGGGCTGGGTCTCTGCCTGCAGCACTGGCATCCCGTATGGGCGCCGGTTCAGGTCCCGGCTGCTCCTCTTCTGATCCAGCTCTCTGCTGCGGTCTGGGAAAGCAGCGGAGGATGGCCCAGGTGCTTGGGCCCCTGCACCCACGTGGGAGACCCTGAGGGGGCTCCTGGCTTCGGCTCGGCCCCGTTGTGGCCATTTGGGGAGTGAACCAGCAGCTGGAAGATCTCTCTCTGTCTCCCCCTCTCTGTCTGTAACTCTGCCTCTCCAATAAACAAACACACACACAGAGTTATCACACAAACATGCTCCGAGTTCCACCCCGCCCTCCGTCACCCATCCTCAGGCTCCGTAAGACAAAAGAAAAGGAAACGGCTGAGTGGACAGGAAGTTGGGTTTAAAGTTTCATCCAGGTACATTTCCTGGGGAAAAGGAAAAAAAAGAAACACCGGATTTGATCCTGTGAAAGATCCTCGCGGTGTCGGCCATCTGAACATGCAGGAAAATGGACGTTAACCGGCCCGTCCGTGCGGGAAGGCGGGAGGCCGTGAGTGCCGGATGGCATGAGGCGGGCACCCCGTGTGTGCCTCCCCCGCTGGGCTCGCTGGACTCCCAGGACGGACTCCAGCCGGCTGACCCCAGGCTGACCTGCCAAGGATGCCAAAGAGAAGCAAGCCACATGGCTGCCCCACCCCTCCGGCCACCCCAGGGATCAGGCTAAGGGCGATTGCCATCCAGGCTGAACGACCCGCATTCAGCGCTGCTGAACCGTTTCGCCGCAGCTCGGATGGCGGCGTGATTGACGCGTAAGCCTTGCACCTCTTCCAGGTGCTCATTGTGATGGGTTTGGACATGCGCAGGCCTCCATGACGCCGTCACCGTGATGAAGGCAGACAGCGTCGTCGGGCGCTGTGTGCGAGCATTTCCCTGCAGTAGGAGGGCATCTTTCCTCCTGCGTTAAGGTGCACGGTGCAGGGATGAACCTGGGGATAGTGCCGAGCTACCCAAGTTTCCCTCTGCAGAGGCAGAGTCTGGAAACAGGACGTTCCCAGGGGGAGCTCGTCCAGGGCCCACCGGGGTGCTGTCGGTAGCGCTGTGCAGACAGATGCCCCGTGCACTCACACTGGCCGGATGGGGCACCCTGGGAGGACCCCAACGAGCAACCCAGCAGAGGAGCCACGCATGAGCGCTGGGCCAGTGCCCCCGTGTGGGTGTTTATTCACATACACGGACGAGGACCGCTCGGCAGCACTTCTCACGGCAAGCGTCTTCATGTTTTAACAGGAATGAGTCCACACAGGGTGTGCAAGGGAGTGGGACTGTCCAGCCCCGGGACACACGGTCCTCACTCCTGATGAGACTGAGCTCCCGTCGGGAGGTTGCCTGGGGTCAGGCCCCCTGCTCCGTGCCTTTGCTCTGGCCTCACTGTCGTCCCACGGCCTGAGGGCAGCACGTTGACTTCAGTGTGGGGACCAGTGCCCGGGCAAGGCCCCCAGGGGCACAGACGCGCAGAAGGCCTGGCTGCCCAGCAGTGCCACCAGAACCCCCGACGTTCTAACGTAAGACGGTCCCCTGCGCCACGGGCCACCCTGCTCTGGGTTGTTCCATGGTGCTTGCCAGAGCTCGGGTGTCCTGAATCCTCTCAGGCTGCAGCGGGGAGCCACTGGCTCGTTCCAGTGAAAACAGAACAAAAGAGGAAGTGACCCGTGCGTGTCCGGTCCTCAAGCCTGCTGGTAAAGTCTCTGCAGACTGCGCTGCCCTAAGACGAGCGAAGTCGATGCGAATGGGACGCGTGGGTGATGAAGAGAAGCCGCCCCTCGGTGTTCCCGCACGGTTAGCATCAGCCGTGTCCTCAGGCCCAGGCCTCGACATCCGAACAGGCCTGCAAGGCTCGACCCCGTTTCCTCTGTGCTGTGAGTTCAGCACCTTCCCCAAAGTTGACTGCAGATGTCCTTTGCTTCCCTTAAACTACGAAGTAGTCATTTTTTTTTTTTTCATTAGCCTTTTATGCTTGAATCCAAACAGGAGAATTTCTGAAAATGAGGGGTCAGTCCGAGGGGGGGTTAGCTTTGGCCCCACCAGAAACGGCCCTGGAAACGTTGTCCTGGGGCAGCCTGCTGAGGCCCCTGGAGTGAGTCTGAGCTCAGCGGCCCCGTGCAGTGCCTGGAAGGTGGCTGTGGCTCCGTCTTCCGGGCGAGGCCAAAGCAGCTGCACGTCTTGCCTTCTGCTAGGCTGAACCTGGAGTGCTGTGTTCTAATGTAACCTTAGTTAGCCAGATAAGGCCTCTTCAAGTTTAACGTTTTTCCCTCTGTATCTGTTTCCTCCCGTGGTCCAGCAAAGGCGTCAGATGCATCTGAGAATCTTCTCTGCCGAGGACAGCCCGTGGCGACACAGGCGTTCTGCCTGGCGAGCCTCGCACCTGCCCGATGTCCTAGCTGCATGGAACACGTGCAGCACAAGCCGGTTCCTACAGGTTGTCCCATTTGCTGCGGCATCTTTGCCCGATCGTCACAGCCTTGGGTTTCATCTCCCGCTCAAGACCAAGAAGGTGGACTTCTCTACTTGTTAGGTTTACTCGTGTTTCTTCTTTTCTCCAGGAAATGTAGACGGAACCTCTATTTGCCGTTAGCTTATGGATGGATGGCTATGGTCTGACTCTCCGATCTCTATCGCAAGGCATAGGAGTTGACATTTGTGAGGCACGCTAAATCAATCTGCGTGATGTGGTCCCTAAGTACTTACTTTATTCTTCCTAATAACCAGAGAGAGAAATGAACTGTGACCCCCAGTGCAGCTGATGAGACCGAGGGCCGTTGTCTGCAGCGTTCTCAGAGCCAGAGTGAAGAGGCTCACCCAGAGTCCTCCTGAGTTCTAGGAGGGGCCAGGCAGCCAGACGCAAAACGAAGCCCCTCCAAAGGAGGGGAAGAAAAGCAGGACATCAAAGGGAAGGCTTGTCGGAATTCCTTATCTTCCATCCAAATCATCCCAGACTGGTCTGGGGGGAAGGGGTGGGCGGGGAGAAGAATCTGCGGGGCCTGATCCCTCCCTGGCCTGATGGGATAGCAGATAGAGGTGATGTAGGGACTGTGCACTCCCTCCTGGTGGCTGCCAGTTTGTCCAGGTTCTGTCTGCGCAGACGGCCGGCTGTGTGTGGGATCATGGGTCCCTCTGGGCTCAGCAGAGCCCTGGGGGCTGGACTTAGAGCTTCCTCTCACCTGGGCATACAGTCCGCGGCTCCCAGAGGCCCCTCCCTCGGGGGGGTGGAATGCAGGACGAGCACTTCTGCCCGATTCCTGGCGCCGAGCCCCCAGCAGGAAACTGGGAAGTAGTAAGAGCGTCCAGCACGTCCCACCGACGTGCAGATGCCAAGTTATTCACCCTCGGGTCTGGGGCAGCAGCAAACCAGGCACTCGTCAGGTCTCGCTTTCAGTTTGCCTTTTGTGGTCCTAAGCAGATTGAACTTACAATGTTTTCATCACAGCTACAGTCAGCCCTCAGTGCCTCCGGAAGCCAGCTCCAGGATCCCCTCCCAAAACCAAAGTCTGTGCACACTCAAGTCCCTGGCAGAACGTGCAACGTCCCGGGCACACCTCCTGCACACCCTAGCTCACCTCCGGGTGACGGAGCAGCCAGTGCCAGGTGAAGTCCATGTTGATAGCTGTTCCGGGAATGGCAGCGAGACAGAAGGTCTGTACGTTGGGCCATCTTCCACTGCTACCCCAGTGCAAACAAGCAGTCGTTTGTCTAAGACGTTTGTCTGCAGTCGGTTGAATCGGCGAGTGCGGAACCTGCAGATACGAGGGCCAGGCTGTGTTCCTAAGCACACGGATGCCCCGCCCTAGATCCCGAGCAATTTCAGCACAGACAGCACCAGAGCGACCTGGGGACACGTGTGGGCTTCGTTCCACAGGTCGTGTCCCAGGCAGGGCTGGTGCACGGGGCTGCTGTGCAGTGACAAGCGGGTCTCCGTGTCGTGCGGCGAGTGGAACGGGAAAGTGAGCCTTCAGGGCTGAGTCCCGCTGAACTCACTGAAGTCGTTATCCCTTGTCTTGTCCACAGCCCGCCTTCCCCCGGCCCCGACGCACACAAGCTGCTCTCGGTGGTTCTGACCCATGCCCTCCAAATGTGATCCATTCGGGTGGACCTCGTGGGGCTTAGCATCGCAACAGCAAAGTCCCACCCCGCCCCGAGCGCTGCGAGCACTCAGCTCACTCCATCTTGAGTGACCCCTTCCTGCTTCTGTGTCCACGGGAGGAAGCGCCTCTCTCCCTGCCCCCACGGATGCCTCACTCCGGGGACCCACGCTGATGACCCAGAGGCTGTGTGATCGGCTCTCCTGTGTCACGTGTGTAGGGGGACCTCACCCTCCTAGCAGAAGGCAGGGGCCCCAGAAGATGGCTAAGTGCGCTGAGGAGCAGCCGTGCCTTGCTGGTGAGCTGAGAGGCCATCTCTCCGGCACACGCACGCTCACTGCTCCTCAGCGTGTGACAAGTGAGTACGCTCAGTCACACTGGCGACAGCTCCCAGACACCCAGCAGTTTCAACATGGCCTCTTCTTTCTAGGATCCTGGGCGCCATTCTTTTGGGATTTTGAATGCAGGGCATCACTGTTGATTGTTGCATTGACAAAAGGGCTCGGGCCCTCACCTTCCCGGGAGACGTCCGTGTGCTCCCAGCACCGCCTCCCACGTTACAGATCCTGAGGGACAGGAACCACCCTCCCCTTTTCTGAGGTCAGTGTCAATGACTCCCCGCGTCTCTCTCCAGCTCCTTCAAACTGTTCGGGACAGGACTGGAGGGCTCATTGCTGGTTCCCCATTCATCCTGCTCACCCAAGGGTCCGCCTCGCTGGCCGGGGCACTGACCCCATCCAGGCCCGGTTCCTGTCCCGACCATTCCTGCTGGCTTCCGTCTCTTGGTCTGAGGAGTGTGTGCTGAAGTCATGCTGTGCTGTGGTGCACACGGCTCTGCCTCACCACCCGCCCCTCCCCTGAGACGTGCCTACGGAGCCCTGCGCACCCGTCAAGACTCAACGCACACACTGGGGCGGGCGCTGTGGCGCAGCGGGTTAACGCCCTGACCTGAAGCGCCGGCATGCCATATGGGTGCCGGTTCTAGTCCTGGCTGTTCCTCTTCTGATCCAGCTCTCTGCTATGGCCTGGGAAAGCAGTGGAAGATGGCCCAAGTGCTTGGGCCCCTGCACCCATGTGGAAGACCAGGAAGAAGCTCCTGGCTTCGGATCGGCTCAGCTCCGGCCATTGTGGCCATTTGGGGAGTGAACCAGAGGATGGAAGATGTCTGTCTCTACCTCTCTCTGTGACTCTCTTTCAAATACATAAAATAAATCTTAAAAAAAAAAAAAAAAAAAAAACAGAGAGAAGAGCCACGAATGAGATGGAGCAAACAGGAAGTGTGAAGGCATTAGCCCCACACACACGAGGGGCGTTTCTTGCTCGCAATCCGCGGTCCTTCCAGCCACGGCAGACACGGCGTGTCACACGAGGGACGTGGGGGTGGGTAAGGAGGAGCAGGGTGGCTGCCGTAACCCTGCACAGGCACGGCGCGTGCTCACAGGGCACAGCCGTTGCAGGCCTGAGCTCGGAGTCCTGGTGGGGTTCTTTGTCCACAGCAGAGCAGCTGGAAGGCGTGGGGAGCGCGGACGGGGCGGGCGGCTGTTTGTCTCCGGCTGGCCGCGGGCTGTCGGTGTCCGGGCTGACATGGCGCACTCATCTGAGGGGAGGCGCTCAGGCTCCTGGGGAGCAGACAAAAGACCCTGAGGCAGGACTGTGAGGGAGCTGGCGAACCACGGCAGAGAGGGGGCAGGCGCCATGAGCCTGCAGGAGACGTCGGGTGCAGCCGGGGCCCTGGGCCAGCCGGGCTCCACAGGATTCTCACGCTAAGAACGCGTGGTGAGCAGCTCACGTGTGTCCCTCTGCTCTGCAGCGCCAGCAGGCTGTCTCAGGTTTCGCCTCGGCGTGACGCAGCAACACGGTCCTGTGGATGCTCGGTCCCTGGGGTCGTCCAGGTGGCTCCTCGGTTCCCAGGCCCAGTAGAGGGTGTGAAAATCCAAGCTTTCTTTAATCGGAAAGAATGTCATGCAAGCGCTGATTTTCCATGCAAATTCACCAAGACGGATTTGACATTTAATCCTCAAAACCACAATAATCTAACACAGTGCGTTTCATTTTTTCCACAGAAACCATACAAAATTGCACACAAATCCTCCTCGTCCAAGGGAACATGCTTTGTAATAAACTCGAGGAGTTTGGGAAGAATCAAGAATGTTTACGAGAAGGTAAGAGGACAGTGGGTAGCGGGCTGCAGACGGCCCTCCCGGAGCTGTTTGGTGTTGGCTTGGTGTGTGGGTACGCGGGTGGCTCAGGTCTTTCGGGAACCGTTTCTTCCAAATGAGAGGTGGCTGGGGAGGTGGGATTGCAGAAAGCCACAGAGGCTACTGCCAAGTCACCTGACCTTGACCTGACCAGGAAGAAAACAGAACAGAACCAGGAGCTTCTGTAGACAGGGGGCGTTGGCGGCACGAGCAGCTTGGAAAGTGTCTAGGAACCCGCAGTATTGAACAAAGTCTTCGTGTGCGAGGAGTTCCTCCGGGCATCCCAAGATGGACGGACGGGCTCCCGTCCTCCTCAGGGGAGAATCCTTCAGCACAGGACCTACGTGGCCCTACCACCACGCCCACGCCACCACCTCCAGCATGATGCTGGGCACCTGGCTGTCCTGAGTCTCGGGATACACACACACACATGCACACACACAGCTCACACGCACCACACAGTTACATGCACAGACATGCACACACTCACACAGCCACATGTATACACACATGCGCACAGTCACATGCATACACACACACATGGACACACAGTCAAACACACACAGTCACGCACACACACAGTCACGCACACACACAGGTACACACGTGCTGCTTCTTGGATGCTGTGTGTCCGCTGCTCCTGTGTGCCAGAGGCTTGGCCTCCCGTGTGGCGGGGTTGAGGTGGTAGAACCCCTGCAAAGCGGGTCCTAGTGGAGGTGGTCAGATCCTGGCGGACCAAGGAGGGGTGAACACGGTCTCACACGGCAGTGAGTGCCCCTGAGGTCGGGCTGTTATAAGCGTGGCCCCGGACCCCTGCCAGTCTCGTGCTTCTGACCTCCCCACGTGCTCCTGCCACAATGCCACCCGCATGTCGCCATCAGTCGGGGTCAGTCCAGAGGACAGAGATGGGGTCTTACCGTGGACTTGCAGCCTCCAGAACTGAGTGAAATAAACCTCTGCCGTGTCGCCAGTGCCAGACTTTCTGTTGCAGCCGCAGAGAGACTAAGGACCCTGGCGCGCACGTCAGCTCCAACAACGTCCCTGTCCAGTGCACAGCGGACAGCCCAGTGCAGGCTGACAGAGTCCCAGCAGGGGCGGCCGGCGGCCAGCGTGGCGCCTGCACCCTCACAGGTGTCCCGGGGGCCAAAGCAGGGTGTGGCATCTTCCTGGGTCACAGTCACCTTCGAGATGGTGCATCTTGGCCAGGATGAACCCAGGAACTGGGAATTTGGGGCTCACCTAATACAGCCAGCACCTGCTGTGTCTCAGGGTGCCCCAAGGCAGGACCCGAGGCAGGGACCAGAGCCGGGGCTTGAAGCAGCATTCCGGTGTGGAGTATCCGTGCGGGGTAGGAGTGATGAGGGGGAGGGAGCAGGCAGGAGCGGGGCGTTTGAGGGAGGGACACTGGAGTGCTCACGGGCCCAGGGCTGACAACTCCTGGGGCAGCAAATCGTGGCTGAGAGGAGGGGATTCCGGCACCGTAGTCCCAGCGGCGCCACCAGAAAAGGACTCAGGTCTTTGGGAAGCAACGTCCGACCCGAGGACTCTGGGAAGGCATGTGAGGGCTCCCTCCACGTGGTTCCTGCAAGCTGTGAGCATGCAGCTCCGGAAATGTCTCAGCCGCCGCATGGCCACGCCTGCCCTGACCGGTCACCAGCACGCGCCCGAAGCCTCTCCTTCCCTGCGTGACCTTTGGCATTTCCACGGCCGACTCCGACCGCCGCTGCCACACTGCCTCTCCTGTCGCTGCCACCAGCCAGGACTCAGGCACGCCCATGCTCTGGAGCCCGGGGGACACTCCTCTGCATCTGGGCATCCCGCAAAGACCCCAGAAGCCCCCCGCATCACTGCACATCCTGGGCCGGGGCCGACGGCGGCTGCTCGCTCTGTGCACTGTGTGCCCAGCGTTCCTCCTGCGTCTGGCCCTGCTCTTGGACCTCAGCTGCACAAAGGCGCTGCCAGAGGGAATGCACTGTCCGACGGAGGAGCTCACAGCTCACCTCCGCCGTCAGAGGGGAGCACCGAGAACCGGCAAGGACCACAGGCTCAGGCGGCCAGGGGAGCCCCGGGCGTCGGGGTGCTGCCCCGACCAGAGGCCCGGGCAGCGCCAGCTGGTCCTCCACGCCTACCCCCAGCAAGGAGCCTTTCTCTTTGTCTACACAGGTACGGCCCTCCGAGCTGCGGCTTTTCTCGTCTCCTCCTGGTGCCGCTGAGTCTTGGTCTGTGTCTGGGGACCTGGCAGGTCCTCACATGCGCCCGCTGAGGCGCTGTGACGTTCTGGTAACTGGGGCACGAGTGTCACAGACCCCGAGGCAGGAAGTCCCCGAGCCTGACAGCGGGCGCGCAGCGCCCAGGGCTGGCACCGGAGCTGCAGGCCTCGCCCTGGCCCCGCCTCCCGCGGACCCTCGGCCGCTCCCCACCGGCTCCGGCTTCTCCGCGTGGGCTGCATGGCCCCAGCATGACTTCCTCTGTCCGGACAGCTGTCCAAGTATTACAAAAAATAAATAAAGCTATCTGGGGTTTCCTGCTGCCCTGGCTAGCCTCCCATCAGTCCAAAAACATTGTCTGCGTGGACAAGGTGGAGGTCCCAGCGTCAGGCCTGTGTGTGGAAGGGACTCTGCAGGGCATGAGCAGGGCAGCGCGGGGCCCTGCTGCTGCGGGTCCTCGTCCAGGGACTCCTGCTGAGCCGATGGCCGCAACCTCTCAGCGACCTCGTCTGCGGTTGGCTAATTAAGCCTTCCCAGCCAAAGCCACGGTGAGTTTACGTTCCTCCACTTCCACTTGCGCTGCGTGACCTTGAGGTTCAGAGCCGAAGCTGAGTCGGATTGCTTGTGTCCTTGTGCTAGGAAAAAAAAAACAAACGTGGTCTCGTTTTCTCATTTCACAAATGAGACAGAAACTCCGGGAGGGCTAGGAGCCCTCAGCACTCATGTGCAGGCTTGTTCATGGTTTACAGCCTGAACGTGAACCGTGTCTTCCATCTCCCTACGGAGCCCCCAGGAACATAAGGAGTCGCCCCGTTTCATGTGCGCATCCAGGACAGAGTGCGTGTGGATGCTCGCGGGAGATCACAAATAGTCCTCAGAAAGCCTCCCCCAGCGCCGGGGCAGTGCTGAGCCGGGCAGTTCACAGGCAGGTGCCCCGGTGTCTTTGGCTGGGAACTGGCTCTCCAGGCCACAGCAGTCATCTGATTTCCCAGACTGGCAAAGCCGCCGAGCGGCCCGGCCGTGCGTGCCGCCACCCTCGGCCCTCTGGGGCGTGCAGGCGTCCGTCCAGCCACACCGGGTCTGAGCCCGCCTCCTCGGACGGAGGGGAAGACACCCGGCCAGGCCAGTTCTTGCCTTCTGTTTTCTTTGTCTTAGTGGATCGGTTTGTGCAAGAATTAGAGAGTCTGTGTCGACCTTGACAGCTCAACCCGGCTTGCGTTTCCATGATGAAATGTGGACCCCAGGGAAAGCTGTTGAGACGGAAACTCACGCTGCCACGCAGAGGGAGACTGCCGCCCTGCGACGGGAGCGCCGAGAGCGAAGCGTGGGCCCACGTGCCAGTCTGCCTCGGCCACTCCTCCCGTGCCCGAGGGCCTCCGCGCGTCCACCGATGAGCTGCTGCCCCGGGATACCGAGCCGTCTGCTCCCTGGCGCGCGTTTGTCCCCGCACCCGAGTGTGAAAGAAGCCGAAGCGTGTGCTTACCTGTCTGCTAGCTTTGCAGTGCGACCACCGGCCCCCCAGCAACGAGTTCCCACTGCAGCCCAGGGCCACTTCAGTCCCCACAGCATCTCCTGCTGTGGGGCCATGTCTGTGCCCCACCCCCCGGGGCTCAAAGGTCAAAACCCACCCCCAAGAGGCGGGACCTTTGGCAGGGGATAAAGTCCTGAGGGCTGCACCTGGAGAAGCAGTGTCCTTATCAAAGAGACTCCGGGAGCTGCGCTGGCCCCGACCACGGCGGCGGACACGGCCAGGAGGTCCGTCTGTGGCCAGGAAAGGAGCTCCCTCTGGGGCCACAGTCTGCCACTGGGTGTGGTCTCCACCCCATCCTCCACAGCTGTGGGAATCCGTGATTTTGTTCACAAGCCACGGAGCCTGTAATGCAGCTGTGGAGCAGCCACGCCCGTCCCCGTCATGATGGGCCACGTGTGTGATAGTGGTTCCATAAGACCACCGTGGAAGTGGGACCTGCCCGTCTCCTGGGACGCCACATACAGGGCCACGTTCCTGTCGCTGGGACAGTGCACACAGGGCCACGTTCCTGTCACCAAGGGACGCCACACACAGTACCACGTTCCTGTCGCTGGGATGCCACACATAGGGCCACGTTCCTGTCGCAGGGACGGTGCAGCTGTCCTGACGTCGTACGCAAGGCCTTCCTCTCGGGGCTCTGGTGCAGCTGCTGTGAGCAAACCTGCTGCGTTGCCAGGCCCGTGGAGACAGCACCTGCGAGATGGAGACACTCACAAGGCAGCACCACAGTGAACAAGGCTGTCCCTGGTTGATGTATTCACGCTACTTCTATTTTTTTTAAAAGATTTAGTTATTTATCTGGAAGGCAGAGTTACAGAGAGGCAGAGGCAGAGAGAGAGAGGGAGAGAGAGAGAGAGAGGTCTTCCATCTGCTGGTTCACTCCCCAGATGGCCTCAATGGCTGGAGCTGCGCCAATCTGAAGCCAGGAGCCAGAGCTTCCTCCAGGTCTCCCACGTGGGTGCAGGGGTCCAAGGACTTGGGCCATCTTCCACTGCTTTCCCAGGCCACAGCAGAGAGCTGGATCAAAAGTGGAGCAGCTGGGACTCAAACTACGCCCACATGGGATGCCAGCACTGCAGGCAGTAGCTTTGCTGCTACGCCACAGTGCCGGCCCCCACTCTATTTCTTATTATTTTCAAGCGCTCACATACTTATTAGAAAGATAGTTAACTGCAAAACAGCCTCGGGCAGATCCCCAGGTGGGGTCCAGGAGAAGGTGCTGTCGTCACGGGAGACGGCAGCTGGCTCCATGCGTGTTCCTGCCCCGGTGCCGTCTCCAATGGGATGAGCCTCAGACTTGGAAGACAGCGATAGCAATGACACTGAACCCGTGCAGACCCAGCTAACGTGTGTGCTTGTCTCGGCTCTCCTGACAAGCGCAGATTCTGAGAGAGAAAAAGAAACCAACAGAGAAAGAGAGAGAAAACTCGCGCCTCTGGTCCACGTCCCACACGCTGGCAACAGTCAGGACTGTGCTGGCATCGGAGCCAGGGGCCAGGAACTCGATCCGGGTCTCCCACGTGGACAGCACTGCTTGCGACCTCCAGAGGTCTGCGGGGACAGGAAGCCGGCACCGGGAGCTGAGCCAGAAATCGAGCGCAGGCTCTCCATCACCGGGCCTGGGCATCCCAGCCACCTCCTGGTAGCTGGGCCAACAGCCTACCTTTCGTCTCAGTTTTTAACAAAACTAGTTAATAAGTAAAAACAAAGAGATAAGAACAGCACAAAAAGCCTATAGATACAAAGAAAGCATCTCGTATGTGCCCGTGTTTCAAGTTCTTACAACAGTGAATGCTTGAACAGTCAAGTGTATAACGTGAGCAGGTTACAGACACAGGGTGACTTGTAGAAGTGGAGCGGAAGCTGCGGGCCGTGTGTCTGCCAGGTCTCCACGGGGCACCCACGCATCCCCTCTCCACCCAGCCCTGCGAGCTGCACCCGGCACCTGTGCAGGCCCTCCACTTCCTGCCTCTCACACCATCCCTTTAACGGCGCCTGCTCTACGTGTAGATGTTGAAGTACTGTATTAGGTACTGTACTATATTATGATGACGGTTAGAAAACTGGTGAGTTGGGGCCGGCGCTGTGGCATAGCTGGCAAAGCTGCCGCCTGCAATGCATGCTGACATCCCATGAGGATGCTGGTTTGAGTCCCGGCTGCTCCACTTCTGATCCAGCTCTCTGCCAATGTCCTGGGAGAGCCGCAGAAGACTGCCCGAGTGCTTGGGCCCCTGCACCTGGGTGCTGGGCTTGACCAATGACCCAGCATCTCTGGAATGCTCAGCTCTCTGTCTTGTTTTCTAGACTCATCTCAAATCCTAAGAAACATCTTTGCAATATGGAATGAGTAACCAAGTTTCCAAGAGTTTTCCTCCCATTGATCACAAACTCCAGCGTTAAATTCTTGGCATGTTGTTGCAAGTAGTTTACAGGCACATTCTAACAACAGCAACAAAAGCAGTGATCAAATGGATCCCACAATGGGGTAGAGCGAGGAAAAGTCCCTTTTTAAGAAATGCCATCCTCTGGGGCTGGTGCCGTGGCTCACTTGGTTAATCCTCTGCCTGCAGCGCCAGCATCCCATATGGGTGCCGGATTCTAGTCCTGGTGGCTCCTCTTCCAGTCCAGCTCTCTGCTGTGGCCCGGGAAGGCAGTGGAGGATGGCCCAGGTCCTTGGGCCCTGCACCCCATGGGAGACCAGGAGGAAGCACCTGGCTCCTGGCTTCAGACCAGCGTAGTTCCGGCCATAGGGGCCATTTGGGGGGTGAACCAACGGAAGGAAGACCTTTCTCTCCATCTCTCTCACTGTCTAACTCTGCCTGTCAAATAAACAAAATGAAAAAAGAAAAAAAGAAATGCCGTCCTCACAGGCACAGGGAGCTGACCTTGCCGTTTGCTCCAGCAGATGTCGTCCCCGTAGTTCCACGTGTGTGTCTGAGAGACCCTTGCGAGCGCTGTTGTGACGCGATGTCCCCTGGAGACGTTCCACGCGTGCTCTGAGTTCACTGCTCGCAGCGTTGGCTCCATGTTTTCCTTTGGATAAGACAGTGAGGAGCTGAGCCACAGTCTCTCCCTCTCCGTCGTGGCCGTGGCCAGTCTCGCGTCCAGTGACCGCAGCTGGGCTGCAGGGTGACGGATACATTCATTGTTCCTTCTTCTCCATCTATTTTTATTTTCTGTTGTAGCTGTATTGTGTATGAATCTTAACATCAATCACCTCCGATATTTTTGGAAATACACAAGCCATTTGTATTGTGGTGCAGTGGGTTAAACTGCCTCTGGGACACTCAGACCCACATCTGAGTGCCCAGTAGTCTTCACTTCTCTGCTTCGGATCCAGCCTCCTGCCGACGCACACCTGGGAGGCAGCAGGCGATGGCTTAAACACGGGCCCGACACCCCAGTATCTGACTTGGCTAAAACTTCTGGCTCTTGCCTCCAGTGCAGCCCAGCCCCTTGGCTGTTGCAGGCATCTGGGGGCAAACCGGCAATGGAGATACATCTGTTTCTCCTTCTCTGTGTTTCTCGCCACCTTTGAAATAAATAAATCAATCTTTAAAAATAAATAAAGGCAGGCGCTGGAAGCTGAGGGCAGCTCTTCCCATCTGGAGTTTGGGGTTGCCAGTGGGGAAGAGGACTTCGGGGCCTTGACGTCTTTTCCCGAGCTGGGGCCTCCCGGGGTTCACTCTTCCTGTCCTCCTGGCACAGCACCTGCGTGTCCCGGCCAGAACCAAGAAGAACCAGGAGCGTGCACGCTAAAACCCAGAAGAAAGGTGAGACAAGCGTGCTCAGGTGACGAAGGGGTGCAGGCTAAGGCGTGGGAAACTCCCTCCCTTCCACACGGGCAGTGTGATCCTCATTCGACGCGGACGCTGCTCAGCCCAAGCGCTGGCTCCCAGGGATACCGACGTGTTAAAAAGCAGAAAGCAGAGCCATTCAGCCGCCGGCATCCGGCCTCCTGAGGTGTCTATCTCGTTATAATATTCCCATGGAGAGAGCTGCCTGCCGCAACCGCAACCTCGCTCAACCTCGCTCAACCTCGCTCAACCTCGCTCACTCAGGAGGAAAGAAGCAAGACTGAGAGGCATGGTGGAGAGTTGACGCACGCCTTCAAGTGCAGACGGCACGATCATCAGACGACCCAGAGTGAGTGCGGCTGCCTGTCGGATGGGCACGGGGTCTTCCTGCTGGCCACAAGACCACCCCGAGGGGCGCTGTCCACAGGGCAGCAGCCAGGAGAAGACGGCTCTTGAGCCACACCCCCAGGGTCCTCTCACGCGCAGCCGATCCCGTGGGCACCACAGTGGCCAGCAGCACCCTTTGTCACGCCTCCCTGGACTCAGGTCCTTGTTAGAATATCACATTCCAGGGCTGGCGCTGTGGTGCAGTGGGCTAAGCCTCCACCTGCGGCACCAGCATCCCACACAAGCGCCGGTTCGCATCCCGGCTGCTCCTCTTCTGATCCAGCTCTCTGCCGATGGCCTGGGAAAGCAGTGGAAGATGGCCCGAGTGCGTGGGCTCCGGAAGAAGCTCCTGGCTCCTGGCTTTGGACTGGCTCAGCTCCAGCCATTGCAGTCATCTGGGGAGTGAACCAGTGGGTGGAAGCCCTCTCTCTCTGTCTCTGCCTCTCTGTATCTGTAACGCTGCCTCTCAAATAAATAAAAAGAAAAGAATCTCGCATTTGACAAAAGACGAGAGAGAGAGAAGTTCAGCATGGTGGAGGGGTTTGCTCCCAGCCACTCAGTGGCAGACGCGGCAGCGGGAGCGGCCATTTCTGCGCCAGGACACGGGCGCTGTCCTGTGAGTGCTGCGCGTGTCCTTCAGAGAGAATTGTTTCAGAGGTGGGAAAACAGAAGCCCTAACAGCAGCTGCTAGACGCTGTCACGACTCCCCTTTTATACGCAGGAGGCCAAAGCCCGGAGAGCAGGTTGCAGAGGCATAAAGGGAAAAGCAGTGGGAGCGTGCGCTCGGAGCCGGGCGCAGGGCGGGCCCACAGCGTCCCCTGCACCCCCGCCTCCTCGGACGAGCACATTGCCTGTTCCCAGACACACCCGGGTACGTGACCGCCGAGCTTCTCCAGTCAGGGGAGACACAGCGACGTCACGGCCAGAGTTTTCAGTGGGCATTCCAATGCTTATCATGACTTACGTCTACAGATTTGTATTAATGCATAAGGCTCTTCTGAAGGCAAACATTCTGTCATCTCTGAAAACACAAAGGACTCATTCCTGAAAGTCCCTTTGAGCCCCTCGGATTAAAAGAGGAAAGGCAGAAAGCAACCAGAGAAAGGATGGAAGGAGTGAGGGAGGGGGAGGGAGGGAGGGAGAGGGAGGGAGGGGGAGGGAGGAAGGAGGGGGAGAGAGGGGAAGGACGATGGGTCTTAAAACAGGAGACGAGGGGCTGACACTGTGGTGTAGCAGGAAAAACCGCCGCCTGCAGTGCCGGCATCCCATACGGGCGCTGGTTTGAGTCCCGGCTGCTCCACTCCAATCCATCTCTCTGCTGTGGCCTGGGAAAGCCATAGAAGATGGCCCAAGTCCTTAGGCCCCTGCACCCACGTGGGAGACCAGGAAGAAGCTCCTGGCTTCAGATCAGTGCAGCTCCGGCCATCGTGGCCATCTGGAAAGTGAACCAGTAGATGGAGGACCTCTCTCTCTCTTCCCTCTCTCTCTCTCTCTCTCTCTCTCTCTCTCTCTGTAACTCTGCCTTTCAAGTAAATAAATACTGTAAAAAAGACACAGTCAGTGACTCAATTTGATCATCCCCAGCACTTTCCAGGAGACAAGCAGTTACTAAACCTTTGTCATGGGATTCAGATAACCCAGCATAAATGGGAAGTCTGCTTAGTGCTTTGTGAGCGGAGAAACTGAGTCACAAGACAGTCACATGTGACCCTGGGCCCAGCCCATGGAGGAGACACTTCCCATGGGGCCTGGAATCCTGAAAAAACAAGACCTCGCATCTTCACTCGGATTCCAGTGCGGTGCTGGGCTGAGCACCGGGTACGGCCGAGTCCATGTTGGGCTCTGCACCATCGCCTGTTTGTTATCTGTGGTGCATCTACTGTTAGAGTAATAGACCACGGGCAAGTCCAGTCCCATAGCACGTTTGTTTACCCACTGCCTAGAAACCGCAGGGCTCGCGTGGCCAAGCCAAGTCCCGCGCTGCTGCGCGTTGGAGCTGAGCGTGCGAGCAAGGTGCCTCCAGGTCCCCCTGGACCTTCTCTGCTTCAGCGAACGTTCATTTCTTTCCTGCTTGCACCAGGCATTGGGCTTACAGCTGCAGACAGAGCTGTCATTGTCCCCCGGAAACCCACGGAACCGGCGACAGGTTCAGGGTGTGATGTAGCGTTCTCAGGAATCTATACCTTGCGCCAGGCGCTGTACAAATCGTCTGCTATAAGACGCCATGTTTAATTCTGCAAAGAGTGCCCTAAGAAACCCAACATTTCAGTGGCTGTGTTCTGTCCTCAACTGGCCTGGCACCGTGTGCCAGTCCTCTGGCCTTGGCGTCCTGTTGGGCAAAGTCGGCCTGGGTGTCTGTGGACACCTGGTCAGTTATCTTCCTGTCTCTTCCTTCTTTCTCCTCAGTCAAGACAAATGTTGCAACATTTTGTTCCCATGCGCTTCACCAAGGAGTGTCTGGAATTTGATACAGTGCTTGATGGACTCGGGTCAGCCTGGAATCCCCTACCAGGCTGCGTGGGAGCAGAGGCCGGGGGCACAGCTCCGCTCAGATGCCAGCGCGGTCCCCATCACCTTGGGACAAGCACTCTGTCCCCTACCACCTCCTTCTCCATTACACAGGGGAGAAGTTAGGAAACTGCATGGTGATGGCCTTGTTTCCTTGCAGTTGGCACAAACTCAGTACCAGGGGAGTTGTGGTGGCCGACGCACCTGAAAAGTGCCCGAGCTGCACGTCTCCTTATCCTTGTTCCCCCGGGATTTGTTACTCAGTTCCGACTTGGGGTCAAGGCCAGAGTGGTGACAATCCTTTCAGAACTCTCTTGACCCTTGAAGTGTGGGGCCTTTGACTGCACGGACACTGGGCTAAAATGACATCATCAAGCTCACTAACTTCTAGCATTTCATTCCCTTCTACATCTAGACAAAAGAAAACAAAGGCCTAGCAACGCCCATGAACTTTGCCACAATTAAACTCCCAGCTGTTTCCCGTCTCCATGGCGACGCGGTGTGCAATGTGATTGAAGCCATCCTGTGCCTTCAGACCCACAGCACATGAACATTTCGCGGCTCTGCACCCTGTGCGGTGCAGGGAGTCAGGACGGGGCGCTGGCCGATGCGGGCTCGGTCCCCCCGTGTCCTGCAGTGTGAGCCACAGAGACCAGATTCCCCGGGTGCCCCATGCACGGGAAAGCCACCTAAATCCAAGCTGTCTTACCTAGAACAGCAGAAGAAAGAATGAAAACCATAAAGCCATACAGTCGTGCTGGTTTTGTGTGGACTCAGCTTCGCGCCTAGGAAGGCTACGCGGACTCTCACAGTGGACTGCACCTGGGGCTGCATGGCAGAGCGTTCTGGGGGGCTGAACTTGGAGCCACGGTGTTTGCTCGGCTTTTGTCTGTCGCTTCTAACCTTTGTCTGCACTGCGGCATTTTGCATGCCCATGTCTCAGAAAGGACACCAGTCCACGAGTCACCGAGTGCGTGTAGGCGACGACTACAGGAGGTTATTAGATTAATAGAAATCAAGTTGGCAGTCTGGCGCTGTGGCACAGTGCGTAAAGCCCTGGCCTGTAGTGCCAGCATCCCATATAGGCACCGGTTCTAGTCCTGGCTATTCCTCTTCTGATCCAGCTCTCTGCTATGGCCTGGAAAAGCAGTAGAAGATGGCCCAAGTCCTTGGGCCCCTGCACCCACATGGGAGACCCGGAGGAGGCTCCTGGCTCCTGGCTTCGGATTGGCCCAGTTCCGGCTGTTACAGTCATCTGGGGAGTGAACCAGCAGATGGAAGACCTCTCTCTCTGCCTCTCTGTTTCTCTGTCTTTCAAATAAATAAAATAAATCTTTAAAAAAAAGTTGGTAGGTACCAGATTCATTTTGCCTGTTAATTTAATAAGCGTCCTGGCAGGAATGAATTGATGAGTTTATTTTGATGCAAGAAATTTGGAAATCCACACCTATGACAGAGCTTCAAAAAGTTTGTGGAAAATGTTTCTGACAAAGAAAATAATGACACATGGGTTTCAAATGTTTTTTTGCACCAAAAAAAATAATCTTTTGAGTCCATTTTTCCAGGAAAATGTTTATGTCCCCTGGTGCTGACGGGATTTGCAGCATGTTTATCGAGGTGCTGACCCAGCACCGCACGGCTGCTCTCAGTGCCCGGCGGCAGTGCGGGGGAGCCCCGACCCCCACTGGTGAGGTCGTGGGGATCAGAGGTCTGGCTCTGCAGCCCAGGCTCCCCCACTTCAGTTTGAGGACAAAAACACATCAGCAGGGTCAAGGGAAAGCTGAAGACTGGATTTTTCTGTTTGACCTCAGCCCAGCGCTTCCAGGGCCAGCAGGAAACAGAGAGAGATAAGTTTCCTAGAAACTTCTGATTAGCTGCTACATGACGACTGCTGGCCAAAGCTCTGAGCCAGGCGCTCGCAGCTCGTGGGAAAGCAGCTCCCAGCACGCCGAGGCTAAGACGCACGGGGGCCATCCACCTGCTGCGGCCCAGCTTTGCCTCCGGAGGAGGCACGAGGTGCACGGCGGGAAGCAAGCCTCCTTCCGGGACAGAGCCCTTTGGGTGGTCCTGAGTGGAGCTCTGCACCTGGCTTTGGCATTCTCGACACGCTTTGGTCTCTGCCCCCAGGCAGTGCCCATCACCCCATCTCCTGGCCACTGCAGATGGACAGCGGCGCCCTGTGTCCCCAGCCAGTGCCCATCACCCCATCTCCTGGCCACTGCAGATGCACAACGGCGCCCTGTGCCCCCAGGCAGTGCCCATCACCCCATCTCCTGGCCACTGCAGATGGACAGCGGCGCCCTGTGTCCCCAGCCAGTGCCCATCACCCCATCTCCTGGCCACTGCAGATGCACAACGGCGCCCTGTGTCCCCAGGCTGTGCCCATCGCCCCATCTCCTGGCCACTGTAGATGGACAACGGCGCCCCCTATGTCCTCAGACCTGCCCTGAGACACTCGCTCCCACTCCTGGGTGAAGGTTAAGGCTGACATCACCTGGGGCTCTGTTCACTGGGACACCTTCAAGGGGAGTGGACTCTCCACCCTTGCTGAGGTGCCGCATCGAGGGCCCCCAGCACCCCTGGCCCAGGGCAGCTGCTGACGGGCGGCCTCAGCCCCCTCTGCTGCTGTCTCCACACTGTCTTCTGGAATTCTGAGAATTGTTGCAGGTGCCTCGCGTTCTGGGGCCACACCCTGGAAGGGCTAATCGTGCCGCTCTGTGGGTGGCTCCCACTGCACCCCTCTGGTAGGCTGGGGCTCCTGCAGAGCTCACAGCAGAAGCTGTGGGCCGGAAGATGCTGGGATGGCCGGGGCGGAGCAGTCCTGTCTGGCAAAGCCACAAGGTGGGAAGACTCACCAGCCAGGGGAAGTTGGCCGTGTCGGGGGCACCTGCCCAGGAAACGCGCGAGTTTCAAGTTCCCAGTTAATTCTGGTCACAAATTTGGAGAGAAGTCGGAGCTATCTGCCCCCTGCCTCCTTCCAGGCTCAGCATCTGTGGGTCAGGACAGTGCCCGAAGGCAGGCCTGGGACTTGTCCAGATACATGCCCTGCGCTGGGCTGTCACACAGTCACGTGTGGAGCAATGGACAGTCAGCAGCAACCTTGAGCCCCCCCCCCCCACACACACCCCGGGGTCACAGGGATCCTTGAGTCTTGGGCTTGAAAAGAAACAAGTAACCGTGGACGCCACCCAGTGCAGACATTCTGAAGTGGTCTCTTCTGATTTCCACGAGACTCCGCTGTCACCTTGCAGCCACAGAGCAGGCGGTAGGAGGCGGCATTAGCAAAGTGCCAGGCTGTTCTCAGGCCAGCCAGGAGACGGCACCTGTGCGTGCGGGACCGGTTTCCACCGTTTGTGATTAAGTGGGCCCTTTGCTTTCCCAAGGGTCAACGAGCCCATCCTCTCCGTGCTGATTTAAAGCAAGATCGGAGGAGATGTGCGGCGTCTTGGTAGACGTCAAGTTTCCCATGCCAGAGATGATTGCTGTCAGAAAGGATTCGCTGTGACCACAGACAGAAATACGGTGCTTTGAAACCTGCAGAAATCTGTCAAAGAAACAATCGTTATTTGAGTTTCAAGATTTTATGCTTAGAGCCGGTGCTATGGCCTAGTAGGTTAATCCTCCGCCTGCAGTGCCGGCATCCCATATGGGCACTGGTTCGGGTCCCGGCTGCTCCACTTCTGATCCAGCTCTCTGCTGTGGCCTGGGAGAGCAGTGGAAGATGGCCAAGTGCTTGGGCTCCTGCACCCACATGGGAGACCCGGAAGAAGCTCCTGGCTCCTGGCTTAGATCAGCGCAGCTCCAGTCATTGCAGCTATTTGGGGAGTGAACCAGTGGATGGAAGACCTCTCTCTCTGCCTCTCCCTCTCACTATCTGTAACTCTATCTCTTAAATAAATAAGTAAAGTCTTTTTTAAAAAAGATTCTATGCTTCAAAACTTACATCGATGCACTTGTGTTCAGCGTCTTAACTGTGCCTGCTGGTTCCATGCTGCTGTCCACTAGCACGAGTGGTCAGCAAACAGGATCAAGGTCACGGTGCTTAACATCATTACACCACTCCCCAAACGCACCCCTTATTTACAGCAATCGCTGGTCTGGGCAGGGCCAGGGGTTCATGTCTGCACCATTGTGTTCAAAAACGTCTGTCACAGCATTGTCCGCAAGAAGCCTGAAACATGTGTGAGGGTTTTTATTTCTTTGATGTCCAGAACTGGAGCTGGAAGAATGCTGAGTCAGAGTGCCTGAGAACGGTTTAGAACAATTATGGAAGTTGTCGGGACCGAAACTTACAAACAGACCTTCAAATTTAGCAACACCATCTTGTTTCCTGTTTCTGTTTTGCAGCTCTTTCTGCTTGGGAATTATAAATTCACAGTCCTCGCCCCGCGCCCCGCATTGCACAACCAGGCCCCTCGCTCAGAGGGGGAGGGACTCCCTGCTCTGACATCCAGAACAAGAGGAGCCCCTGCCGGCCCCGACCCCCTGGGTCTACCTCAGTGACACCAGTGGGTGGACATTCCAGCCTGGGGGGGGGGGAGAGGGAGGGAAAACTCTAGACACCACAGGAGCAAGGTTTGTCATTCTAGAGACAGGTCGGAGTCCGATTAAATCCTAATGTTTGTGAATGACCTTGGCTGGGGAGGGGGGACCACACCTGGTGGGCCCAGGGACCTCACACTCGTCCTCGCCCAGGGGCGCTGGCAGTGAGCCCCTCCCACAGAGGGCGTCTCAGGCACTGGCCAGTCTCGTCCCAGGAAGCCCCCGACCAGGGACACCAAGAGTTAGCCCCTCCCTCTGGCGTTCCTGCCCCCCCCGGGGGGGGCAGCTGACCCCAGGCAGCTTCCTCCCGTGCTCTCCTTGAAGGGCAGCCCTGCTGGGTTCTCACCCACAGTCTTGGGTCCGCAGATCCACCCCCCAGCGAGCAGCTGAAGGGATTTGCCCGCATTGCGAAGCTGACCCTTCCGTGCAGCCGCCGGGGGCCTCCCAACTGCACCCGGGGGCTGGGACCACAGACGCAGCCACCTGCCTCCACCGGCGCTGCCTCACCGCTGTGTGGCCTCCTTGCTTCTGCTGGGTTGCCACAAGGAGAGGTCCGAGCAGGGGTGCTCACCGGGATGCTGGAGATCAGCTGCATGGTAAAGAGGCCTGTGCAGTCAGTCTGAGCACAACGCCCACGTGGCTGCGGATGGGGCAAGAGGTGGGGTCGTGGAAAAGCAGGGGCAAGCCGAGGATTCCGACCTGCAGCCCCGTGCGCCAGGACACGCAGCTCTGCACCCCTGAGCGCGTGTCCCCATGCGCCAGGAGGGGAGGCGGCCCCAGCGCCGGCTGCAGGGCTGTCACGGGGTGAGAAACGCTGCCCTGGTCCACGCAGCCCCGGCGGGCGTGGGCCTCACCGCACTGTCGCGATCCTTCCAGAAACGCCCACGATGAGCAGTGGACGTCCTGGAGCAACTGCAAGCCCAGGGGAGAAAACATTGAGGCCGGTGGTTCTGGATTCTTCAGGACGAACTTCCCGCGCCCCGGCTTTGACAGAAAACCAGAGGTGTTTGTGTGTTCTTCTGTCACTTTGGGCCCAAGATTCGGTCCCAACCGTGGACGTGGGAAGGAGCCTATGGGCTGGGCCAGGGCGGGCCGGCTGACAAGCTCCCGGCTCTGCACCCTCGGTCGCCCGGAAGTGAGCATCAGCTGGGCGTGGCCCCCCAGCCGTGGCACACAGGTGCATTGCCAATGTCAGTGCTTTTTCTCTGAGGACCTTGGGCACCACACCTGGAGAGCATCATGGTCCAGGCGTTCGCCTGTCACTAATGCAGCACACACGTGTGTGCGCGTGTGATGGGAGCATCCGTGTGCATGCACATGTGTGTTTGCAACCACAGCCAGAAGTTGTGCTGCCACTCTCACCTATTGGCCTTGACAATCGGAGTCTGATGCCATCAGCTATGTCACGTGAGCTGTACCAAGTCCGTTTCACTAAAATGACATGAGCAGAGCAGAGCCTGAGGGAGGAAAGCCAATTTAAATTTTTTATTATTATTATTTATTTGACAGAGTTAGACAGTGAGAGAGAGACAGAGAGAAATGTCTTCCTTCCATTGGTTCACTCCCCAAATGGCCACTATGGCCTGCACTGTGCCGATCTGAAGCCAGGAGCCAGGTGCTTCTCCTGGTCTCCCATGGGGTGCAGGGCCCAAGCACTTGGGCCATCCTCCACTGCCCTCCCGGGCCACAGCAGAGAGCTGGACTGGAAGAGGGGCAACCGGGACTAGAACCCAGTGCCCATATGAGATGCCGGCGCCACAGGCAGAGGATTAACCAAGTGCGCCAGAGCACCGGCCCCAGGAAAGCCAGTTTAGACGGAAGCTCCCTGCCTTGCCTCATGGTCACGTTGGATGCGATTATTAGCACCCGACGTTACTAGCAAGACGTTTCTGGGGCCGCACGGCTGTGGGATTCCAGTTGCCCGAGAAGACCCCCGGGGGGCCATGCCTCGTGGACACCACCTGAGCTGTCAGGAGCCTGAGGCCAGGGAGACGTTGAGGAAGCCCACTCTAGGAAACGGGGCCCCTTGTCTGGTTCCTCCCAAGCCAAGATGTCAATCAAAAGGCTAAAAATAGGACAAGCGCGGAGTCAGCATGCCAGGGATTCTGGGAATGCTGTCACTTCCCCGGAGTTACTGCAAGTTTGAGGTCTGACTGCCGGGCTGGAGGTGGAGTGCATCGGAAAAGAACGTAGGAAGACCCGGTTGCAAAGGGTCAGAGCCCAGCTCCAGAGTGCTCGGTCACGGATTTTGCACGTCTTTCTAGAATGTTCTTTCCCTCATTCTCTCCCTGAAGAGGTTTTCTTTGTGCTGTGAGACCTGGTCCGCGAGGCGCTCCCTGCACTGCCCCGGGCGCTGCTCCGCGCGCTGTGTCCAGCCTGCTGGGCTTCCTTACAGCCCCTCCCAGAGCTCCTGTTCTTCCGCTTCCCGGCCATGGCTCAGCCGCAGCCCGCGCCCAGGGCACAGCGTCCGCCAAGGCCTGTCTGAGATGGGTGCCAGCTGCACCACAGGGACAGGCGCTCCTGGGGCAGATACGGAGGGTGTGCTGATTGAGCCGTGCAAACTGGGGATCGGCAAACAGAACTAGGCTCAAAGCTCAACCGTCTACATGCCAATCGTCCTGAGCAAAGGCGGTGGTCTGGGCACGAGGACGATGGCAGGCGGGCTCAGCGGCGTCTACTGTGACGGGGCATCTCTGTGTCCTCCCTGCCGAGGGCTCAGGCCGTGACCAGAGGCTTCAGGTCCTTGCAGGGGAGCTGAGGGAGCCGAGAGGCCGCGCCCACGCCTGCCTTCAGTTGCACGGCGGAGGCGCAAATCCCAGCTTTGAAAGCTGTTGGAGAAGGACTTTTCAGACGGCCTTTTCTGAGCCCCTCTGTGCCTTCTCGGTGACAAGGCCTCTCCTCTCCATCCCTGACTTCCCTCTGTGTGTGTGTGTGTGTGTGTGCGCCATGTGGTAACTTCCCTCTGTGTGTGTGCCACATGGCAACTTCCCTCTGTGTGTGTGTGCAATGTGGTAACTTCTGTGTGCGTGCCGCGTGGTAGCATCCCTCTGTGTGTGTGTGCAACGTGGTAACCTCCCTCTGTGTGTGTGCCACGTGGTAGCGTCCCTCTGTGTGTGTGTGCCATGTGGTAACTTCTGTGAGTGTGCCACATGGTAACCTCCCTCTGTGAGTGTGTGCCACGTGGTAACTTCTGTGTGTGCCACGTGCTAGCGTCCCTCTGTGTGAGTGTGCCATGTGGAGGTGCCTGCACCAGGCGTGTGAGGGTACTGCACGCAGTCTACAAGCAGGCTCTGTCTAGTCAGGACGCTTGTGATGAGCCTGGTGTCCCCTGGGAGAGCAGGACAGAGCGTCTCCTGCAGCTGCTTGAGCCAGGGGCCCGAAGTGGACACCAGGGTGCATGCAGCCAGCTCGCATCTTGCCTGAAAGCCACGTGTCAGGTACGTCTCTACCCTTCCGTGGAAAATAATGTCCTGCAAACTACGGGGCTTCCAGCCACTCACTGCCCCAGCAGCTGGATACAGGCTGTGCCTCAAGGCCCCGGGACCAGGCCAAGTGTTTGATGAGCCCCACATAAACCACTCTTAAATATCATACACTCCTTTAGCAATGATGATTAAATATCATTTGGGTTTAATTTAATCTTTTGGGGAAAAAATAGCCCCAGATATCCACTGGTGTCTGGGTCAGGCCAAAGGTCTCCAAAGGCCCCGGAGAGAAGATGGGAACGAAGAGTCAGAGGAGCTGCTGGAGGGCCGAGCCCGGGCTGGCGTCCCGTGCACCAGGGCTGACCGCACCGTCACCCACCCCGCGTTGTGCAGAAATGCAGTTACTGACTGGTTCTGGCGCACTCCTATCAACGAGGTTGAACTCGCTCAGTCCTTCTCTTTAAACAAAATATTTATTCTGAGCTTGTTTGTGGGCGATGCGCTCACCCTTCGCTGGCCAGCTGCTTTTTCTCAGTAGACTTGAAGGAAGGGCTCTGCTGTCCGAGGCTCAGTTCTGCTCAAAGGGACGCTCGCTGCCGCTCGTAAGCTGAGCTGGGCAGAAGGCGATGCTCGGCCTTCCCTCTCCCTGCATTTCCCAGCTGGTTCTGAAGCCGCAGTCTGCACACAGGTACACGGTCATGCAGAGATGCACACACACCCAGGCCGGCAGACAGGCACAGATGCACACACGCGCATGAACACACAGACACACACAGGCCCACAGCCGTGCACAGATGCACACACACACATGGGGACACACAGGCCCACAGCCGTGCACAGATGCACGCATTCACAGGTACACACACAGGAAACACATGCATGAGGACTCGCAGGCACACGCTTTCCCATGAGTGTCTACTGCTGTGATTTACTTAGTTGGTCGCATTTTCCTGAGTGGAGTGTGCACGAGTGCATGTGAGAAGTATGGATGAGTGTGAAAACGTGGTTCTTCAATGGAGAAAAATGCCCTCAAACTGTCAGTCTTCTTTCTCCTCTCCCTCGCTCTGTCTCATGTCCCGCTGCACGCATGCTCAGCCTTGCTCTGTAGCACACACTGCCCTGCGTTCCACAGCCTCGCACCGTTACACTGCGTGTGATGCTACCCAAGGCAGGTGTTTGGGCACTTTGGCCGTCCCAACAGCCCTGGGGAGGCGGTTCAGGCCCCGTCTCTAGTCGCAGCTGGAGAGCCGGCGCCTGCAGAGCCGCAGGGCTGAGCCAGGCGCACGCAGCCAGCACGTGGCTGCTGTAGAATTCGAGCCACAGCGTCCTCATATTCTCCACTCTAAAGCCTGGTGTTTCCGCAAGGTTTTCCCCTCCGTATGTCCTCCTTGAGGGCCCACCTGTGCATTCCAGTGACTGCTCAGTGTTGTCTTTGGTAATGCAGTCTGTCTTCACTGGGGTCTTACATGTTCATTAATTCACTTAGTTTTTTTAAAAGTTTATTTTACATTTTTAAAAATTTATTTATTTGAGAGGTAGAATTACAGACAGAGAGATGCAGAGGGGGAGAGAGAGAGGTCTTCCAACCACTGGTGCACTTCCCAGATGACTGTAACGGCCAGAGCTGCGCCTATCTGAAGCCAGGAGCCAGGAGCTTCTTCCGGGTCCCCCACGCACGTGCAGGGGCCCAAGGACATGGGTCATCTGCTGCTGCTTTCCCAGCCACAGCAGAGAGCTGGGTCAGAAGTGGAGCAGCCAGGACACAAACTGGCACCCACGTGGGATGTCGGCACTGCAGGCAGAGACAGCCTACGACGCCACAGCACCAGCCCCTATTTATTGAGTTTTCATTCATGTAGTTTTTGTTTCAAAAGCTTTATTTTATTTACAAACCTGCCACTGTCTCGTTCTGTAATTTTAGATTATATTCCTCTCTCTCTCTCGCTCTCTCTCTCCCCGTCTTGCACACACACACACACACACACACACACAGTTTTCTATTTGATGGTTCTTAAAATATCCTCTCCCTGAGGTTCTGCCCCCCACACTGCGGTGTCGGGGTGCATTGCTGGGGTGATGGGCAGCTCCTTGGGGGTTTGTGGGGGGCGTCCCGCTGCCCAGCCACCACTGTTCCCTCACGGCCGGGCAGCCTTCATACGCTGCTGAGGGGCGAGGCCGTGCTTGCTCACCGCCTGTTGTTTGGGGCCCGGCGCCCTTGGTGCCCTTGGCCTGGATTTTCAGCTTCCCGGGACCCATCCTGACTTCGCACTTCCCAGGACTGCAAACCCGAACAAGGCTTCTCGCGTCCCTTCGGCCTTCCGGTGAGAGTGTTGCAGCCCCGCGTCAGCTGACGGGAAATCGGGTTGGCTGGCTCGGGGCTGATGTCCCCAGAGGCCACAGAGGCCCCCGAGGAGCCACAGAGACCCGGCAGCACGGGGCGGCACAGGCTCACCTCCCGGCCTCACCTCTTGTTCTCTGTCAGACTTCAGAACTGGCTTCTGCGTGCGGCAGGCTTGGGGAGGAATTGCCGACTGCGGCTCTTCTCTGTTCTCGGCGACGGGGGTCTGCCTCATCCCTGTAGACCGCGCTGGAGCTCCGACTCCCAGGTGCACAGTGCACCTCGCTCCTTGCGCGGTCTCCCAGCTGAGAGATTTTTCCATATTCAAAGTACCTGGAAATGGTGGATGTGACCTCCGTCGTGTTTTTTCTCATGTTATCTCCCCTTATTTGTAAAGGGGCCTTTTAGTTTAAAATATTGATCGTGTCGTTTTCGCAGAGTTTCAGGCTTAGAGAAAAATGGCACAGGGAGTTTGGAGTTCCCCAAGCCATGTGCCTGCGCGGTTTCTGTTCATGGCATGTTGCCGTAGTGGATCAGGATTCTCCAGGAAGCAAACCCCAGGGGCTGGGGGCCTGGCACGGTGGTCAGGACGCCACCTCGGACACCCACACCACCTTCCACGGCACCTGGGCTCAGTCCTGATCCTGATTCCAGCCTCCGGGGAACGTAGGCCCGGGGAGCAGTGGGCAACCGCGGGTCCCTGAGGTCCCGCCGCGCACTCCGGAGACCTGGGCTGAGTTCCAGGCTCCTGGCTCTGGCTTGGCCCAGCACTGGCTATTGCAGACGTTTGAGGAGTTAGCCGGCTAATAGAAGATCTCAGCCTTTCAAATAAATAATAATAAAATAAATACTAAAAATTAAACAGAACAGGGGCTGGCACTGTGGTAACAGATTAAGGCAATGCCTGCAGCGCTGGCATCCCATATGGGTGCCAGTTCAAGTCCTGGCTTGAACTTCCGATCCAACTCCCTGCTAATGTGCCTGGGAAGGCAGAGGAAGATGGGCCAAGCACTTGAGCCCCTGCACCCACATGGGAGACCCGGATGAAGCTCCTGGTTCCTCCTGGCTTCAGCCTGGTGCAGCCCCAGCTGTTGTGGCCATCTGGGGAATGAACCAGAGGATGGAAAATCTCTCTATCTCTCTCCCTCTCTTGCTTTCTGTAACTCTGCCTTTCAAATAAATTAAATAAAACAAACAGAGCCAATAGAGTGAATATATAAATACAGACTGAGATTTATGATAAGGAATTGGCTCTCAAGAGTCTGAGAAATCGCAAAATACAGCTGGCAAACTGGAGACCCAGGAATCCTCCTTTTTGGATTTTGAACACAATTGCATTGAACCAATAAATCAATTTGGGGAGAACTGATACCTTGTTGTTAGAGTTTTCTTATTTGTCAACACCGGCTATCTTCATTTATTTAGGTTTTCCTAGATTTCTTTTGTCAAAGCTTTGCAGTGTCTTCCTACAGATATTGCAACGTTTTCTTAGATTTGTATTTGACTGTTTCTTTTTTGTTGTGCTGTTTCATACTATTTTCTTCAAATTTTGAGTTCCACTTGTTCTCAAAAGCAAAAGTGGCTTTGCACGCTGACCTTGCGCCCTATGGTCTTACCATAGCCACTGCGAGTCCCATGTTTGTTGTGGACGCTTCGCGGTTTTTCTACACGCATGAGCTGGTCACTTGCACGCTACGAGGGTGTCACTTCTTCCTTCCATGTTGTATGTCTTTTATTCACTTCTATGGTGCTGTTGCACTGGGACTTCCGATGCTGGACAGGAGTGGACATCTCCATCCCTGCTCGTCTTAGGAGGGAAGCTCTTGACCCTCCCCGCCGAGCGTGAGGTCAACTGCAGGTTTCTACGGACGTCTTTGCCAAGTCGAGGGAGTTCACCTGTGCCACTGCTTTCTGAGTTTTCTCCATGATCGGGTATTTGATTGTCAGCAAATGTCTTCTCTATATGTATTGACTTGATGATGATATGATTTTTATTTTTAATCTGTTCATGTGCTGTGTTACATTAATTTCTAAAGTTGAAAGAAACTTTTCATAGTTGGGATAAATTTCACTCAATTATTGAAAGATTCAAAAATTGAATCTTTGGATTCAATTTGTTCATACTTTGTTATGAGTTTTTGTATCAGCAGTTATGAAAAGTATTGGTCATTCTTTTCCTGTAGTGTGCACACCTGTTTTTGTTTTTTAAGATTTTATTTATTTATTTGAGAGGTAGAGTTACAGACAGTGAGAGGGAGAGACAGAGAGAAAGGTCTTCTACCTGCTGGTTCACTCAGCCTGTGGTTCAACCAGCCACAACGGCCAGAGCTGAGCCGATCCGAATCCAGGAGTCAGGAGCTTCTTCCGGGTCTCCCACGTGGATGCAGGGCCCAAGCACTTGGGCCATCTTCTACTGCTTTCCCAGCCATAGCGGAGAGCTGGATTGGAAGTGGAGCAGCCGGGACTCGAACCAGCGCTCATATGGGTTACTGGTGCTAAAGGCGGAGGCTTAGTCGACTGTGCCACAGTGCCGGCCCCTCCTTTCAGCACTTTGAATACTTCACTGTGCTCATGCACAGACAGCTTCTAGAAAGAATCCTATGGCCGTGCACACCCTTGCCTCCACGGGGTGGGCACTCAAGGTCCACTCGGCTCTGCCTGCACCTTGAATGCCAGGTGCCTGTGTGCGGCTGTTCTGGTCTTTATCCTGCGTGGTGTTCTCTGGGGCGCCTAGATCTGCAGTGTGGTGTCTGTCGTTAGTTCTGGAAGGTTCTCGGTCATTTTGCTTTCCCCGAGTTCCTGCTCTTCCTCCTCCCGTGTTCCCGCTGTGCGTATGTTCATGCTGGCTTCGCCTCTCAGGCGGGAGTGCCACGGCCACACCGTTAAGCTCCCTCCTCCTCTCCGGGGCCATGTCTAGTCCGCAGACTGGCCAGGAGAAGCTTCCTTACGCCCGTCTGTTGCCGTTGTTCTGTTCTCTAGCGTTTATTTTTAATTCTCTCTTGGGGCTCCCATTTCTCCGCTGACTTTGACCATGTGTTGTAAGTTGTTGACCGTTTTTCCACTCGGATTCTCAGCACATTAATCAGAGTCATGTTAAATTACCAGACTAATTATGTCCTGCCCCCGCCCTACCTGAGTCTGGCTCTGGTGCTAGCTCTGTGTCTTCGGGCTTTGGAAATTGTCCTTTTTTGGCTTGTTTTTGCCATCCCTGCTTGGTTCGGTTCGTGTTGTTGCTTGGTTTCTTTGCGTGTCTTCGAACTTTCTCCCTGAAAGCCGGAGCGGTGCATCAGGTGGTAGGAAGGGCAGTGCCTGGAGCTTTGGTGAGTGGTGTGTGCCCATGCAGCTTCCCGTGAGGGTGGCTGGAGGTGTCCACGGCCATCACATCCCCCGTGGCTGGAGGAGTCCACGGCCATCACATCCCCCGTGGCTGGAGGTGTCCGTGGCTATCACGGCCCCTGGTGTCCTCTTGGTTGCTGTCCCTCGTCTCTGGTTTTCCTGAGAGTCTTCCTCCTGTGGGATCTGAGCCTGGCTGCAGACCCTTGGACCCATGTGGGAGACACAAGAGACTCTCCTGGCTCCTGGCTCCTGGCCCCTGGCTTTAGATCAGCGCAGCTCTGGCCGTTGCAGCCAACTGGAGAGTGAACCAGCAGATGGAAGACCTCTCTCTCTCTCTCTCTCTCTCTCTCTCTCTCTGCCTCTCCCTCTCTCTGCCTCTCCTTCTCTCTGTGTGTAACTCTGATTCTCAAATAAATAATCTTAAAAAAATAAAAAAAACTTCCATCAATAGACTTCCGTGACACAGAACTCGTGTCAGTGGGCTTGCTCAAGATATTGAGGTCAGCTCGATTGCATTTTCAGCTGCTGTAAGGAATTGTTAGCGAACAGTGCGGTGAAACACTCCAAACCCACCCAATGTGCTCGTGGAGTCAGTGGAGCACCCACACAGCTCCCCTGGGCTCTAATTCAGACGATCACACAGCCGGCTGGGCCTCTGCACTGAGCAGCCTGAAGAGAGAGGGCATGGAGATGCTTTATCCTCTGCAAATAACTCGGGTCCCTCCATTGCAGCAACTTAACCAGGTGCCATGCACAGGCACGGGAGCAAGGCGGGGTCACACTGCTGCGCCTGCTGCACTAGGCCCCCTCCTCCCCACACCCCAGCAGGCACAGGCACCCACAGGCATGCGCGTTGGGGTCTCGGCACTCTGGAACAGCGACAGCCTCACCAGCTGTCGGATGCTGTGTGGTGTGGAGCCAACGGCCACGGTGCACTTAGGGAGTTGGCCCTGGTGTTCCGCTGTCCTCTCCGTCCAGCCCTGGGCTCACTTAGGACTTAGGGGGATTACTCATGATTGCAACACTGAAACTTGATGCCCTTGGGTAATGCCCGTTTCCTGTGTCCCCAGACTGTGCCTGGCTCATTTCACTTTGTGTCATTCCTTCCATGTTCATCCACATGATCGCCTATGGCAAGATAGCCCTCTTTCAAAACAAGTTTACTTACTTATTTATTTTTTTTTTAGGAAAATGGAGGAAGAGAGGCAGGCAGAAATCTACTGTCTGCTCGTTCATCCCCACAAAGCCTGCGATGGCCAAGGATGGGCCAGTCTGAAGCCGGGAGCCGGCTCAATCCAGGCCGCCCATAGGAGTGTCAGGGAGTCAGCAACTCCAGGGTGCGCATTGGCAGGATGCTGGAAGGGGACGAGGCCAGGACGTGAACCCAAGCACTCTGAAACCGACGCGGGAGTCCGCGTGCTGTCAACCGCCGCACCTAGCGCCCCCACATCTTTTTAAGGTTGAATCATGGCGAGCTAGGAGTACACACCACACTTGCTTCATTCTCCCCTCTGTGAAGGGCACGGATATTGGCTGTTGTGAACACGTAGGAACCAGAGCCCCTTCCAGGTCGTCACTTCCACTCTTCCGCTACACACGCAGCATGGGAATGTGGGAACACACGGCGGTCCTCTTCAAGATTTTCCATGGAACTTCTGGGCGGTTTTCCCTCTGAGGCGGCACATTGTACATCCCCAGTAATGGTACACGAGTGTTCCAGTTTCTCCACGTCCCCATCAGCACTTTTTTGTTGTTTTCTGTTAATAGCTGTTTTAACGGGAGTGAGGTGAGATGGTTTGATTTGCATTTCCCTGACGAGACACCACGTGAAGCAGTTCCCATGCACCTGCTGTCCAATCGTACGTCTTTGGAGAAATGTCTAATCATGCTCTACACCCACTTTTAACTGGGGCATTTGATTTGTGCTATTAAGTTATATGATTTTCTTATATATGTGGATAGTAATCCCTGAACAGAGATGTGGTTTGCAACCGTTTTCTTCCAGGCCAAGTGTTGTTCTTCTTTGTTGACTGTTTCCTATGCTATGGAAATGTCCACTCTGGTACGGTCCCAGGTGCCTGTTTTTGCTTTTGGTTTTAAATCCAAATGATCAAGGCCAACATCTTGGAACTTTTCTTGCTTTATAAATATTTATTTGACAGGCAGAGTGAACAGTGAGAGAGAGACAGAGAGAAAGGTCTTCCTGCCGTTGGTTCACCCCCCAAATGGTTGCTACGGCTGGCACGCTGCGCTGATCCGAAGCCAGGAGCCAGGTGCTTCTCCTGGTCTCCCATGGGGTGCAGGGCCCAAGCACTTGGGCCATCCTCCACTGCCTTCCCAGGCCAAAGCAGAGAGCTGGACTGGAAGAGGAGCAACCAGGACAGAAGCCAGCGCCCCAACCGGGACTAGAACCCGGGGAGCCAGTGCCGCAGGTGGAGGATTAGCCTAGTGAGCTGTAGTGCCACTTGTTGTACAGTTTTAAGTCTTTTTATAAAGTCTGTTGTGGGCAAGGCCTTGGCTGAATGCTCCATGAACCAGGAACCAGGCTGTTCCAGGCAGAGACATTTTGCATCCTGACCTGCTGTGTCAGATTAAAAGGGCAGAGAATGGATAAGTGCGGTTCAGTGGACAAAGCCATCAGCAGGAAACGCATGTGCTACATCCACATGAAGACTCAAAGGTCAAGCCATTCACAGACTCCTGGTCACAAACAGGGCAGGAGACAGGGACTTTGCATGAACACTTTGCCCCTGTGGACCCAGCCTTGGGGTAGAGCATGAGCCACATGAGCCACACCAGCACGACCACAGGCAGGCACGGCAGTGACCTTGTGCACCAGAGCACTCAGAACAATCACACGGCAGAGCCTGCCACGTCTACAGCATGACCACGTCTACAGGATGACCACATCTATGACGTGACCATGTCTACAACGTGACGTCTACAGTACAACCATATCTACAACATGACCACATCTATGACGTGACTACGTCTACAGTGTGACCACGTCTACATGACCATGTCTACAGTGTGACCACATCGACAGCATGACCACATTACAACATGACCACATCTACAGCATGACTACGTCTACAGTGTGACCACGTCTACATGACCATGTCTACAGTGTGACCACATCGACAGCATGACCACATTACAATGTGACACATCTACAGCATGACTACGTCTACAGTGTGACCACACCTACAATGTGACACATCTACAACATGACCACATCTACAATGTAACCACACCTACAATGTGACACATCTACAACATGACCCCATCTGCAGTGTGACCACATCTGTACTATGATCTTGTCTACAGTGTGACCACATCTGCAGTGTGACCAGCGGTGTCACCTGTCGAGAGTAATCAAATAGCACCTGACACAGGCCCAGGGGTTGGAGCATTCCCGGGTTTCCTTTAACTTCATGCTTTTCTTTCTTTAACGTGTCCTAGGAAATTATAACGAGTAACACATTTCCCCAGCGTGCAGGGCTATGGATCGCTTCCACAAAAGGAGAAAAGAAACAATTGATTTTTAAAAAAATTTTAAAAAGCAGCACACAAAGCCTGTCCTGATTTTTTGTTTATTTCCTATAAAAAGCTGAAACAACAACACCACAACAGAATTATTTGATCATGGCCCAGCTTGGCACACAGATGTTTCTACCCCGTCCTTCCAACCAACCCTGCCGACAAATGAAAAAAGTAAAATACAATAAAAAAGGAAGAAGACAAAAGGTACTCGCGTTGCCACGTTGCACTTCACTATCACAGAAACCCCCCTCGGCAGCTGGGTGCCCGTTCTCTCCGTGACACTACGTTGGGACGCTCTCCTCGCACGCGGGCGCAGACAGACTGAGAAGCGATCGTGCGGAAGCCTTGGCACGCTCAGCGGGTCCGAGCCCTTGGCTGAGGCCAGGTGACAGAGCTGCGGTTCCCACGCTGGCCTCTGCTTCATTGGCTGGAAGGCTGAGCCCACGGTTCGGGGGTGACTGAGCCCGTGCTGAACTTAAACCCGTCCGTGACGACACGAAGCAGGCACGGGGTGACCCGCGGGACAAAGCACGTGTTTCTGAAGAGGGGCTTTTCCCTCTCCCTCAGCGCAAAACCAGGACTCAGGACCCGATGGTGCCCTGTGGTCATCCGGGTGCTCAGAGCAGCTGCCAAGGAGGTGCTGATCCGTCCGCAGCTGTGAAGGGACCTGGTGGGTGCAGGTGCGGAGGACACGGGATCGCTGAATTGGACAGGCCAGGCAAGGATGCGGGGACTATTCTCTGAGAGTCGCTTGCGGCCCCTCATCTCTGGAGCCCAGGCAGTGTGGCCGCCTTCGCAGAGAGAGCAGCCCCGGAGAGAGGCCCTCCCTCCTCGAAGCCAAGGGCCAGCTTCATGACTGCCAGGGCGGAAAACCATGTGTCCTCCAGGGCAAGGCCCGAGCCAGTGTCTAGATCATTGCAAGTACGGGGGTGCCTGAGCTCCTCAGCTGTGGTGTAGACGTGTTGTGTGCGCTGCTTCCACACGGGCCGTACCTCCACATGCGGGACCTGCAGCTGTGATGTAGACATGTTGTGTGTGCTCTTCCACACGGGCTGTGTCTCCACACATGGGACCTGCGGCTGAGGTGTAGACGTGTTGTATGTGCTCTTCCACACGGGCTGTGTCTCCACACATGGGACCTGCGGCTGAGGTGTAGACGTGTTGTGTGTGCTCTTCCACACGGGCTGTGTCTCCACACATGGGACCTGCGGCTGAGGTGTAGACATGTTGTGTGTGCTCTTACACATAGACTGTACCTCCACACATGGGACCTGCGGCTGTGGTGTAGACGTGTTGTGTGTGCTCTTCTACACGGGCTGTACCTCCACACATGGGTCCCGCGGCCGTGGTGTAGACATGTTATGTGTGCTGCTTCCATACAGACTATACCTCTGCACATGGACTTCCAGGGAACTAGGGAAATAGTGGCGCTCACAGCCCAGGGACAGCAGGACACCCCAGTGCAGCCCCTGCAGTCGCGGGCTGTCGGGAAGCCTGCTCCAGGAGCAACCAGGGGAGCAGTGCCAGTGCCAATGGCATGATGGGACAATGCCGCAACCCCATTACGTAGGGGAGACACCAGGGACAGGTATCCAGATCGCAGCAAATCGCGTCTCCCAACAAGCACGCTGCTCACCAGTCTTCCCAGGGAGGCCGTCTGGGTCGCTCCACAGCTTCTCCTGTGCCCCAGCGTTTGCAGGCTGAGCAGTGAGGCCGTGGCCCACGGGCGAGCACTGGGGATCTGTAGGGCAGGTCCGAGTGTTGCCCTGCAGCTCGGGGAACCGGCAGACAGGGGCCGGGCCTCCTGGATGGATTTCGCAGGTTTCGATCTTGTTTGGCTTCCGTGCGAGGGCGTTTGTGGGCTCTGTGGTTTCCAGCACCACTTCTAGCCACCGGGTTATTTATTCAAGCAAAAGTGTGTGTGGGTGTGACCACCTACCGCCGAGGAGCAGCGCCTCCGTGGCGTGGGCCGTCCCAGCCCTGGCCAGCCCTGCCCCTGCTCGGGACACAGACACAGAGCGTGGGACGCACAGCAGGGCGCAGGACGCGAGGTCACTCACTTGGGGCGCCGCTTGCTAGCACTGGCCGTGCCCACGGGGGCTACAATGCCCTGATGGTCTGTGCCGTCCAGATGCCTGGGATACTCGGGGGCTCTGAGCACAGGCCGGGGCCACCCCCGGCAGGCAGGCAGGGAGCGCCTCGGAACCCCGAGGCCTCTCTGGGGAAGCGGCTCTGATCCGGGCCCCAGGGCGGACAGCTCTCCTGCTTCCGGGCCGGACTCGTGCACCCGCTCTTCCTCTGCCCTCTCCCTCCTCATGTGACCAGGGGCATCACTCACCCGGACAGAAGTTGTCGCGGAAGCACGAGGACCGGCAGGCAGGGTTTTAGGTGTTGATACCGAAGGCCTTGCTCCGGGTCGGATTTCGAAGGCCGAGCGGACGCGGCCGGGCGGGGAGAAGCCGAGGCCTGGGCAGGAGCTGCTCACACAGCAGTGAGCCAGTGCCCTCCTCGGCTGGCGGACGCGACAGCCACTTCCCCACAGGTCGTGCAACCCCCGACTCCGAGAGACAACCCAGGGTCAGTGGCCACACACAGCAACCTGCCCCTGGATCCCAGGGAAGGCAGGGCCCAGCCGGACTTGGCCAACAGAGGGGGAGGGGACACGGGGGTGGGACAAGCCGTGTTAATTACTGTAATGTCTTGATCACAATTTCTCTCTCACTGGCATACATCTCTAAGCAGCATCTCATGTGTGGTGCGTGCTCTCTGCTGTCGACCTGTCTCACCCGGTCTTCTCCTGCACCTGCCCCACTCTCCTAGAGCCGGCCGTGGTGATGGGGTGACCGTCACTCACTGTCGTCACTGCTTACTTTTCAGGAAAGCTCGGGTGGCCTATCCCGAGTGTGTCCCGCAGTTCTCACCACAAGGAATGCACGCCTGTTCCAGGTGTGACCATGCCGCCCTGCTGGGGCCACGACAGCAGGTGTCCGTGCATTGAGCAGCACCTGCACCTCAGAGACATTACGGTCATCACGTGCCGCTTGCTTCGGACCCACCGTTACGCAAGTCCGGGGTTTTTGAAACATATTCCCTCATTTCCAGTGTCTTCCAATCTGAGCTGTTATTTCTAAACAGTGGTTATGGACTGCAGTCTATTTCTGAAGTATTAATCATGGGTAACTATCATTCTCACCAATGCTGTGGCACAGGAGGTTAACACCCTGGCCGGTAAGGCCGGCATCCCCTATGGGCACTGGTTCTAGTCCCGGCTGCTCCACTTCCTATCCAGCTCTCTGCTATGGCCTGGGAAAGCAGTGGAAGATGGCCCAAATCCTTGGGCCCCTACACCCATGTGGGAGACCCAGAAGAATCTCCTGGCTTCAGATTGACGCAGCTCCGGCCATTGTAGCCAACTGGGGAGTGAACCAGCAGATGGAAGACCTCTCTCTCTCTCTCTCTCTCTCTCTCTCTCACTCACTCTGCCTCTCCTCTCTCTGTGTAACTCTGACTTTTGAATAAATAAATAAATCTTTAAAAAATTATCATTCTCAGCATCTGACTATAATTTTCAAGCTGTTTTTAAATGTACTTTCTCCCAGCTTTACCAAGGGACAATGGACAAGTGAGCATTGTGTGTGACTTAACGGGCCGTGCTCAGTTATGAGAGCCCAAAGTTTTCGGGGACGGGGGCAGCAGCAGGGCACACTGAGGTGGGGGAGGGATGGCAGTGAGGACACCCAGCCTCGAGATGGCCTCTGAGTCACTGGGCAGATCAAAGACCGACTCAGGAAACCGCAGGCTCCCTGGAAAACACGCCCCGCTTCCCTGCCCCCCGGGGTTGTCTGGGGTTGTCCCGCACCAGAGCCGAACACTTTGAAGTTCAAGGTCGGATGGCATCCCAGGCCAAGGGGCCCGGCTGCGGGCAGGAGGAGAGACATGGGGGAAGGGAAGTCCCTCTGGCCTCTGCAGTGTGATGTGCAGGGACGGGTGGGTCCCGGGTGCAGCCCGCGGCTCCCACACAAGAACCCTGGGAGCAGATGCGGATGGAAGCCTGCTGGGAAAGACGCTGGAGGCCGCCTGGGGAGGGGGTTGCCTGCCAGGAGGCAGGGGGTGGGAGCTGGTGGTAGAATTTTCCAGCACAGATCAGGCCCACTCAGGTTCCTTTCCGTGCTAGCCCTCAGGCCAGGTGCCCACTCCCTTGATCCTGTTGAGGCCCGCGGGGACGGCGGGCAGTTTCAGTTCCGCTCAGTTTGCCAGGGTTTTCTGTGCCTGTGTGCCCAGCATCAACGCAGAGGAGCGGCCGCCGTGTGCTTCCACGCATTTGTGGACATAAATCCTCCCGTGCCTGCGGGGTCTCTGTCCATGCAGGGAGGCTGCGCAGGCCTCCAGGCTTCTGCTCTCAGGGCCACGTGGCCTGGGGTGTTGTCTTATTTACGGCCGGGAGCGAGTGCACGCGAGGCCAGTCCAGGGTAGCGCAGGCTGCCTGCGCCCTCTGCGCCTCCTGGAACACCAGGGTCCGGAAACTGCCAGAGGGTGCCCGGTAGCTGTGTTCCTCCTGTTTGCCAGCCTTGTTTTAATTGTGCCTGCTACATGGTACATATTCCATAGAAGCACCCAACACGCAGCAATGAAATCAGGCTGAGCGACTGGATTGTTAAATAGAGGGAACTGAATTGAAATCCATTAAACCACCTGCTGTGAAGCGCCCGGGGGTGCTGGAGGCTCGGCACCCACGGGGCACTGGGAGCGACTCGTCTTCGTTGTCCCAGATGTCTGCTTCAGTCCCCCGAGCCAGCGGAGCCACGGCCTCGCCAGGGTCATCAGCGGAGCAAGAATAAGAGGTTTAGTTGGAGAAGTAAGTAAATATTTGCTTTCTCTCCTCCACTGGATCTGAGAGATTGGTTGGAATTGCCCGTCTAATGGGTTTTTTGGCGAGGTTTGTAAACGCTCTGGGTTTGAAGCCGGCAACAGTGGGGAAGATTTATTTTTCTTGCCTGCAGTGACTGTGCACGATGGAGAGACTAGCGGGGCGCGTCTTCAGAGGCTCTGCTTGCTTACAGGGGGCACGGAGCCCAACCACTGGAGGAAATGGACGAGGGCAGACTGGCAGGCGAGGTGGCCCGGGGCTGCCCAGGGCTGCCAGGCCTCCCGGGCACTGGGCCCCTCCTGGTCCCTCCAGCACCGCCGGGAGGCGCTGGCCTGCTCCGCCTGCCCTCAGCCCAGACCCCACTCTTGGTCCAATGAGGGCATTGGCCAGGTGACTTCTGAGGTCGTCTCTGGAGACCGTATTGTGCAATACGCACAGGAAAACCGTGCTCTCATTCAAGCGATGGTTCCAACACTATTTATCTTTTTAAACTGTTGTAATTTTTAGAATTTTAACAGATGTATAAAAGTCATATGGGTTTATGGGGTGCTGTGTGATGTTCTGACGTGGTACTATCCAATCAGGGTAAACGCTAAGCCTCCGCCTGCAGTGCCAGCATCCCATATGGGCGCCAGTTCAAGACCCGGCTGCTCCACTTCCCATCCAGCTCTCTTCCATGGCCTGGGAAAGCAGTGGAGGATGGCCCAAGTCCTTGAACCCCTGGACCTGCATGGGAGACCTGGAGGAAGCTCCTGGCTCCTGGCTCCTGGCTTCGGATTGGTGCAGCTCTGGCCATTGCAGCCATTTCAGGAGTGAACCAGTGGGTGGGAGAACTTTCTCTCTGTCTCTCCCTCTCTGTCTGTAACTCTGCCGCTCAACCCTTGGACATCACGGAGCTAGGAGAGGGTGGGTCCCTTCACATCACACCTGGACCTCAGCTTACGGGGGAAAACACAGAGACTGACTCTGCCACCACACGTAAGAGGAGCCTGAGAAAGTCGGATGGAGACAGATGACCGCTGGTAGCCAGCCAGGGCCCTGCGGCGGCGTCTGCACCATACCAGGCACGCTGACCGAGGCACGGAAGCTCGGCAGGGGCCCCGCCCACCTCCCAGATTCTCCTGTTTCTCTGTTTTGTGGAGGCGCTCGGATATCTTCCGATTCTTCAGGCTGCTTTGACCTTGGAAGCGAACTCTGGAGCACACGACGTCTGGCAACGCGCGTGCTGTCGTGACCTCCGACCTGTTTCATAATGGAGCCTTCCTAGAGAGAGTGCTTTCTCCGACCACAAATTCGCTGGTTCCGTGTGAGTCCCGGGACCAGGGAAATCATGCCCTCGCCGCCTCCCCACAGCGTCTCCCTCCAGGTGCTTCCCCGAGGCTTGCGGGAAGCCTGCCTTCGGTCGCTGACGGCATTGCCCGGCACGGTGGCCGTGAACTGCCGAGGCCCAGAGCTGGAGCGGAGCCTCTGCGGTGTTTCTGTTGTGGATGCAAACAACTCGCGTTTCCAGTAAGAACAAAAACTAAAAACATCATTAAGTTAAAGACAGGCACCTGGGAGGCTGGCCTGCTCAGAGCTGGAGCCTCTCTCCCTCCCTCCCTCCTTCTCTCTCCCTCTCTCCCTCTCTCCCTCTCTCCCTCCCTTCTTCTCTCTCTCTCTCTCCCTCTCTCTCCCTCTCTCCCTCCCTCCTTCTCTCTCTCTCTCTCTCTCTCTCTCTCTCTCTTTCTCTCTCTCTCTCTCTCTCTCTCTCTCCTCCCTTCTTCCCCAGAAGGCTGCATAGCAAATATTTCCAGCTCTCAGCTGCATGAGGGTCCCTGTTGGACACCCGCACCGCTGCCCTCCCACGAGCAGCGCTTAGGGAAAGGAGCAGGGCTGGGTTCCCACAGAGCCGTGTTTACCAGGCTGGGTGCACGTTACCAGGCTGGGTGCACGGTGCCCTTGCCCTCGCGTCCCCACGTGGGGATTCCCGCAGAGCCCTGGCCGTCAGTCCCTCCGACGCCCCTACCCCGCTCAGGATTCTCGCTACGGCTTCCTGAACCAGGAGGCCACGTTCAGCCACAGAGTGCGGCTCCTCCTCCACCCAGCCTCACAGCCCACAGAGGCAGAGGGGGTTCCTGGAAGGGGTGGGGGCCGGAGGAGGCCCCCGAAACCGTGGGGTCCTGCCCTGCCGAGGCCACAGCAGGCGGGACTTAGAATTCAATAAATTTACAGCAGGATAATTTTCATGTTCATATTTTATATGGCTCACAGATGATGTACATATCCATATGTTTTTGGTAGAAAAATATGTCCCCCACCCCATAAAAGGTTTTTTGGGGTGAAACACAGATACAGCCCAGAAGACACCTGCAGAACCATGGACAGAAGGCGTTCAGCCTGAAACCTGCCTTTTAAGGGTCTCTCTAAAACAATTGTACTCCAAACTCACACCTCAGTTACTCAAAACTAAATCTCTGTTGCGAGATGTTCTATTTTTAAAATGTGCTTTTTCTCTTTATTACTACAGAGTATAAGTAATATGTATTTATTTCTATTTTCCTCAATCATCTGCCTTCTACACGGGACATTTTCCTAGCACTAAATGATAACAATGATGTTGGTTAGAAACCCTGAGCCAAGGGCCAGCTCTGTGGCTCAGTGGGTAAAGCCACCGCCTGCAGTGCCGGCATCCCATATGGGTGCTGGTCTGAGTCCCAGCTGCTCCACTCCCAGTCTAGCTCCCTGCTAACGCACCTGGGAAAGCAGTGGAAGATGACTCAAGTGCTTGGGCCCCTGCACACACATGGGAGACTTGGAAGAAGCTCCTGGTTCCTGGTTTTGGTCTGAAACAGCTCTGGCCATTGATGCCATTTGAGGAGTGAACCAGCAGATGGGGGACCTCTCTCTCTCTCTCTCTCTCTCCCTACCCCCCCCAACCCTGCCTTTCAAATAAATAACACAAATCTTGTACAAAAAGAAACCTTGAACCAAATATAACTCAAGAGCTATCAAACAAACATGGCTTAATTATCAAGGACAGGAGGGGGAGGGTCTCTGTGCACCTGTAGGGTCCTAAAAGTATATTATGAAAAAAAAAATCTTCCATACATTTCAAAAAAATAGTTCCAAAAGAAACTTACTCTTTGGTTCCGTTTTTCACAAACTTCTTGAAGTGTCCTAAACCTGGGGACGTGTGTGAGTCACACGTGTATAGGTGCTGAGTAACACGCATATGCCACACCATGTGTGTAAGGGCTGGGGCATCTGTGCAGCTGGTCTCCCCCGCGTCCCTGGAGCACGTGATGAGCAGGGGGAGCTCTGGAAGGGACAGCATTTGTCTGGAGAAAGCGACAGAAGAGCAGAAGACAGAAACAGGACTGAGACAGGACACACGTAACTGGAGAGAGCTCCAGTAGCTGATGGATTCCCACGTCCATCTCCAGCCTTCCCCGGATCTGGGGCGTTGCTGGCAGCCAAGTGCCCCGCTCAGCTTGGGGACGGGAGCGTGCCACCAGACGCAGGATCCAGTGCTGCAGTGACGCGTGAGCAGGAGGGGAGTGGAGCAGCTCCTGGGGAGGAACCTGGGTCAGTCTTGAAGCTGCAAAGCCCGCACCAAGTCCCGGATCCCTGTCCTGCGTGAGCATCCACCTGGGCTCTGTGTCTCCGGTCACTCCCAGCTCTACTGTGACGGGTGGACACGTGGGAAGGCGGCCCCCTTGCTCTAGGCACCTGCCCGGTGCTGCGCTGCGCCTGTCCCCAGCTGCCTTCCCTGCCCTGTCCCCGCACAGACTCTGGTTCTGTGAGAGTTGCTGCCTCCACCACCCTGGGGGACGAATTCGCTCATTTCCTAACAGAACTCTCACCTCGGCCACTTAGCTTTCCGTTCACCCCCGCGTCGCTTCCCGGGGGTCTCCCCGCGAGCTCCGGATCGCAAGTCCTTCACATCCTTCCAGTCCTCACAGCCCACTGCAGCTTCCCGGCGCATGGAAGCATGCGTTGTTGCACATAGCTGTGGCTTTCTAGTCATTTATACCGAGGTCCTCAAAGGTTCGTGGAGGGGCTGGCACTGCGGGGCAGTGGATTAACTGCGTCTACAATGCCAGCATCCCGTATGGGCGACAGTTTGGGTCCTGGCAGCTCCACTTCTGGTCTAGCTCTCCACTAATTCATCTGGGAAAGCAGGGGAGGATGGCCAGGAGCTTCATCCTGTGTCTCATGTGGGTGCAGGGACCCAAGCACTTGGGCCATCCTCCCCTGCTTTCCCAGGCCACAGCAGAGAGCTGGATGAGAAGTAGAGCAGCCTGGTCTTGAACTGGCGCCCATATGGGATGCCGGCACCGCACTGCAGCCTGGGGCTTTAACCTTCCTCACCACAGTGCCAGCCCCATAGATATGCCTCTCGTACCCCCTGCATTTGTGAACGGGGAGAAGTCTTGACCTCGGGGTCTGTGCCTACAGGCTGTGTCTCAACAGTTTCAGTTTTCAGTTTTGCTTTTTTAATAGTTTGTTTTTTTTTTAAGTCTGATCGGCTTTGCATCTTAACACAGAAGGGCCAGAAGACGCTACGTGAGCCGCCTGTTTAAGTCCCTATGTCACAGGGGAAGAAAACGCAGCCCTCTTGGAGCCCTGTGGCCGCCTGGTGTGGCCCCGTGGCTGTTTCCATTGCGTCCCGGCCCCGCTGCCCGGGCCCAGTGCTTCCTCTGCTGCCGTCCCCTCGCACCTGCACCGCAATCCGGGAGCTCCATGACGATTTCAAAGAACAGCAACGGCTGTTTTGGCAGGGCTGCTGTTACCCGAATGCCGGCCGCAGTGTGGCCGGAGCAGGGCTGGAGGGAGCGGCCAGGGCCCCTGTTGGAGCAGCGGTCCCCGCTACGGTGGCCTGGAGCCGCTTCGGCCAGCGGCCGGGGAAGGACCTCTCAGCCGCATTTTAGAGATGTTGTCCTAAGCCCTGTTGATAAGCATCTTACGGGATCACATTTGACTCCAACATGGCTGGACATGTAGACCATCTGGGTTGGAGTGCTTCAGTTCCCTGTAGCAGGTGCACAAGCAATGAGTGGTCAGGAAGAAGTGTCGCAGATTCTTATTCCTCCACCTAGTCCGGGCCTGGAGTTGGAACAGGTGTGTGCATGTGCGTGCTGCATGCGGCTGTGAGCATTGCTCTGTGCGTGTGTGCATGAGTACATGTGTGCATGCAGGTGTGTTCTCGTGTGTGCACATGCGTGTACATGTGTGTGCATGTGTGCATGCAGGTGTGTGCATGTGCATACACGTGTGTGCAGTATATACATGTGTGTGCATGCGTGTATGCACGTGTGTGCGTGCGTGTATGTGCGTGTGTGTGCATGTGTGTGTGCATGTGTGGGGAATGAGATACTCTCCTTCCGTCCACTGCACAACGTGCGCTGTGTTGGAATTAAACCACGTCTCAGAAAAATAACCGTTCACGCGTAATCCCAGTCTTGGTGGATTCTGTCTTCGAGGCATAGTCAGGGTCCTGTGGACGCTGCTCTCGGCCAGTCCTACGTGCAGGGCCCAGCTCGTCAGCACCGACCACCAGTGTGCACCGTGGAGGGAAATGGAAGGGCCGAGTTCTGCCCCAGGGAGACGCTCGCTGGACCTAGAAGCTTCCAGAAATACCTGGAAATTAGAACACCCTCCCACCCCACGTAAGACAGGGAGAGTGTGGAAGGCTTGCGATGTCAGGGGATTGGCTGAACCTAGCGCCCGCCTGCCCAGGAAGCAGGCCATGGCAGAGCCGCACTGTGGGGAGTCTCCCACTCGGGGCCCCTTCAGGATGCGTCCCCTGCCCTGATGCAGATGGACGAGCCGGGGAGGGACCATGGATCCATTGATCCATAGTGACGACTACATCTCTGCCCGGATTTGCAGCAGCATTGATTGCTCTCAGCACGGCAGAAGATCGTGTTCCAGGTTCAAGCCAGCCGTGGTGGCGACGCGATGCCCGCCGTGGTCGGGTTGCCTTCCCTCCTGCTGTTTGGAAGCGCAGTGCTGCTCCCTGGGCGGAAGGGCCTGGGGAGACACTCTGCAGAGGTCGGCAAGACGCACCTGCAGAGAGCTCCATGTGGGAGGAGGTGGTTTCCAGCGCCGGTGCGGAAAGTGCGCAGATAAAAGCCTCCTTCAGGGAACGCCAGACGCCCCGACGTGGGCTCCAGTCTTTGGATCTGTGTGAACATTTCCTGCTCCCAAAAGCACCTGCTCTGTAGGTAAACCCACCCTCCTTGGCAGGAAAGTGGGGCCAATTTCTTTTAAATGTGTTGCTACCTGAGCAACTACTGAGCTCTTGTTGAGGGAACGAGAGTGAGAGTCCACGCAGGAGACGGGAGCACACGGCGGGGAAGCCGCGCTGTACCTGGGGCAGAGTCCTGCGGCGCCACTTGGCCACACTCGGCGTTTCTCCATGACACAGCCCGGCGGGGAACATTTGAACACGCCCCTCTTCTCAAAACAGACTGTGCGGTCCACCACAGCCCTCAGCTCCAAGGTGCGGCACAGCACGGTTTCCCGGGGCCTGTGAGCGGTGCGGGGGGCTGTGGCCCAGGTCGTCTCCCAGGCTCAGTAGGAAGCCGAGGGGCACAGCCAGAGGCAGCCGTGCCCCTGCTGGGGGCACTGACAAGCGTGAAAACACACTTGGGGTCGGGCTCTCCTGCAGCCTCTCCTCCGTCTTCCCCGAAGCCACATGCCCTGAAAATTAAGACAATACACGCAGTGACACACATACACTCATAAACACGCCTAGGTACACAGACACACAAATGCACACACATGAACAGACCCACATATGCAGACACAAATGCACACAGATCTCTATAAGCACAGAGACGCACGCATCCACACATGCTCAGGGATACACACACACGCACAGAGCAACACACGTGCAATACATATACATACATGCACAAACCGAAACATGCAGATAACACATACCGCACTGTCACACAGACACACACACATGCACATGTGAGCACACAGCTGTTTTCATGGCGATGGGAGGTGATGTTTTGGTAACATTGCATGGTGGGTAGAAATCCAGGTAACTTCGCCCGAGTTGGAGAAGCTCTGGCCCATGCATTTCTTGACATCACTGAGAGACCGCGGATCAAAAGCAGACGGCGTCGTCCCCCGCCCTGGCTGGCCGCCCCCACCCCGCACCACTCAGGAGGAGCTGGGGGGGTTAGACAGCGGAGCTGGCTGCACCCTCTGCTGCGCGGCTCACGGCCGCACTCCGCTCAGCTCCGTGGCAGCCTCCTCACATTTCAGAATGGGAATGGAAGGTCACATTTTTCCAAACTTGGAACCTCATTTCAAAGACAAGCAAAGCTTCCTGGTACAGAAGATGAAAGACTTTTAAAAAAGTCCTTGTGACGAAGACACTTTGGACACTAAACAGCTTATTAAATCACACTTTGATGAATTACAGTAAGTGTAAATAAATAAGAAACATATGGATTGGATTTCCTTTGAAACATAAATGGATTTGAATCACAAGGAAAGTAACTTCGTAGCACAACACACAAACCAGCAAACAGCGCTCTGGCCCCGCAGCCAGGCACCGCCGTGCCCCCCTTCGTTTCCAACTTATATAAAACCTAATGACTGGGACGGGGACAAACGCGGGGATTTCATGCAGTCTTTGGTTGTGATTCAAAATTGATGCAGAGAACGAGAAGCGCACCAAGCACTCGAGTCGTTCTGAAGACGTCACGCGGTGCCTTTCAGCGACTCTGGCTCGGGCAGGGTCTCAGGGTGAAGGAAAGATACCGCACACCCAGGTGAGTAGAACCGGCCACCCCGTCAACGCTTCATGGATAAACTTTCCTGTTGTAGGGAGGTTGCATTGTCACTATTTTTCTGAAAGACTATATATATATATATATATACACATACACACATATACATATGTTTAGTTTTTATATATTTCTTTCAGTTTTTTTTCTCTTTTTTTATTTGACAGGCAGAGTTAGACAGTGAGAGAGAGAGACAGAGAGAAAGGTCTTCCCTTTCCGTTGGTTCACCCCCCAATGGCCACTACGGCCGGTGCATCGCGCTGATCCAAAGCCAGGAGGCAGGTGCTTCTCCTGGTCTCCCATGCGGGTGCAGGGCCCAAGCACTTGGGCCATCCTCCACTGCACTCCCGGGCCACAGCAGAGAGCTGGCCTGGAAGAGGAGCAACTGAGACTAGAACCCGGTGCCCATATGGGATGCCGGAGCTGCAGGCGGAGGATTAACCTAGTGCACCATGGCACCGGCCCCTATTTTTTTCTTGAAGAAAAGTGTAGGGGCAGGTGCTTGGCACAGCGGTGAAGAGGCCGCTTGGGACACCTGCCGCCCACATCAGAGCGCCCAGGGCCTGGTCCTCACCCACCTCCTACCAGCAGCCCGTGAACGGCACCTGGGAGGCAGCAGTGAGGCCTCAAGTCTGTGGGTCCCTGCCACTCACATGGGAGGTCCAGGCAGAGTTCCTGGCTGTAGACTGTCCCAGCCCTAACTGTGCAGGTATTTGGGGAATGAATCAGTGGATCGAAGATATCTCTCCTCTCTCTCTCTCTCCCCTCTCTCTCTCTCTCCTCTCTCTCTCTCTCTCCTCTCTCTCTCTCTCTCTCCTCTCTCTCTCTCTCTCCTCTCTCTCTCTCTCTCTCTCTCCTCTCTCTCTTTCTCTCTCTCTCTCTCTCTCCTCTCTCTCTCTCTCTCTCTCCTTCTCTCTCTGTCATTCTGCCTTTCAGATAAATTAAAAACGGCCCTTACTGCCGTCCCACCGTCTTGTGGCTGTCGTGGGCTCCTGCACGACACTGAGCGCTCCGTGTTGTGCAGGAGCAGCATGGGGCGGACGGGCGAACCACGCAGGCCTGTCAAGCTACCCCAGGTGGGAGTCCGGCTTAGCTGAGACTGCTTGTTCTTGGAAAGAGCTTTATTCGAGGGCCTGGCTCCCGAGAGGCTTCGGGCTGGCTCCAGGAAGGCCCTGAGCTCGCAGGAGGTCATGCAGGGGGCCCGGCGTGGGCGCACTGGCCGCTCACTCGTCCTCCTCTGGCCTCAGCCACAGCACCAGCGGAGGGCGGCCAGACATTCCTATGTGTGATTCATACCGGGCAGCTCAAACATTTTGGAGCTGTTTTGGAAAGCCAGAGTGGTTTTCCCATGAAAAGAAGAAAATACAAGCTTTTCCATCTGAAAGGAAAGGTCATGCTGACAATTTAAGAGCGAGCCTACTCGCAAAGACTATCTCCACCCGTGCTGGAAACCCAAGTCCTCGCCCCTCACCTCTACGCACGGGGTAGAAACCCCTTGTGTCCCGGTCCCTGCTCACGGCCGCACCTGGCTCTCGGCTCCCCGCAGCGGCTTTGAGATGTGGCTCCACTGCAGACCCGCCCGGTGTCCTGAGCACAGTGGGCTCCACCAGCGGCCACTGAAACCGCCAAGCCTGGACGCTGGGAAGGCAGCACGAGGCCCCTCGCGATCACTCTGAAACTCTCTCTTCAAATTTAAAGAGCTATGAGATACATGCATGTGTAGACATATTCCATGTGTTTCTATTGCATGCATCCTATGTGAGTCTATGTATGTGTATATTATAGTCATATATGCATGCAAACACATACTTGTATTATATGTCAAGAATATAAAGAATATGTACATACATAAGGTATGCAGTTTATATTGTACTTATCCATTCATATAGAGAGAATATATCCACATTATGCATGCCATTGCAAGTACTGGGGAAGGAGTTTTCAAAATATTTACTCCCTGGGCAGCCAGAGGGCAGGGCCACAGCTCACAGCAAGGGGGCCGTGTGGCCGAGGCCAGGGCCGCCTCCCAGCAGCAGGCCCTCGGGCTCCTGGACTCACAACCCAGCAGGCCCAGCTTGACCGAGGAAGCTCAGGGGTCTCAATCTTTCACAAAGCCACACCGAGGCACTAGCAAGAGCAGGATGCCCGAAAGCATTGAAAGCCACGTCCAGGGGCCGTGGCCATGGCCGTGGCCGAGCCCAGTACTGAGCCTTGCACGCCATGAAGATGCTGCCAACATGGGCGAGCAGCCCATGGTAGATGAGGGACCAGGGCTGTGGACCACACGTGCAGGCCCACCCGTTCCAATCACCCACTCGGCTCCCTGTCTCAGGGAGCTCAATGGAGATGCAGTGGGGAGAACGCCTCCCTAAGAGGGACTCAGGAAGCAACAGAAAACACTGGGAAGAAACCGCCTCTCCGAGAAACTGGGTGGACCTGGTGTCGCATGAGCCTCTGAGGACCCGCTCTGACTTGTGTGGAGACCCTCGGCTTCCTGCACACTTAGGCGCTGCCTTCGGGAGCCGCCCCCAGGCCTCCTGGCCCCTGGGGTGTCCTGGAACCTTCTCTGCTGCAGGCATCCTGAAGGAAGCCGCCCGCGGCCTCACCTTCCAGCACCAGTGGGCAGCGGCGCATCACCTGGACACGCTGCCTACAGCGCAGCCTTGAACGTGGAGTCACCAGGTCTCGGCTGGCAATCGGCTCCTTTGCCGCCGGCAGCCCAGTCCTCCTGTGTTTCAGTCCCCTCGGGGGTCCGCTGACCTCACCCCCAGGCTGCTGGCTGACTCTTGTGAAGGTGACATGGAACGAGGGGCTACGTGCGCTCTGCAAAGCTTGGCTCTGCGTCAGGACAGAGCTGCAGGAACGACGGTTATCAGCAGCCTGCTGGTTGTGTCTTCTTTGAAATGAGGATAAAGAGGACGAGGGAAAGTTGCCTACGAAGAAGGAGCTGCACATGGCTTCAGAACAGATGTTTCTAAGATTACATGTGGAATGCGCCTTCCAGCTGCCTGATAAAACAGAAAAAAACACAGGCAAAATGCCTCCGGGGCCTCCTTAAAGAGGACCAGTGCCAACTGGTTGGGCCCCTGCTTAAAGCACTGGGCCCTGCGCGTGTTATTTCTTAAAAATTAGAAATATGGAAACTATTAATTCACAAATGTTGACAGAAAGTCCACTGGTGTTTTTTTGTGCTAACAATTCAGAGAATACGACCCAGTTACGATTTCCAGGAACGCTCAGCCCCTTGAGGGACGGCCGCTGCAGACAGAGCAGCCCTAGTGGGCGTAGGGGCTGCAGGCGGCTGTGAACACGGCGTTCCCGGCTGCCGGCTGCAGCCCAGGGCCAGTGCTCGCGCTGGGGGGGACAACATTGCCAGCGAGGCGGCCCGACGTGGGCTACTGTGCCGCCGTGGGGCATGGGTGCACCGTGCGGGGAGCGGGCTGGAGAGGGGCCAGGAACGTGTCGCGAAGGTGACCCAGGTCCTCACCATGGGCTCCTGAGGGCTTCACTTCCAGGACAGCAGCTGTCAACTGAGGCCCTGGTGAGGGCCGGAGCCAAAGGCCAGCCCCACGCGTGGGAGTCGCGCGGACCCCAGGCCTGCACACGCCCTGCTGCCGTGGGTAACAGCAGTGCCCCTACCCTGCTCCTGCGGCTGCGGACACTGCCCACGGATACAGCTTAAATTGGTTAGGTTTGTGAGTGGGAAGACCACACCTTCACCATGCCCCTGTGTGACCTCACACCCTACCTGGCCACACCTGAGTGCCCACCAGCCAATCAGGTTAATGAACCACCCCTTTGAGAGTGGATTAAAGGCCTGGGACACGGTGTGTCCGCCCTCTTTTCCTGCATGTCCCTCGCCCGGGCCTCTTGCCAGGAGGGGGCTGGCTGTAGCCCCTGTGCCCCCAGGGCGCATGGCATTCGGGCCAGCCCGCCCTATGCTTCCTGGCCTAGAAGCTGTTCCACGTGGCTGGTTCCTGGTACGTGGTCTGAACCCAGATCTACCTCTCTCTCTCTTACAGATAAAGCCCTCACTCTCCTATGCATCTTTCGCAATAAATAAAAACTTAAAGTGTACCGTGCTGCCTCGTTCATTTACGCCGGTATTCAGAATTCTTCTCTAAATATTAGGCAAGAACCCACTTGGGCTTATTAATATCAGGGATTTATTAATAAGCATATGGTGATATTGTACGGCACCCCAAATTCCGATCACATACGTGGCACCCCAGATGGGACTTCTGGAGAACTCTAGGGGGCCACATTCAGATAGAATCTTAAGGGGTCAAATTCCAACATCACTCTGGCTGCTGTTAATTCTGTCAGGGCTGCTGGTCGGGACTAAGACCGCCACACGGCCCACACCACCGCTCCTCCTGCCCATGCAGCTGGCACCTTGGCTCCTCCTGTCCACGCGGCCCACACCAGCCCTCCTCCCGCCCACGTGGCCCGCACCTCTGCTCCACCCGCGCAGTCCGCACCAGCTCCTTCCACCCGCGCGGCCGTCACCGCGGCTCCTCCCACCTGCGCGGCCCGCACCTCTGCTCCTCCCGGCACGAACACGGGTGGCACCCCTCGCACTGCTGCTCCGAATGCCCCCGCTGCTGCCACTGCCTCCCGGGTGCCGCTCCCAGCCCCCGCTAACTCCGGCAGCTGCTGCTCTGTCCCGGCCACTGCGGCCACTCTCCCGACCGCTGCACCTGACACGACGTTCCGGCCAGGGCCGGTCCCTGCCGCTTCTGCTGCTGTCGCGGCCACAATCCTGCCGTGATGCACTGCGAGAGTCGCTGGGTCCACCGCTGCTAGGCTGCTGCCGGCCGAGCGCTGCTCCGGCTCTCACCAGCACGGCTGCCTCCCAGTGCGGCCGCTCCTGCTCGTCCCGCCGCCCCCACGCTGCCGCCTCCGCTGTTCCTGCCTCCGCTTCTGCTGCTGTTCTCGCTGGGGTCACGGCCACTGCCGGCGGCCGAGCCGCGAGTCCTCGACCTGCTCAGTGCTGCCCGCCGGCCAGTGCTCCGGTCCCAGCTGCTCCACTTGCGATCCAGCTGCCTGCTGACGCCTGTGCAGCAGGCGCCTCTCTGCCTCCCGCTCTGCGCTTCCCTCCTCTCCCTTCCTCCCCCTCTTGTCCTCTTCTCTCTGTCTGTCTCTCTCTGTCCCTCTCCCCCCGCCAGCCTCTCCCCTCCTCACACTCTCCCGCTGAGCCCCGAGCATCCCTGACCTGGCCGCTGTCGTATCTGCCATCCCGCACGTGGTCCTTTCTCAGCAGCATCTCTGGGGTCAGTTCCTATCCCCCGGAGAGGACCACAGGCCCGGGACCCCCTCTGTCCTCTGTGGAGATGCAGCCAGGGCCCCCCAGGCAGAGCCGGGGGCTCGGCGGACTCCCTGCGTGGGCTTTGGCGCTCCTGGGTCCCGGTTGGGCTTGGCTGCCTTTCGGTCTCCCAGGGAAGCCCAGAGCTCCACGGGCTGACTGGAGGGGATCGGGACTCCCTCCCCTCTGCGGGTGGCTCAGTCAGCTGCAGCGGGGACACGGACACGCGGGTCCGGGGGTTCCTGTGGCAGCCGCAGTGCAGGTGAACGGCACGCCCTGTGCACCATGCGCACTCAGGCCTCTGACGTGTGACGGCAGTGAAATGGCATCACCTACAAGCGAGGAGGAGGTCCTGGTGCCAGCAGCGCCTGGGACCCAGCCACACCCCACGGCCGCTCACGCCCTGCTGCCCGCTTTGAGGTGTCCGTCGCCAAATCCTGCTATGGACCTCATCAAAAGCTGATGAAAAAGAGAGGAAGAGAAAGTCTCCCCACCTCTCTTACAGGGAGTTGGCTAGGAGCAGACTTTTCAGAGAAGGCAATGGTGAGGGGGCTGCTGTGTGTGGCACAGTGGGTGAATCTGCCTCCTGCAGTGCCGGCATCCCACACGGGTGCAGGTTCGAGTCCCGGCTGCTCCACTTCCGATCTGGCTCCCTGCTAATGAGCCTGGGAAGGCAGAGGAAGATGGCCAAGTTTTCGGATGAAGCACTTTGCTCCGGTTTTTGTGCAGCCACCTGGGGAGTGAGTCAGCCAATGGAAGATCTCAATCTCTCTCTCTAACTCTGCCTTTCAAATAAGTAAATAAATACACCTTAATTTTTTTTTTTTAAAGGAAACTTTAGGGCCGGCACCACGGCTCACTAGGCTAATCCTCCACCTGCGGCACCAGTACCCTGGGTTCTAGTCCCGGTCGGGGCGCCAGATTCTGTCCCGGTTGCCCCTCTTCCAGGCCAGCTCTCTGCTGTGGCCAGGGAGTGCAGTGGAGAATGGCCCAAGTGCTTGGGCCCTGCACCCCATGGGAGACCAGGAGAAGCACCTAGTACCTGGCTCCTGCCATCGGATGAGCGCGGTGCGCTGGCCGCGGCGGTCATTGGAGGGTGAACCTACGGCAAAGGAAGACCTTTCTCTCTGTCTCTCTCTCTCTCTCACTGTCCACT
>CM027392.1:56106160-56146409 GCA_015711505.1 Sylvilagus bachmani | reverse complement strand
TTTTTTTTTTTTTTGACAGGCAGAGTGGACAGTGAGAGAGAGAGACAGAGAGAAAGGTCTTCCTTTTGCCGTTGGTTCACCCTCCAATGGCCGCCGCGGACGGCGCGCTGCGGACGGCGCACCGTGCTCATCCAATGGCAGGAGCCAGATGCTAGGTGCTTTTCCTGGTCTCCCCATGGGGTGCAGGGCCCAAGCACCTGGGCCATCCTCCACTGCACTCCCGGGCCACAGCAGAGGGCTGGCCTGGAAGAGGGGCAACCGGGACAGAATCCGGCGCCCCAACCGAGACTAGAACCTGGTGTGCCGGCGCCGCAAGGTGGAGGATTAGCCTGTTGAGCCACGGCGCCGGTGGTGCTTGCCCATGGCCACCTTTCTTTGCACCTGCTGGCTGGCACTGCTTTTCCCCACAGTCCCCATCACTAGACCACTCCCCTGGGGCAGGACTTAGCACTGTCAGCTCCAGCAGCTTCCGTCTACACTGGGAGCTGCCAGGACACAGGGCAATTTTGGCTAGGACAAGCCTAGCTCCACCACTGGGGGTGGGGAGGACATGGAGCCGCCCCCCTGGAAGAGCCCGGGTTGCAGCTGGCGTGGCCCCTTCCTGGACAGCCCCTAATGGTCCAAGTGAGCTTGCCTCCCACAGGAGCTGGTGCCCACTCCTGCCCTCTTGCGTGGCCACTACCCTTCCACAGCCCCGCTGCAGGCACCTGCCCTTCACACTGGTCCCCAGCCCCTGGGGCCCCGTCTAAGTTGACTTCTTGTTTTTAACAATGAAACAATGAATTGATTACACGATGCAATGATTGTCACCATAGAAAAGCCGAGGGTTCTTGTGTGCACACAAGAAAAAAACGCAGGCGGGAGACAGCGAGCAGAGTGATCAGGCTTTCCTGGGGCCGGGGCATCCCCAGAATGGGAGGGACAGAGAGCGCTGGTCACTGGGACTGGGGCCAGCGAGGTTGCGGGGTTGGATGGAGAGAACACACCTGGGCAGGCGGGGCGGCGGCTCAGCCGAGAGCAGAGGGCTGCGTCTCTGTTTAGCCCCGGGTCTGTAAGGGAGTCTCCTCACCCCTCCCCCTTCTCCTGCAGCACAGAGTCCGTGGAGAGTAAGTCAGCAGACTCCTCCCCAGGTCTGGGGGCCCCTGGCGCCCTGGGGTGCTGTGAAGGTTTTACTGCCCCGTGTTAGCAGGTAGCCCACTGGGCCTGAGGAGAGAGCAGGCTCCTGGGGGGGGGGGGGGGCTGGGACCAGCTGGGAGGGCGTCAGGGCCTGGGCAGGACTTTGAATGCAAAACGCTGGGCTTCTGCGGACGTGCGGGATCTCCAGGCCCTCGCACACACAGGCTCACTTCTAGCTTCCTGCCTAACCGCAGGATTCCACACGGCGACATGAAGATGACTTCACTTCAAGCTCAGCCACATTCCAGAAACACGACTCTGCCCAGTGGACACTTCGTGGCCGGACCGCGTGGGGCCACGGTGAGGCAGAAGTGGCGGTCAGTTCTTGTGGCCTTCGGAGGCCACGGGCGAGGCTGTGGAGCTGGGTCCAGCATCAAGGGAGAAATATCAAATGTCCCTGTTTGGGGTGTGGTTAGCATTTCAAAAAGACTGTGAACAAAGAGCAGTGCCAGGAGCCCTCAGCAAGTCAGGTCACCGGGCTGCATGGAAGGGAAGATCCAGTTTTGAAAGCAAAACTAAATTAACAGCATCTGCAAAATGCTGGGAGCTAGGCACGCCCCCAGGCCGAGCCACGCTCTCCTGAGTGAAGCACAGACGGCACGGACGGCAGGCCTCTCCCCGGCTAGCGGGTCGCGGGGTGCTGAGTCAGCTCCGCCACGCCTGGCACGCAGTCCACGCACAGCGTGATAAGAGCAGGCTTGACCTCGAAACCACACTTTGTAAGTCCCAAAAGCTCTTAGGGAAAAATGGAATTAAAAGACAAGTTTATCTTGGGTACAAGAAAACCTTTGTAATCCATGCATCATTTTTTCCATTCCACGAGTTTTCTGACGTCCTCTTGTACGGTCAGCGGGAAGTTGCTGTGGACTTTGAAAGAAGCAGGAGAGAAAGGGGAGACGCCCGGGTGGGCACGGCCACGCTTGGCTCTAGAGAACAAACCAGTGGCTGGGCCTGCCTCTCAGGTGCAACCATGGCCTCAGGGCCCAACCACCTGACCTACCCTCAGCCCAGGCCTCTGCCTTCTGTGAAGCCCAGGGTCCGGTTTCCTCGTCAGAGAGCGGAGGAGCCCCCATCTGATTATTTTCCCTTCTCCGCCATCCCAGCACCCCCAGTACAGGTGTCACAGCGCAGCCCGACTTGGCCCGGGGTCGGTGGGCGGAGCAGAGTGCCGGGGCTGGCGTCCCGGCTGTGAGGCCGCCGGTCCCCCAGGCCCACTCAGCAAGGCTAAGCCCTGTGGTCCCAGCCCTGCTTTTTGCATTCACAAGCAAAAAGCCCCGCACTGCATTTTGCGCCAGGACCCCACATTCTTGCTTTTTTCCAAATAGTTTATTGATTTATTTATTTCAGGTCCTGTCGTCTCCTGAGTGTCAGGAATTGCTGCCTGTGAGTCTGTGACTGATGACAGGCGCGGCGCAGGACGCCTGCCAACGCCTTACGTCTCCCTCCCCTCGCCAGGCAAGCGGGGGCGCGTCAGGTCCTCGGCAGGCCTGATTTATGGGTGTAATAAACAGAGAACTGAGACCGCCAGTGAGATTCACGCTCGGCAGCGCAGGGGTCTGAGCCGTGAGCGTGGAGGCCCACGTGTGACACTCACTGCTGCGTGCTAGGAGGCAGGCCCCTCGTTCTCCTTCAGCTACAAGTGGGGCGCCTGAAACTCCACTCACACCGAGCCGGCGCACCTCCGCCATCTCCCAGACAGCGTGTTTGCACAGCCGCAGCCTCTGCACTTGGGGTTTGAACTTCCGCACGCCGAGGAATGCGCTCACCTGTTTCCCTTAGCTAGAAATACCTGTCTCTCATGCGCCACCTCCGAAGAGTCCCCAGGCCTCGCGCACTGCCACGCCGCCCCCACCAGCTCCTTGCGTGCCAGGTTTCACACGCACGCTGCAAGGATGACGGTGCTGAGGGTGCGGTGGGGTTGTTCCCGTGACACAGTGCAGAGGCCTTTTCAATGGGCGTTACTTAAATTCTATCAACAAAACACATTGAAGTAGGTCTCAAGAGGACAAAGCAAACGCACCTTAGTCTGGTAAATGGAGGTGTAGCCGGTGAGCTTGTAACTCATCTGAGACAGCACACGGGAGAGGAAAGAATTCGACGCCCACCCGAAAGACAGCAGGTCCTGCAGGCGCCACCTGCCGTCTCTTTTGTCCTTTGCTGGGGCACCAGGCTACACGCGGCCTGCCTTAGTCAGGCCATGGAGGGCTGACGTAATCCATGTTATACGGAGAAGCGGCTGCACTGCAGTGATAATGGGGTACCTGCACCCCATGGTCGTGACCCTGCCAGCACCCCTGGCTCACTCAGCACTGGGAAAGGTGGGGCGCGGCCGCAGGTGCTCCAGGGAACTGCCCCACCTTCCTGTGCCCAGCTAACCGCATCGATCCCGCACCCTTCCCAGCCATACCCTCCACCAGGCCACAGAGCCTCCCAGCACGGCCCTTCCTCTTCCTACCCAGGGCCCCTAGCTGAGGAGTTCACAGTGCAAAATTTACCTGAGACCGAGCAAGGAAGTGTGCGCTTCTCTCTGCTCTCTTGCTTTCTACAGGTGCACCAGTATCTCTGCTTCACGTCTGCCTATCTGTTCATCCCTCTGCTCTGTCCATCCATCCATTATCCATCATCTACCCTCCATCACCTTTATCTAGGTATCACCTGTCTAGATGCAAATTTGTCTCTCTATTCTTATCTGTCGTCTATCAATCTGTATCTATGACCTATCATCCACCTACATCTACCCTCTGCTCATCCGTCCATCAGTCATCCATCTTCTGTCTTCTCTCTGTATGTAGGTAGGTAGGGGTGTAGCCAGAATCTGCATATCACGTCTTCATCATCCACCTGCGTTTCCTATCCTCTCTCCTCAACGTATTGTTCTACTTTTCTATTTGCCACCTGTTTGTCCATGATCAGCATTCCTCTATCTACTGTCTGTCCATCTATCATCTACCCACCTCGCCATCATGCACCCACTCACAGGAGCTCCCAGAAACCTGCAGGCAGTGGGGCCTCGGCTTTGGGGGATCCCACAAGACCCCACCCCCATGCTACAGGCTCCTCCCAGTTCCGTGCTTGGCCATGGGGATGTACCCAGGAGGGTATCGGCTTCTCTTTGCAAATCTTGCAGTTCCACCAACGGCGACACCCCCGCTCTCCGACAGCCCCCTCTGAGTGAGGCGTCTCGAGACGGGCAGCTTGGGGCGAGGCCCAGGGCGTGGCGGCAGCAGCGTCTCTGTGTGGGACTCAGGCCCTGCACCGCCGTGGTCACAGCGCTGGGCTTTATCTCCTTGTGCATCCGTTCCCCCTTGTGCTGAAGGGGTGACAAGAACAGTGTCATCAGAACACACAATGGAGCAGGGCGTGGCTTGCAATGGGAGCTGCGCCAGTGCTGACCGGGCATTGCCGGTACAGACGCCCAGTGAGCCACGGGGTCTCGGGGGACACACCCCGTGGTCCCGGCCTCCGTGCCCAAGGTGCTGCTGCAGGACTGACTTCCGCCACCAGCTCTCTCCACCACCCCGAAGTCCACAAACGCTGGTGTTACGCCTCAAGTCCAGATCATAGCTCTGGCCTCCAGTTTCTCCCCAGTTTCCGTGGACACAGATGGAAACAAAGCGCTGGTCGCGGGTCCCTTCCTCTCTCTGTCTCCCAAATGCCCTGTGTTGACCCAAGGAGGCCCAGCCCTCCCTGTCCCAGAATGGCGCCCCCTCAGCCCCATCCCGCAAGCCAAGGGTCTTGGTGAGCCGTGGGACACTGGGACACCTGCCCTCACTGCCCACCTACAGTCTCCCCAGCCCTGGGCCTGAGCGACCTCTTAACTCACTTCTCTCTTCCCTCTACCGTGCCAGTCCCCAGAGGCGACTCCCGGCCAGCAGAGAGAGAGGTGGAGGGTGCAACCTCAGCGCGCACTCGCCATACCCGGGCCCCACATGGGGAGAGCGAGGGGAGGAGCCTGCGCCACGGAGCTCCTCTGGGAGGAAACCCGCAGAGGCATCAGGAGGTCGCCCTGAACAATGGCGCGGCACACGGTGGGACAGAGCAGGGCTCCCGGTGCCCAGGCTGGGAGCACGGGGAAGTCCCGTGCTAGGCTCCGGCACGTCGAGTTTCTTCAGGAAATAGTTCAATTACAGCAAGCCGGCATCAGTGAGATTTAGCACGTAATCCATGAACACTGGGAGCCTTTGCGGTGCACGGTTTTTTAACTCGTCCCGCGGTGTGTCCAGTGAGACCCGGTAAAACTGTAACAGAAACCAGCTGTCCCCGGGTTCCCAGCTCGCCCCCGTCCGCGGACACAGCTGCAGGCACCGGTCACCTCGGCCTGCAGGGAAGAGGCTGGAGAGGGAAAGTGGAGGCGGGGTGGGACGCCTGCCTCCCCTGGTTCAGGCTCAGTTCAGCCTGAGTTTACAGAGAAGACTCGGGACATGCAGCATCTTATCGAGAAGTGATCTCTTCCGAGTGATGAGGTCATCTTTACGATCCCGCTCTTGACTCGCGGACTTCCCACGAGAACTTAATAAATAGCCCATAAATAACTGCTTATCTTTCCTTCTAGCTAATCCAAGGTCTTGTGAGCTGGCAGGTACATTAATAATTAACTTCCATAGGCCTGAGAGAAAAAAAACAGGCAGCCATCAGGTTGGTCGTGCACACGTAGGACAGACCTCGCCGACCGCCTCAGGAGGCACACAGCCCGTCAACCGGCTGCCGCGTTTGCTGCGTGCGGAGGAGCAGTGGGGTGTGCAGACGCAGCCAGGAAGCTGCTGCAGGACTGCACTCACAGACACCAGCCCGGGTCAGTGCCACCCTCCGATCTCCACTTTGCATGCGCAGTCACTCAGCACAGGATTCCCCGAGGGCGAGGGCGGACGGGGTTGCTCCCACCCTCCGGCAGGTTCCCCAGCTGGCGGCCAGAACGCATGCCTTGCCCCGAGTCACCCACCTGGTGTGCAGGTGGCGCTGTGGATACGGAGGGCGCAGCCTGGGGAGCGCGGACGGCAGACCCCACAGTCCTGTTCGTCCTTGCAGCTTCAACACGAGAACGAGCAAAGACTTCAAAATGGAAAGTTGGAAAGAATAAACGTGGATGCGGGCCTGATCCCACATGGTTGGGGCCTGGACCTTCGTAGGTGTCACTGAATTCTATTTGTTAATTGGTTCTTTTTAAAATTATTTTATTTTCATTTTTTAAAATTTATTTATTTACTTGAAAGTCAGAGTTACACAGAGAGAGAAGAAGAGGCAGAGTGAGAGAGAGAGAAAGAGAGAGAGAGAGAGAGAGAGAGAGAGAGAGAGGTCTTCCATCCACTGTTCACTCCCCAGATGGCTGCAACAGCCAGACCTGTGCCGATCCGAAGCCAGGAGCCAGGAGCTTCTTCCGGGTCCCGGACACAGGTGCAGGGGCCCAAGCACTGGGGCCATCTCTTCCAAGCTTTCCCAGGCCATAGCAGAGAGCTGGATCGGAAGTGGAGCAGATGGGACTAGAACCGGCACCCATATGGGACGCTGGCACTGCAGGCGGCGCTTTACCCACTATGCCATAGGGCCAGCCCCAATTGGTTCTTTTTTTTAAAGACATTCGTTTGAAACTCAGAGTGAAGGGGGCGGGGAGACACACACACTCACAGACCTTCAATACACTGGCTCACTCCCCAGCTGGATGCAACAACCAGGTCTGAGCCAGGCCAAAGCCAGGAGCTCCATCCAGGCCTCCCACGTGGGTGCAGGGCCCGAGCACTTGGGCCATCTTCTGCTGCTTTCCCAGGCCCATCAGCAGGGAGCTGGATGAGAAGCGGGGCAGCTGGGACCGGATCCAGCACCCACGCGGGATGCCGGCCTTGCAGGAGGCAGATTTCCCTGCTGTGCCACAGCGCCGGCCCCGGCTAATTGTGTAAAGGAGTTTGTGTCGAACAACACAGGAGCACGAGTCTGCATTTTTTTCTAACTGTTTTTTCTGGGTCTGATGTTCACTCCTACGTTTCCTTAGAGTTTGTGTGGGGTTAGGGTCATTTTTTTCTCAAATATCTGATAGAACTGAGCAGGGAGGCCATGTGGGACTAGGAGTGTGGTTTGTGAGAAATTGCTTAGCCAAATATTCAATTTCTTTCACCAATCTTAAAGCGCCTCTTTCTGACATGTCTCTCTGTTGAGATTTTCGACTTTCTTGTTTGTTTCGAGAGGCTTCACAACTGCTTGTTGAAGTGTTGCGATGTGGCTGCTTTCAGCCCCTCGCTGGACAACTGTCCGAGTCGTCTGGACAACTGCAGCGTCCGAGTCACCTTTGGTTGCGATCTCCCTGTGCTTCACAATCAGCAGCTTTCAGTTGTAGTTGGAAATGCGGCTGCTTCCCGATCTGCTGATTTTGAAACACGGGACCCGGCTTCACCGTCCTCGTTTAGTGATGCGGCAGGAGGGCTAGGCATGTGAGTGTGAGAGTGTGTGTGTGAGTGTGTGCAAGTGTGAGTGTGTGCATGAGAGTATTGTGAGTGTGTGTGAGTATGCGAGTGTGTGCAAGTGTGTGAGTGTGCAAGTGTGAGTGTGCAAGTGCATGTGCTCATGTGAGAGTGTGCAAGTGGGAATGTGTGTGTATGTGTGAGTGTGTATGCAAGTGTGTGAGAATGTGTGTTCGTGAGTATATGTGTGAGTGTGCATTTGATTGTGTGTGCATGTGTGAGACTGTGTGAGTGTGTGTATGTGTGAGTGTGTTTATGTGTGTGAGTGGGTGCATGTGAGTGCATATGTGAGAGTGTGAGTGTAAGTGTGTGTGTGTGGTTGTGAGAGTGTGCATGTGTGTAACTGTGTGAGTGCATGAGTGTATGTGTGTGTGAAAATGTGCTTTGTGTGTATTTGAGTTTTTGAATGTGTGTCTGTGTGAGTGTTTGTGAGTGTGTGCGAGTGTGTTGAGTGTGAGTGTGTGTGAGTGTTTGTGAACAAGTGAATATGTATGTACGTGTGAACATGTGCTTGTGTGTGTGAGTGTGTGTGTATGTGTGAGTACATGTGAGTGTGTGTACACATCTGAGAGTGTGTGTGAGTGTGTGTTAGTACAAAAGTGTGTATATGTCAATGTGTGAGTGTGCTTGTGAGAGTGTGAGAGTGTGAGCATCAGCTTGTATGTGTGCTTATGAGAGCATGTGAGTGAACGTGTGTGAGCATGAGAGAGTGTGTGAGTGTGAGAGTGTGAGTGTGCGTGCGTGAACGTGTGAGTGTGCATGTGAGTGTGTTTGGCTTTCCCTGGGGTCCTGCCATCATCCCCCAGCCGAGCACAGCCCTGTGCCGAGGGCACGGCGCCCGTGCAGCCCCCGGTGGCACTGGAGGCCCGGGAAAGTGTGGCGTCAGCTCGGCCTCTGCTGGGGGACCCCTCCTCTGGTCCCTGCTGAGCCCGGGAAGGAGAGGAGGAGCGGCCACGGCCACGTCCATGGCACTCCCACCACCTCTCCTGCCTCACTCTCCAGACCCTGCTCACAGCACTCCGGGCTCCGGGGAGGGATCTCGCCCACCCTGGTCTTGGCACACAGACGTCAGGTGGGAGTGACAGCAGTCGGGGAGGGTCTGCCCCGTGCAGAGATTCATCAGCAACGCTTCCTGGGGTCTGCGTGTCACTGGGATCCAGCATTTGCCAGGCAGCTCCTGCCCTGCACGGGGCACACGCGGGCTCAGGAGAGGGCCCCTCCACTCTGGGGAAGTCACCAGTGTCCGGCCCGCCAGGAGCTGGCCGTGGCGGGCTCTGTCCAGCACGCCAGGCTCACCGGGAACCTGGTCCTTTTTGCTACCGGAGCCGGGCAGGGCCGGTGCAGCTGAAGCAGTTTGGGGGAAAGCCCGATTGCTCTTCTCTGTCTGCGAAGAGCAGCGGCTAGGGGCCGCCTCCCCTCCTCCAGACAGGGCCTCCTCTCGGTCTCCGAGACCCCGAGGCCCCTCGGGAAGCCGTGCAGTCGTGCAGAGCCGTCTGGGAGCCAGGCCAAGCCCACGAGCCAGACAGTGGGGTGACGAGAGAGCGTGGCCTGCACTCGGTGCCGGCCACTCAGCAGAAACCCCCTGGGCTCCAGGGGCGCCAGGCGCCCTGTGAAGACCCTCGGGGTCCCGGTGCCACCCCCCTCCCCAGCAACCGGGCAGCGTTCTTGGCAGGGGAAGGTGGCTGCTGGCTACAGCTGCTCTGTGCACGGATTTGCTCCGACCGGGAGAGCGGGGAGCTGAGTCTCCGCTGGGATTTTGGATCCGGGTTTTTTTCTCCTGGGGAGAAGAATACGGAGCTGACTGCTGAGAAGGGACACGCTCAGACACGGCCTGACTCGAGGAGTCCAAACTCGCTGAGATTCCTGTTGCTATACGCCGGGATGCCTTGTGGAGCCCCAACGAGGCTGACTCATACTTCTGTCAGCTGGTTGGGCTGACAGGTGGGTACGGCCCTGGCCTCCCCTCTGCAGCACAGCCCGGGGCAGGTCCCGAAGTGCTGAGTCAGCACAAGGTCAAGGCCCGGAGCGGCCCCTTGGCTGAGCTCTCCCGTCCTCGGCCACGCGGGAGCCATCGGAACCCGTCCGTCCTGCGTGGCTTCGGCGGCTGAAGGATTTGGGGAGCAGATCGGTGTGTGGCCGCCTGGGCGAGGGTCTTGGGGCGCAGAGGGCCGGCTCTAAGGGATCAGGCGAGCTGCCTGTAGCAGAGTAGAGAGGGCGGTGGGATGCCCGCTGCCTCAGTGCCTACTGCTCTGGGCCCAGGCCGAGGGCGTCCTTTGTGACAGCAAACTCTGCGTGCAAATCCTCTCCACTCAGAGGTGTGTCGCCTCTGCCCAAGCCTCGGGTGAGGGAGCAGCAGCACGCCTCCAGCCGGCTGGGAGTCAGTGCGCGGGCCTGGGAGAGCGGCCACAGCCAGGGGACGAGGCAGTCCTGGAGCTGAGAGACAGCCAAGCCGGCAGAGACGTGGCTGGGATAGGAACAGAGCCTGCGGGCGATAAAGGACGGGCGTGCACGGGCGGCCCTGAGGAGGATTCTGGGAAAAAGAATTAGAAGAAACGCTTGTTTGGGGGCAAACGTAGAAAGGCTAATGTGATGGCGGGGACAGAGTGTGCCATCTTGAAAACCGCGAGGTCCAGCCGCAGAGTCGCCGAGGCACGTCGTGGCGTCCACTTTCCACTGAGATCTACGAGAACCCCGTGTGAGGCAGGGTATCCAACTCACTCTCCCTGATCCACACCCAGCTGGGTGCTGCAGTGGTTGAGAATTAGGACAGCGTTCTGTCTAGAAACACCTCCATACCCACCCCACACCTATCTGGGCACCGTACTGCACCCCACACTGCGTCAGACATGTCCCCACTGCTCACTGACAGCTCTGAGCTGCACACAGTGATGGCGGCCGGGCCAAGGACCTCCGCCACGCTCGCACAACACCAGTGCCCTTTGACGTGCACACCTCCGGATCTAGCATGAGGCTGTCTGCCTTGAGTTTTCAAGTGATTTTCTTACTTGAAGGCAGAATGACAGAGAGAGAAGAGACAGAGAGAGAGAGAGAGAGATCTTCCATCTGCTGGTTCCCTCCCCAAATGGCCGCACCGGCCGGGGCTGGGTTAGGCTGAAGCCAGGAGCCGGGTCCCATCCTCGTCTCCCACTTGGGTAGCACCTTCCCCTGCTTTCTCAGGCACATTGCAGGGAACTGGATCAGAAGCAGCGCAGCTGGGACTCGAACCAGCAATGCGTGATGTTAGCACCGCAAGCAGCTGCTCACCCACAGCCCCACGCGCTGGCCCAGTCACTCGATTTGTAAAATGATCGCCTAGGGGCCGGCGCTGTGGCGTAGCAGGTAAAGCCGCCACCCGCAGTGCCAGCATCCCATACGGGTGTGGCCAGCTGGGGAGCGAACCAGCGGATGGAGGACCTCTCTCTCTCTCTCTCTCTCTCTCTCTCTCCTTCTCTCTGTGTAACTCTGACATTCAAATAAATAAATCTTTAAAAAAAGATAATCTAGTCCAGTCTCTAAGCCTGTTCTAATTGATATGAAATTCATGTTTCCCATTTCACATGGAAGTTATTAAACCTCATGCGGAAGTCTGGCGCCCTCTCCATACACAGTATGCATGTTTTCTCACCCAACGAGATTTTAGAGATTTTTGGTTTTTTTAGATAGTTCATTCCTTTTTTAAAAAAAGATTTATTTATTTATTTGAAAGGCAGAGTTATAGAGAGGCAGAGGCAGAGAGGCAGAGAGAAAGAGAGAGAGAGAGAGCTCTTCCATCTGCTGGGTCACTCCCCAGATGGCTGCAAAGGGCCATACAGATCTGAAACCAGAAACCAGAAGCTTCTTCCGGGTCTCCCATGTGGCTGCAGAGACCCAAGCACTCAGGCCATCTTCTACTGCTTTCCCAGGCCACAGCAGAGAGCAGGACTGGAAGTGGAGCAGCCGGGACTTGAACTGGTGCCCATATGGGATGCCGGCGCTGCAGGCACTGGCCCCAGTTCATTCCTTTTTAAGTTCTTCCCAAGAGCTGTGTGACAGCTCTACGCTTGATTGGCAGGAGCACAGTCCCCACTTCCCCTCTGGATGCCACACGCACAGCTCTGAGCAGAGGCCAACAGCAGAGCGTGCAGGAGTCAGACTTGTAGTTGCGCACCTGTCCCGTGCACCACAGAAGCAGCTTAGGCGGTGGGGATCGGATCCCAAGCATCAGCCATGACGTTCCAGGTGCCATAAAGGATGTGCTAATTTTCTTAGAGAAAATAATGGCCTTAGGCTGCTGGTCTTGGTTTGAAACATCTCCAGATTCGACATGGGACGATGAATAGTGCGCGGGGAGACCCAGGGCCCCAAGTGCGGAAGGCTGGGCGGCTGCTCAGTCACGTCGGGGATCCCACGTTGACTCGGGTCTCCCTGCCTTTCACACGGCCTCTCTCTCTATGAAACAGCGTCTAACATCCCAGAGTAACAGACTGAACGTGTTTCACTGAAGGCGAAACCAGGCGAGGTCACCGGGAGAGCTCAGTTTCCCTGGCCGGGAGTCCTGGGTGGAGGTTTGGGTGGTTCTAGGTACTAACAGTGTGGATGATGTGTTTCAGAGCAACCTCATTTAGAGGGAGGCAGAACTCCTGGACAAGACGTGCTGCCGAATCACCTCGCACCGAACCCTCAGCTCACAGCTCCGCGGAGGCAGTTCACCGAGGACGAAGTGAGACTGCTCAGATCATGGTTTGGGGCTCACCGGCCCCTGACTCCGTGTCTGGTAAGGACAACATTTTCTTGCCGGCTGTGAACTCTGGCGAGCTTGGCTCACAGAGCCCGCAGTCCAAGGAGTGCTGCTGGCCCCGTGCACTCGCTGGGTTTATGAGACCCCCTTGACTGACAGGAGAAGGAGTTCATGAAACTCTCCCGTTCCACTGCCTCTCCTCAGAGGCCGCCGGGCCCCGGCCGTGCAGCCACCCCACGCGGACGCCTGTTTGCGCTCGGCAGGGAACCTGGGCGGAGATGGTGTTGTCTCCACAGCGGCGCACCCGGGCGGGCGTGCGCCCGGAACACCCAGCACTAAAGCATCGTCAGGAACATGTCAGTGTCTCAGGGCCTCCCAAAGCCTCCGGGACCTCTTCCAGCTCTGCCCCTGACCTGTGACTCCATCCTCCGCCTGCGTGAGGACGGCAGAGGCAGGCTGAATCACGTCTGGTAATGGGGGTCCTGGCTCTGAGAACAGCTGTCCCGCTGCCGAACCAGCTCCCCGTGGGCCAGGTGGGGCCCTGCTGAGCGTGGCACGGCGCTCTCGTGCACTTGGGGAAATGGCAGGGCCCTGAGACTGCTCATCGCCCTGCCCAGCCATGCGGGACAAGCCAGGTGTTGCTGAACGGAGAGCAGGGCCCTGGCACGCCCCCTGTGCTGGGGTGGGGCTTGTTCTGGGCAAACGGGCTCTGGTGCAGGTGAGAAGCGAGGTTTGCTTTCGTGGATTAGCTATCATGGTGTATTGGTCTAGACAAATAGCGTGGCATGTGGACGGGCAGGTGCCAGGGCAGGGGCAGGGGGGTTCCATTGACAAAGAGCGAGCATTCCCAGGGAGTGATGGAGCATTGCCTGGAAGTTCAGAACTCAAAGCAGCTCACAGAGAAGTCTCCCTGCGGTCACCTGGTCTCACTTTTTCAAAGATTTATTTATTTATTTGAAAGTCAGTGTTACAGAGAGACAGAAAGGGAGAGAGGGACTGATCTCCCCTCCACTGATTCTCTCCCCAGATGGATGGAAGTGCTGGGGCTGGGCCAGACGAGCCAGGAGCTTCTTCTGGGTCTCCCATGTGGGTGCAGGGGTCCAAGCACTGGTGCCATCCTCCACTGCTTTCCCAGCCCATAGCAGAGAGCTGGATCAGAATGGAGCCACCAGGACTTGAACCAGTGTCCATACGGGATGCTGGCGCTGCAGGCTGCTTATTAATTAACCCACTACACCAGGGCGCTGCCCACTCGCCGGTATTTTCAAAGGTCATAGGTCATGGAAATGCAGATAGTAAGTTAGTGATCAGAGTCTAGCATTGGCTTCTTTGTCTCCAGGCGAGAACCCAAGGATGGAACTCTGAGCCGACGGAGGAGGATCGTGAAGCCTGGGAAGGGCAGCGTGGATCCAGGCAGACGAGGAGAGAACCTCTCCTGAGGATGTGAGGGTGCAGGAGGAGCTCAGAGCGCGGCTTCGCCAAGACAAGGGGCATCAGAGCCTCTGAGACGGAGGAGTTTAAAATCGAGCAGCGCTGGGTGGGCATCGGCCTTGCAGTCAGACGCCCGAGTTAGCCGTGGAAGCGCCCGGGTTTGAGCCCCGGCCCCACTCCCGCACCAGCTCCCTGTGTCCCTGCTACTCACAGAGCTCTGCTGAGCTCTGTGCCCCCCCCCCGGCTGGCCGGCCCAGGAGGCCTTGCTGCCCGGGCGCAGTCACCACCGGGCACTGCTGGGCGCTGCCGGCTCTGCTGCTCACCCCCCCACACACATCACCTTCCCCGCAGGGACTCAGCAGCACCTCCCACATCGAGTCTGCTCCGTGTGGCCGCAGAGAAGAGACGGGACACTGGCTGGGGGTGGCCCGCAGGAGCGTGGCCTCAGTGGGCAGGGACTGAGCCCGGGGAGCAGCAGTGAGCTACAGGATGAAGCTGGCCGGGCCGGAGCCTGACACCTCGTCTGGAGGGGAGGGGCCCACACACCTGGACACGCGGGTAGCCTAGGGAAGTGACCGAGGCTCCAGGACGGGACAGGACTGACCGCACTCCCCGCAGTGGACACCGAGGCTGTCGGGGAACATCGCAGGATCTGAGTTCCCAGGAGAGGCTGATGGGGGCGTCGGCAGCACAAATGTGGGGGAACCGGGGTTGGCACCTCCTCCCATGGCGAGGGCGCAGAGGTCCCCAGGCCACGCACACGCCCTCCTCTGTGACTCACCCAGGATGGGTGGGGGCCCAGGCCCGGCTGCAGGGGATCCCAGCTGCACTGGGGAGTGACCTGTGTGCAACCCTGAAGCGGTGCTGTCAGAGCGAGATTGATAGATTGATGGCTTGTCCTCTCCCTCAACTCCCAGCGTCAGGCGGCGCCCAGAGCCTCGGGAAGCACCGCCCATGATGAAGAGGAAGGAAGAGGAACTGGCCGACCCCAGGGCGCTAGCGGGGTGGTACCTGGGTGGGGCGCGGGTGCCGGGGAGGCCTTTGAAGGCAGATGAGATCACCCCAGGGGCCAGGGGCTGTGTGATCTTAGGCTCTTGTCCCCTGCCACGTGTGTAAAGTTCACAGAGTTTACGCCCAGCGTGGTTCCATCTGCTGCTGCCTCCTTTCCTCGGGGACACTCTGGGCCTGCCCTCCCTCCCTGGGCGCATGCCCGAGGCCCGTGTGTCCACCTGGGCTCACGGCACCATCCACACTCTGGGCCCTCCCTCCCTCCCCTGGGCGCATGCCCGAGGCCCGTGTGTCCACCTGGGCTCACGGCACCATCCACACGTCGTGTCGATCAGATCTGCCGTGAGCACGGATGTTTTCTGAAGCAGGTGCATTGTGACAGCAGGTTTGTAGTCTCTATGCGAGAAACAGAGAGCAGCAGAAGGAAGCTGGTGGGATGCATGTGGAACGGTGGGGAGGAGGCTACGCACAGGAGAAACAGAGCGAGTGTCGGGTGAACCAAGCCTGGACTCATCACAGTGTGATTCTTGGGCTTTCATTAAAGGTGTATTTATGTGTTTGAAAGTCAGAGCTACAGAGAGAGAGGGAGACAGGGAGAGAGAACTTCCATCTCTGGTCCTCCCTGTCATGTCCTTGGCCCCCGATGCTGCCGTCAGCCCGGCGGGGAGAGCACGCCCCAGAGCGCCCCAGAGAAGTGGGGGGGGGCGTCCGTGCGGCTGCCGTGCCCGGCTGGAGCCGCGGACCCTCGAGCGAGGGGAGCCCTACCGGCAGCTCCTGCACTGTGCCCCGGGCGAGGCGTCTGGTTTCCCGCGGCTTTGCTTCCTCCTCTGTGAGCTGCGGGCAGCCATGAGCGCTGTTCACCAAAGCCGGTCCTCGGTCGTGGCCAGGGCGTCCCCGTTCTGATGCCAATTGTTCAGCTCACCCATCATCCACCCCAGTGAGGGATGGAGTCCTGCCCCAGACACATGCAGATGACGGGCCCTGGACAGAGGGTGGGCACCGGTTTGTCGTCAGGGAGCGGGGTGGGGGGGACAGCAGGTGCCAGGCAGGGCCACGTGGGAGCTGCACGTGCACAGAGCGACGAGCAGGGCCTGGAGCTGCAGCATGGCAGCCTTGCAGCAGAGAGAGCGGGGCCCTGCTTCCCACAGGAGCGAGAGGGGCTCGTGGGAGGGGTTCTCAGGGCTGGCAGGGAAAGGAGCTCCGCCCAGGGAGCAGCGGACACTGGGAGGAAGGGGACGGCGTGGGGGGGGGGGGCTCACGCGTGGGAGCAGGGGCAGCCACAGGCAGAACCTCAGGGTCTTCCCTACTTCACCAAACAGCAAAGAACGCACAATGTGGAGCCTTCGGTCGGGATCCTGCCCTGCGCCAGAGCAGGGAACAAGAGCCCCTCCTTGTCCGCGGTCCACAACCGAATGTCAGCTCAGGAGCGGGGTAACGAGGAGCAGCGCCAAGGCCTCACTCCTGTGTGCACAGAGCGGCTTTAGATGTTGCAGGAGCAGAGCTAAGCTCTGGGGGAGCGAGAGGTGGTTTCCACGCTGAGATCTAAGGACTGTTTCCACAGGGGGCCGCTCAGCTGCAGAGATGGAGCCCACGGTGCTAAGACCCAGGCCCTCAGCAGCCGCACTTCTCCGCCATTCCTCCCGCAAGGAGGGTGCCCGTCCCCCGGACAGGGGTCGGAGCGCACAGTGAGAGCCAGGCAGCCCCTCGAGAGGGACGCGAGCCGCTGACCGGGCTGTTGAGGAAGGGAGGTGGCCGGCTCTGGCCGAGGGCACACGCTGTCCAGCAGGGCGGGAGAAGGAAGAAGGTGGGGACGAAGACGAGACAGCTGCTAGAGCTGACGTGGTGGGAGACCGTCTAGATCATCAAGGGAGTGTTTGGGGCTGAGGAGTAATTCCTCGGAAAACAAAGCAGCCAGAAGGAGCTACAAGGCTGCGAGCGGATGCTAACAGCACGGGCACAGCGGAGCTCCACGGGAAAGGTCAGCACAGCCCCGCGCCACGAGGCCTGGCTGCGAAGGGCCGGGAGACACGCCAGCAGCTGGTGTTTTCCCCGCGGACGTGGTTATGTTTAACCCCTGGGCAGGAGCTCGAGACGCATGTCCTAGGGCAGGGAAGCTGATAAAGAGAATGCAATGTTCTGTTTCTTAGCTGAAACGAGATAGTCAGGACTTAAACCCGGGTCAGAAAGCAGCGATACAGCTACAGAGAGACTCAGCCATCACCGCAGGAGTGGGACAGGCTGTCTGTGGAGCTCCTGACCGGGGCAGAGCACAGGGCACGGTCGTTCAATGCCTGCTAGGATGACCTGTTTAACTCCCGTTCACCCGCAGGCTTCAGTGAGAACAAGCGTACATAACTGTGAAAGAAGAGGCATTCAGCAACGTCTGTGAGTTGGCGATAAAATTGCAAGCGTTAAGGCAAGGGCGCTCCCTAACCTCACGGAATCTCTCAGGGAAGGTCTGCAGAGCTTCCCACTGACGACGCTTGCACGGCGTGCGCCGAGCACAGGGCTCACCCTCCTGGGGTCACTCTGCGCCGGCGCCACTGCTCCTGCCTCTGGCCAGCCTCCTCCCCACCCCCCAGCTCTGGGAGCTGCTGTTCTACTCTGGGTTTGTGCAAGTGTCACTCCTTGGGACCCATGCCGGGTGACACCGTGCAGGGTTCGTGTCCCACTTGGTCACTGAACGCAGTGTCCTTTCAGTAGATTTGTGTCCCACACGGGGCAGAATTGACTGTTTTCTATGTGTCCCATGGACACCACACTCTTAAGCCATCTATTTGCCTGTGGGCTTGTTAAAATTGGGTGCTGGGGGGCCGGCGCCATGGCTCGCTAGGTTAATCCTCCACCTGCAGCGCCGGCATCCCACATGGGCACCGGATTCTGTCCCGGTTGCTCCTCTTCCAGTCCAGCTCTCTGCTGTGGCCCGGGAGTGCAGTGGAGGATGGCCCAAGTGCTTGGGCCCTGCACCCCATGGGAGACCAGGAGGAAGTGCCCGGCTCCTGGCTTCAGATTGGCGCAGCGCCAGCCATAGCGGCCATTTGGGGGGTGAACCAACGGAAGGAAGACCTTTCTCTCTGTCTCTCTCTCTCACTGTCTGTAACTCTACCTGTCAAATAAAGTTTTAAAAAATTGGCTGCTGGTCAGCCCCGGCCCTTCCCCCTGGCTCTGCTTCCCGGTGGACTCCAGGCCTGGTGGGAGGGGCTCTTCTTGCTGGGAAGTGGCTGGCAAGCAGCCACACGGTCGCTGCGGGGAGACTCCCACGGCCTGCTGGCAGGTTCCCCGAGTCCTTCACGCAGCCTCGCTGTGCTGCCCAAAGCCAGGCGCGGGGCCAGGCCTGCCAGCACGGGGCTAAGACAAAGAAAAGACCCTCTCACATCCTCTCACAGTCACAGACTGAGGGACCCAGCGTTTCTGCCAGTAGCACTTGGCTCAGCAGAGTTGTTGCTCTGTGTAGCATCCACAGGGCAGGTGTGCGTACTGGGAGCATCAGTCTGAAAATTCACTGATTTCCATCAACCAAGGGCCTCGGGGGCCGCACACACTGTCAGAACCCGTGGACGCCCTGGGACAAACGGCCACTCCAGGTCTAGTTGGTCCACATTTCCCACGGGACCTGCGATGGAACGCGTGGCAGTCGGTGTCTCTTACAACGCGACTGAGGATTGCCACCTTCCAAGCCTGTGTCCACCAACAAAACAGTTTGACCTACAAGGACAGTCACTGCCTTCAGGTGTGCCTGTTTCATTTCACTGCACAGGAAAGAACAGTTAATCCTGGGACACTCAGATCCATTTGTCCCCGAGCTAAGTCATTTATCTGCAGGCGCCCTTGTCACAATCACCACACCACACGCTGCGTGTGACGGGGTCGTCCAGGCCCCTCCGAACCCGGAGGCCGGCGGGAAGCGTGGAGGGCAGGCCGCTCACGGGCAGGGGTCGCTGGCACTGCAGTCCCAGCACGTGGCCTCTGGGCTCTCCTCCTCTTTCGAGAGTAGGTGTGAACGTTTTATTAGCACGTCATGTTTTACGGGGTTTTCAACACGGGCGTCACTGGAGTGCCCTCTGTGAACTGTGTTCCCTTCTGTAGTTTATCACTTGACACCCTGAAAAAAGCCACTGTGATTCAGTTGTCGCCTGACAGGGAAACTGTGCAGCCTGATCCATCTGGAGACCAGCCAGGGGCTGTGTGTGTGCACATGTGTGTGTTTGCTCTGAGCTATGAACATTTTGTTCATAAAGTTGGAAGATTATACGGCTTTGCCTTTTAGAAGATCTTAGAACAAGAAGAAACAATGAAGCTGCCCCAGAATGCTGTGCTGAGCGTGTCATCTTAGGTGACAGATATGTTTCGACAGAAATTGTTTACACTTTTGGGGAAAAGTGAAGCAAACATTAAAATGGAAATTATTTTGTCTTTAAATGGCAGAGAGATTTAAAAGCTTTGTAATGCTCTCCTAGTCTACGAGCCGCAGAATCAAGACGAGAGCAGAGGTCAGTCCTTCGCCTGCTTATCCGCCCGCAGCTGCCTGGTCCCGCTCGGGCCCTCAACTCAGAAACTGTGGAGCGTGCACACCTCCAAGGCCTCATGCGGGAACCGAATGATGCGATGTACACATTACACTGTGTGTGCTCGCCGTTCCGCATGAAAAGGTGAGAGGATTCATTCTTAATTTTGCCTGATCTGTGCATGTCTCCTCATGCTATTTTGTTAATTAATGAGGCTTTGAATGAAGTTTTCAAGTCAGGAATCGTGAGTTCTCCAAGTGCCCTCTAATTCAAGACTGGTATTCAGGACACCTTGTTTCTCCATATGAGGATTAGCCACCAATTTCTGCAGAACAATCCGTCCGCGGTTTTGCCGGGGTCGCGGGAGCTATTAGCGAGTGCCCCGTCTGTTGAACCTGCCGGCACCTTCCTCTCACTCAGCTACAGGTTTACGCGGTTACACTTTTTGGAAGCTCCCAATCCCTGCCTCACACACTCTGGGGAGAAACGGACAAGCTCCACTGTCTCGCCACCAGCCTGCAGCAACGGCCAAGGTTTTCCAGAGTCACAGGATGGAAGCTTCCGAGGGTTCTGCCTTGGTAAAGGCGTCATGCAAACACCCCGCGTGACACCTGCCCACGGTCAAAGTCCTCCCTCCACTCGCCCAAGGCAGCTCAAGGTCATTCCCCGGCTTCCACTCCGCACGAAATCACCTCGGCATGAGCCTCCGGGCTTGTCTTTCATTCCCGCCGTTGCCTGGCACGGGGAGATTCCTCTCCTTTCTGCATGTGTCGAGCCCATGTACATCCATGCTGGCAGCGCCCATATCCCTGGGGACCACATTCCCAGTGCCCGGGGACATCCGAAGCCAGAGAGAGTACCAGACGCCATGCATGCCGTGCGTTTCCCTACACGTTTGCACACAACTGCGTGCACACACAGAGAACGCCTTCTCCCTCTCGGCTAAGCGTGCACGCACTGTGGCCCCAGCTTCGCCGTCTGCGGTGCCGGTAAGACCAGCGCACGTGTCCCTCTGCTTTTCACAACCTCACGTGTAGATTTGACCTCAGCTTATGACTCTTGGTCTTTCCTGTGAGCCAACGACTTCCAGCTTTCCACTTAGAAGCAGCTTTCGACGGCTTATCCTTGGCACCTGCACTCCTGAGCCCTGGGGCCTTGGTTAGTAGACTAAGGGGCCCTTGCACACAGGCACTGAAGCTCCATGGCGTGGGTCTGGGAGCCGAGGTAGATACTGAGTGAGCGACACCGGGTGGCGGGTGGCGTGCGTGGGGTGGCCAGGCTGGGCAAGGCGCGATCCACACCTGATGGGGAGGAGGGGGAGGGCAGGAGCCCCATCACACCACTCAGAGCAGAGCACAGCTTGCAACGTACAAGAGGTTTCTTTCTGGAACATCCCATCTAGCATTTTCACACTGCGTTTGACCATAGATAACTACGGAAACCGGGGACCATGCATGCTTGCCTAAGGGACGGCTACTGTGATATTTGTTATTGGTTTCCAGGTGTTTGGAGTCAAAATAATTCATTTTTTGCCCTACCCTGCCACGTGGGAGGAGCTGGCAGTGTCTTGGCACATGCATCGTTCTAGGTCTGTTCAAATAAAAACCCCACACAGAGCGCCATCCTTTCTCAGCGAACCACACCACTCCGTCATGACAGGGGAACAAGACATTCCCCCTTAAACATCCTCAAGGGATTTTTTTTAAATCAGTTTTGGCACAGCCTCAAGGAAAAGGTGAGCAAGTTTGCGTATTTCGGAAAGAATTCAACGCTTCCCACTTTTTCCAAAACAGCGCCCTGTGAGTTTTATTCCAATGTGTTTCAGATTTTCAGGATTCAAGGCCTATTAAGAGCATCGTCTGGGATCACACAGAAGTCTAGAAAGCTGGGCTTGTCATTAAGAAACCAGAGAAACAGCCGTGTTGATGGAGATAGATAAGATCTGTAAATACAAACAGACAAACGAACGGAAATCGGAACTCACCGAATGCTGTCAAGTCAGCAAATCACAAAAATATTTCATCCAAGATATTTTTCTTTTCCTCTATGTCCTTGAGAAAGGGTCAAGTTCCTGGTGGGAGACTGACGAGATAAGCCGAAGAGGGCTCAGCCTCCTCTGCCTGCTTCTAGACTTCCATCTCACACCTGTGGGTGGACTGCACCTAACAGCCCCTCCTACGTCCGAGTCCCTGGGACAAGATGGCCACAGGCCATCCACAGAGGACGGAGCGTGGAAATGGGTCTTGCGCTCTGCAGTCTAACTGGCACATTGCAGGTGCCCGCATCGCGTGTGGACAAAGACCCTCACCCATGCCCTCATCACTCACTCCTCGTGACAACCTTCTGTCTCCCTTGGAGGAGAAACAACAGCTTGTGAGGGGCTTGGAGGATGGAAACAACAGCCTGCGATCACAAAGCGGGTGAGTGACACACCTTGACGGCCACTATTGGGACTTAAACCACTGCTACGAGAGCCCAGAGGAGAGAACGTATTCCCAAATCAAACACTGAACCTGTTGAGTCGTTGGCCCCGGCACTGCGCCTCCTGACTCCTTGGGATGTCTCCATGCCTGTTGTCCAAGAGTGAGGAGTGCTGGTGACCTCGGCTGCAGTGTTGTCAGTCCTGCAGGGGGCCCCCAAGATGGGGATGCCGCAGGGGGCCCCCAAGATGGGGATACTTCAGGGGACCCCCAAGATGGGGATACTTCAGGGGCCCCCAAGATGGGGATGCCACAGGGGGCCCCCAAGATGGGGATGCCGAGGGGGCCCCCAAGATGGGGATACTGCAGGGGGCCCCCAAGATGGGGACGCCACAGGGGGCCCCCAAGATGGGGATGCCGAGGGGGCCCCCAAGATGGGGATACTGCAGAGACCCCCAAGATGGGGATACTTCAGGGGCCCCCAAGATGGGGATGCCGAGGGGGCCCCCAAGATGGGGATGCCGCAGGGGGCCCCCAAGATGGGGATACTTCAGGGGACCCCCAAGATGGGGATACTTCAGGGGCCCCCAAGATGGGGATGCCACAGGGGGCCCCCAAGATGGGGATACTTCAGGGGCTCCCCAAGATGGGGATACTGCAGGGGCTCCCCAAGATGGGGATACCCTCGTACCGAAACCCTTCCCAACAACTTGGTCTCCAGAACATAAACCCCTGTTCACCGGAGCGTAGGGAATGCTGTCACCCCGTGGGCGGGCCATCTAGAGCAGGAAGTGACACATTTTCATGTAGACAGCTGCAGAGTGTTTTAGGATCCGTAGACCAGTGTCTGTCACCACTCAACTCTGCAAAAACATCCCCGAATGGCATGCAAAGGAATAGGCCTGCCTGTGTTCCAATAAAACTTTGCAAAGACAGGCAGAGGGCCACGTTTGCTCCCTGGGTCACAGAGCACTGAGGTCTGAGCCGGGGTACACTGCAGAGAGCGACCGGGGGCTCTGGCTTCCCCAGGTGGGGGGTCTCTCGTGGAAACATTCGCTGTGGCAGGGAGGTGCTGGCCATGGGGTTAATAAGCCCCGAGTCCGTGCAGGCTCGAGGCCAGGCGTGCTTCTGCGTGCCCTAGCCCATCCCCTCGAAGCCTGCACAGGGACACAGACCTGCCCCCCTCAGAGTGCCGCAGCTGACTGCAGCCCCGTCGCCGTGCCATTGTCAGCACTCACCGCGGGCAGAGACGGATCCGAGCAAAGCCTTGGGCTCTGGCATTGCCTTCCTCGATCCTCAAATCCGCAGCTGGGGACACAGGTAAGCATTCAGTGGGGCAGGAGCCCGTGGCCCCCACAATCCGCAGAGCCTTGACCTGCCTTTCTGAGCCCAGAGGTTTCTTCCACTTGGGGCTGCTGTGAGCTGGGGACCCCGCAAGCCCAGCGCCCTCTCTCCTGTCACCTTCAGATCTGCCCCGGGGTACCCACGGGCCTCTGGCGACTGCGGATTGCTCGTGGGTTGAGGGCCAAGCAGGTGCCCGGCGGCCCTCGTTGGCGTGGTTCTGCATGCTTTGTCGTCACTGCGGGTGCACCTGCTGCTGGGGGGGGGGATGCAAATAAACAGCAAAGACCAAGAACCTGGAGGCAGAACCACTGCTGGTCACGCGTCGCAGAGCAGTGTTTTCAGCCACGCCACAGGCTACTTCCACCACGTTCTTCCCGGCATATTGCAATCTTACACTCTCTTTCCCACAGCCTAGGGAATTTTAGACTAGTTTGCAGGAGTTTCCGGTTTTATTTCAAAAATCATGTTCTATCTCTTGGAAAACGATTGTTGAACCTGTGCATTTTCTGACTTTGCACAACTCAAGCTTGTTCCAAAGGAAAAAGACAAAAGCTATTTCAGAAATTGTATAAGGGGTGAAGAAAACCAAGAATGTTAAATGAAATTAGACGGCGGCTGGAGCATCGACCTCCTTCAGGTGTTAAGGAGCCTTCCCTCTGCTGTGACCTTGGAAAAGGCCTGACCCAGCTTCCGTGAGGACTGCCACACCAAGAAATACTGCCGCAGGACCGTGAAGGGGTTAAAAATGCTTCCTGGGGCCAGCGCCTTGGCTCACTAGGCTAATCCTCCTCCTGGGGCACCAGCATCCCATAGGGGCACCAGCTCTGTCCCGGTTGCTCCTCTTCCAGTCCAGCTCTCTGCTGTGGCCCGGGAGTGCAGTGGAGGATGGCCCAAGTGCTTGGGCCCTGCACCCACATGGGAGACCAGGAGAAGCACCTGGCTCCTGGCTTCGGATCGGCGCAGCACCGGCCATGGTGGCCATTTGAGGAGTGAATCAGCAGACTGAAGACCTTTCTCTCTCTCTCTCTCTCTCTCTCTCACTGTCTGTAACTCTGCCTGTCAAATAAAACAAGGCTTCCTTATCAGACAAGCTGAGACCTTACTGTGGAATCACTGAGCGCGTCTTCAGCCGGCACCGAGCGCAGACTTGGAGGCGCAGTCAGAACACAAACAGACGGAGGACTGAGGAGGCCACGGGGCAGGTCCCGTTTGCACTGAATACGAAAGCGACGAGCAGGCGCTGGTCCTGGATTTCCTCTCGGAAATCTATAAAATCAAAGAAAATGAAGGAGCTTTTCTGGAAAATAAATCTAGTGGTGCTGTTTCCTGGGGATGTGTGCGTGAAGCTGACTGGGTTTTGTGAACTGGTCCATGCGTGGCTGTCATCATGCTGGATGCGAGCCGCCCGAGACTGAGCACCTCGGGGCCATTTCGAGTTTCCCCACCGTGCAGGGGTCTGAGGGCACCCGGGACGGCTCGGGGAGAACAGCTGCCGACCTCAGGTTCCTATGGATCCGCGCTGGGTGTCAACAGGAAGCGACGGTTCCCAGGATTCCCCAGCCGCTCAGAATGCTGGGATCCTTCTGGAAACAGACTAGTTTTGGACCAAAATTTAAAAAAATAAAAGTTGTTTATCTGAAATAAACTCCAATCCTTCCAAACTCTCTTTATTGATATTTAATTAGCCGAGTTGTTAGTGTTTTTTAAGTAATAAAGAGACCATTATTCTTGACCAGTGATTTACGATCCTGGCAAGAGCTCCAACCCGGAGCATCCCACATCCATTATTTATATAAAATGATACTATTTGCTTTATTTTTATTTTAAGCAAGGAAATAGATCTTGGTTTTAAGGAAACTGGTTTGGCAAAATGATGAAATAAATAATAAACAGCTGGGAGCCGAAAAAAGCAACAACAAAAAGCAAAACTCAGCTGGGCCGTGTCCAGGTCGCTGAAGCGCGGGGTCGTGTGGCTGGTTTTTTCTCAGAGCCGGAGCTCGGCTTCCTGTGTTAGTGCAGCATCCGGGGTTAGCGGCCCCAGGGGACGACTCTGTGCCTCCCTCCTTCCCGGGGGTTTTCACCGAGTTACTTCCTGGGGAGCCAAGGAGACGCCCAGTGACCAGGACCTCTGTGCGTGTCTGCGCCAGGACCTCCGTGCGTGTCTGCGCCCGGGCAGCCCGGCCTCGTGGCCCCGGTCCTCCTTGTCCTTGCTCTTTCCACCCTGAGTGGGGTCACACCGTGAAGCCAGCATGGGGCATCTCTCACCACTCCCAAAACGAGGTGCTACGCCCTATTGTCCGTGAGCTGGGCAGCTTCACGCTGGCCCCTGGCAGAGTCTGGAGCAGGGTCAGCACGCAGCGTGGTCCCGGACAGAGGAACCTGTGCAGCGTCACAACGGCCATGGGCACTTGCACAGACGGAGTCTCAGAGGTGGAAGGCGGTCGTGCTTCCTCAGCTGCATGGCCGTCGGCTCCTTCACATCACCGGTGCTCAAAGGCAGACTTGGGGATCTCTCAGAGGCAGTACGGGCAGGACGCTCGCGCACCTGTCTGCCTCATACGTGGGGACGCACAGCACCATCCGTGCTGCACACATGCAGACGAGTAACCGGCTTTTAAAAAAGATTTATTTGTTTGTTTGTTTGTTTGAAAGAGAGAATGCTTCATTTTCTGGTTCGAACGGCTGCACCAGCCAGGACTGGCCCAGGCTGAATCCAGGAGCCAGGAGCTCCATCCATCTCCCACCTGGATGGCAGCAGCCATCCCAGGTACATTAGCGGGAAGCTGGGGGGCCGGCTCTGTGGCGCAGTGGGTTAAAGCCCTGTCCTGCAGTCCTGGAATCCCATGTTGGTGCCGGTTCAATACCCAGCTGCTCCACTTCCGATCCAGCTCTCTGCTATGGCCTGAGAAAGCAGCGGTAGATAGCTCAGGTCCTTGGGTTCCTGCACGTGCATGGGAGACCTGGAGGAAGCTCCTGGATTCTGACTTCAGATCAGCGCAGCTCCAGCCATCTGGGGAGTGAGCCATCTTGTGGAAGACCTCTCTCTCTCTGTCTCTACCTCTCTGTGTAACTCTGTCTTTCAAATAAATAAAATAAATCTTTTTTAAAAAATAGGAAGCTAGATCAGAAGCAAAGCAGCCAGGACTCAGGCACTTGACAAGGGTGTCAGCACTCCAAGCAGCGGCTTAGCCCTCTGCGCCACAACCCGGCCCCTAACCAGCTTCATTTTTTAGTGAATTAACACATGAACCGTGGGCAGAGGATGAATGAACCTCACATTGTCTGTGAAAAGTTTCCTTGGTAGTGCTTTATATTTAAAGTAAAGCTTCCTTGGGGCCAGCACTGTGGTGCAACAGGTTAAGGCCCTGGCCTGCAGCGCCAGCATCCCGTATGGGCGCCGATTCAAGTCCTGGCTGCTCCACTTCTGATCCAGCTCTCTGCCATGGCCTGGGAAAGCAGTGGAGGATGGCCCAAGTCCTTGGGCCCCTGCACCCATGTGGGAGACCCGGAAGAAGTTCCTGGCTCCTGGCTTCAGATCAGCTCAGCTCCCGCTGTTGGGGCCATCTGGGGAGTGAACCAGCGGATGGAAGACCTCTCTCTCTCTGTCTCTACTCTCTCTGTGACTCTGTCTTTCAAATAAATAGAATAAACCTTGAAAAAAATAAAGTAAAGCTTCCAGGAGTTGTCTTCTAAACAAACTTGTGTGGGCCCGCAGCGTAAGGCAGGGGCTCTCGGGCCCCAGCGTGAGCTCTGCACAGGCCCGCTGAGGCCTCTGGGAGGCAGCTGGGTGCTGCGACCTACAGAGCCAGCCGAACGCGCCAGAGCAGTGCCAGCGAGGAAAGGAAGGCGGGACAGAGAGGCTGCACGGCTTCTGCAGCCAGCCGGCCACAGCCCCTGAGCCTGCCCCGTGCCCTGTCCACCGTGGGCAACGCGGCAGCGAGCACCAGAGCGTCGGTGTCTCCGAGACACTGACATCACGTCCTGTGCGCTTGGCCTCGGCTGTGGGATCCTAGGATCGTGCGGCATTTCCACTGCTAATGATGAGGAGCCTCAAGACGTTTTCTCTGCTACTCAAGTAAGGACTATCGTGAGTGGCCTTCCCGCACGCGAGTCTGAGGCCCCTTCTCCACGCCCGGGCCAGGCGTGCTGCCCCGGGTCAGGCTGGCCGCAGGCAGCCTCACCGCGGGGAGAGCACTTCTCCCTGCCCAGGGACGCTGACGTCTGCTCGCGAGCCTGCCGGGTGCTTCTGTCTGCCTTTGAGGACCCCTGTCAAGGCCTTCTGCCCGTTCTCCCTGGGCTGTTGCTTCTGCTTGGTTCCTGCCATGGACCTGAGTGGCCTGGGAGTTCTGGACGCTAACCTGCCTCGGGTGCAGACCACCATGCACGCCCACCCTCCGCGCCGTCTCTCTGTTCTGTTGATCGCTCCCTTTCTGGGACTCCCCAGAGAGTCTTCTTCTTTTTTATTTTTGACAGGCAGAGTGGACAGTGAGAGAGAGAGAGAGACAGAGAGAAAGGTTTTCCTTTTGCCGTTGGTTCACCATCCAATGGCTGCCGCAGCCGGCGCACTGCGCTGATCTGAAGGCAGGAGCCAGGTGCTTCTCCTGGTCTCCCATGGGGTGCAGGGTCCAAGCACCTGGGCCATCCTCCACTGCCCTCCCGGGCCACAGCAGAGAGCTGGCCTGGAAGAGGGGCAGCTGGGACAGAATCCGGCGTCCCGACTGGGACTAGAACCCGGGGTGCTGGCGCTGCAAGGCGGAGGATTAGCCTGTTGAGCCACGGTGCTAGCCAGGATTTGGATTTGAAATTACAAATTCCCTTAAATGCAGGAGTGTGTTGAGAAGGCGAGAGGGCAGCTGTGCTATCATGGTGGTATAATTTATCAAATTTATCACGCGGCCCAGGTGCGGAAGGAGTGGATGCTTCAGACGTGACTGGAGCCGGCCATGATCCCAGCGAGCCTAGATCAGAGGAGAGGGGCTCTCCTGGCAGGAGAAGCTGGCCTGGGGCAGGGGAGGGCCCCCTCAGCCCAGGACCAGACCCCGCCCCTCCTTACCCAGGGAGGAGCAGAGTCGGGGCAGGGCGGGGTCTGAGCTACCAGGGAGTTGTGTGGGGGCTGCCGGCGCTGACCGTCCTGGTGACACTGACCGGCCTGCCGATGCTGACCGCCCTGACGACGCTGACCACCCTGCTGACGCTGACCGCCGTCCCTGGACATCAGGCACCATCACACTCTTCTCGCAAACTTGCAGACGCGGAGGATCGGGGCGCTGCCCTGGGCAGAGCAGCGGGTGGCTGCCTGGCACCTGACCCAACCGGGACGCACCTTCCAGCCTCGTTTGCGTCTGCGCCGCGGCGCTGGGTTCTTTCTGTGCTTCTCACTCAGCCCAGCAGGCACAGCCTAGGAAGCCGGCTCTGAAGTGAGTTGTGTGCTGCGTAGCCCCATCCTCCGCCCTGCTCCATGCAGTGACCGTCTGCCGGGGGCCAGCAGGCAGTCTCGGATGGACGCACGCACTGCGCTCGTCTGTTTTTCAGGGTCCCTAAGGGGACGAGTCGCCCTCCGCGCCTCTGGCCTGGGTGCACAGAGCTCCCACATCGTGTTTTCCTGCCGTGGGTGTTGGCCACTTCTCCCCAGTGTAGACATGTGACTTTTCCCGACACGCATACGGCACGAGGAAGGCGGTCTGGAGGGGACCCTGGGGAGGAGTCCCTAACTCTTCTCTTCCCCTCTCCCACCGGCCGGCCCTGAACCCGCCTGTGCCCCGCCCCTCTGCTGCCTCCACCAGGGTCTCCTTGCTGAGCCTCCCCTCCCCTCCCAGGCCACCCGATGCCCGGGAAGCAGCCACAGCCTGCAGGCCTCTCTCTACTAAGGCTGCCTCGCTGGCCCGGCCCCGCCCAAGCCCCCTCTCCACCCTCCCCTTGGCACCACAGTGCCGGCTCTGCCCCTGCTCCCCCTGTGCCCTGCGGCTCTTGCTGCCGGCACTTCCCATGTGGGACCACAGGGCGTGCAGGGCCTCCGGTCTCTGGGGAGCCGTGGGGGTCAGCTCTTAGTCCCATCTGCCCGTCCCACACTCAGCCACAGTCCGGGGACCACACGAGCACTGTGTGCGCGCTGAGCGACCTGCCCACCACTCCGAGCCAAGCAGCTCTCCTCCACCCCTGTGCACCGGGCAGACCCCGCTTGGATTCATCCACACAGTCCAGCCTCCGCCCCCAGTTCACCTGCCTGGGAGCCCTCGCGGCAGCCCCGTAGCCGCTGGGAACCTCCGTTCTCCACACCTCCAGCAAAAGGACAGAGAGCAGTGGTTTTGCCTGTGACCATCACGTGACTCCTGGACTAAAGGTCCAACCAAATGATGACAAACCGGTCGAGGCATTAGCTTCCAGGCCCAGCAGGCTAAGCCATTGCCTGAACACCGGCCTCCGGTATTCGAGAGCCAGGCCAAGTCCCAGCTGCTCCGCTTCCAGTTCAGCCCCCTTCGCACACGCCTGGGAGGCAGCCTGCGCTGTCTCATGTACTTGAGTTCCTGCCACCCACGTAGAAGCCTTGGCTCTGGCTGCAGCCCGGCCCAGCCCCAGCTGTTGTGGGCATTTTGGGGAGTGAACCAGCAGATGGAATGTGTGTGTGTGTGTGTGTGTGTGTGTATACATGTGAGAGAGAGAGAGACTTTGCCTCTCAAATAAATAAATAAATAAACCATAACCAAAAAATAGATGGGTCAGGTATTTGCCGGGCCCCTGCTCTGTCCCAGCCCTCTCACCATCACTGTGCTCGCTGGCCCATCACACCCATTCTGCAGCTGTTTTCAAGGCAAAATCCTCCTCGCTTCTTAGTCTCCAGGTTGGAGAAGAGCTGCTACGGCGAGGCCGTCCCAGGAGCGTGCGTGTGACCGCCGGGTTTGTGCTGCACCGGAGACCTGCCATTCAGGGAATGAGAGGCTCAGGGTGACATCTGGTCACCGGCACCTGGTGTTGCTGTTGTAGGGTGCTGATAACAGATTTTCAAGACCCTGTTTGGTTAGAAGTGTCAACACACACAAGCACCGTGAACGAGCCGTGGGCACTGGGCATATCAGCGCCCTATCGCGGGAGTCTGCTGCATAACCCAGGACAGCCAGCCCGGGCAGGGGCCTCCAGCCTGGCGCCCGCCACGCTTCCCTGCCAGGCGAGTGCCAGTGTGCACCGTCGCCTGGAAGAGGACGACTTTGTCCAGGCATCACTGTGACTGTCTGCTCGGGGAGGGGTGACGCATTTACTGCTCAGATCTGCGGGTCCCTGGTACAACAGGGGTGGGAATAGCAGTGACATTAACGCCACGTTATTCTAATTCAAACCACAGGAATGATGGGAAAGAAGGAAGCTAGATCCTTATCTTAGTCCATATACGAAAATCAGCTCAGAACGGATCAGAGATGCAAAGCTTAGGAGCCTAACTGCAAAGCTGTTGCAAGAAAACTCAGGGCAGATTTCATGCCTGCGGATTTGACAAGGACTTCCTGGACATGACATCAAAAGCACAGGCACCGAAAGAAAACCATGATAAACTGGACATCAGTGGAATTAAACGCTTTTGCACATCAAAGGGTCTGTCACCAGAGTGAAGGGCAGCCCACAGCATGACAGAGGCATTTGCAAAGCGTTTCCGTGATGAGGGAGTAATATCCAGGATCCACAAATAGCTCGTAATTCAGCAACAGGAAAACCAATCCCCCATCCAGAGTGAGCAGACGAACTGACTAAAGAAACGTAAGACAAGACACACGGATTGTCAACAAGCGCGTGAGACGACTCCCGGCATCACTGTCAGGAAAATGCAAATCCCATCGGAGAAGCACCGCTTCGCTCCCGCCAGGGCGCCTGTTATTACAGGCACTTACATGTTGATGGGGGGGAACTGGAAACCTTGTGCACTGCTGGTGAAAATGTAAAATAGCACAGAAACTGTTGGGAACAACTTGGTGATTCCTAATGCTAAACATAGCATTGTCACGTGATCCAGGGATTTTACCCCTGGGCATGTATCCAAGGGAGCTGAAAGTCGGGACCCCAACAGATGCCGGCACGCTGGTGTTTACTGCAGCGTCATTCAGAACAGGCAGAAGCTGGACCACCGTGGCTGGACGGATGCACAGACCGGGCGCATGCGTGCGGTGGAATGTTAGTCAGGCCTAAACAAGGAAGGAGATTCTGACCCACACCGCAGCATGGAAGAGCCCTGAGGACCAGGGCCAGGCTCTGGACTCAGGCTCCGTCCCACAGGTGAGCAGCTGGGTGGGTTGGAGAAGACGGACGTTGTGACGCGAAGGGGCTGTGATGGCTGGAACAAGGTCACAGGACAGCTGAAGCAGGAGCGCTCAGCTCCGGTCACCAGGATGAAGGCCCGCAGAGGCGTCTCCTGAGCAGAGAGCAGACCCGAGCGGGCTCACGACGGAGGGCGGAGTTCCTGCACGAGACACGCCGAGAGCAGTGGGACGGGGCTCGGCAGGCAGTGCTGTAGGGAGTAGCAAGTGGGACGCCGGGACGTGGTGGCCGCGGGGGGGGGGGACTTCCGGGGATTCGCAATCCGCAATGAATAATGGTGGAGCAGGGAGGCCAGGTCGACATGATCAAAATTCAGTGTGGTGAGCTAAGTCTGTCCACAGTGCGGCGGCTGGGATCTGCAGGGAGGACGGTGACAGCTGTCAGAACTGAGGAGACGTGAGCCGCTTGTCCAAGCGGCAGTTGGCGGCAAGCAGGAAGAGAGAGGGGCTACGAGGAGTTTATTGGAGCAAAAGTCCGAATACGCCCTGCACAGGCTGGGGGCGCGCGTGCACGCGCCTGTGGGAGGGGTCGCGCTGCCTCCCTGACCTGCCTCCGGGGGCCGGATGAGCTGGAAGAGGAGGTGCAGCAGATGAGACAGCGCTTCTTGCGTGAACCCCCGGGGGGGAGGTGGGGGGAAGCAGCCAGAGACGGTGGAGAACATTTCCGCGGCCCAGGGGAGAAGACGGACCTGGAACACAGCCTCCTCTGTGCCCCACGCGAGCAAGGAGACCGGGGGATGGGAAGCGGAAACATCGCCAACAACCATAAAAAACAATAATTAAAACCAACGTGAGATGCTATTTTAATGACTGCATGATCTTCTGTTTTGTGACTCTTAGTCAACCGCTAGGAAATGGGTATTTGGGCCGCTGTCAAGTGTTTCATTGTACAAAGAACACAGAATTTCACATTCTTGTATCTGTCTTCCCCAACTTGTAAAATTAGCTATTAGAGAGAGATACAAAGAACAGAGCTGGGCACGCTGATTCTGACGTGGAGATGGTGCCAGCCCGGCTTCTTCGCAGAAGCAGAATGTATCTAGCGAGAGACAGAGGGAGACAGGATGCCAGAAAGGATGGAGGCCGGGCAGGCCGGCAGGCTGCCACTCGGGCAGGATCCAGGTGCAGGCTCCAGGTGCGTTCCTTCTCTCAGCCAAACCTCAGCGGTCGCCCTCTCAGCCCCACCAATCGGATGAGGTCAGTCCTTGTGGTTGAGAATTATCTCCTTAACATGGACTGTAGACGTTACCTACAGCAACCCTGAGCTGGCCCACGTGGGGCCACGGGACACTGACCATCTCCCGAGCCAAGACACTCACAATGCAGTCACACCGTGTGACCCCTCCTCCCACTGCCGTCTGCTTATTTGTGCACACTTTCCGAAGTAAGCTGTCGATTAACGTTTTAACCTTGCCAACGGTGTGTCCTATGGTTTGGTTTTATTTGGTTGCATTTTGCATTCATTGCTTGTACGTTCTCTTTTGTAAGATGTTGTAGGCCATGACTTCTTGCAGTATTTTTAACTCCCTCTGAGCTGTTTACTGCTTTGAACCGTATTAGAGTTATGAGCACAGCGACAGGGATAAGAATCCAGCTCGTTGTCCCACACAGCTAGCCAATCATTACAGCAATTATCCCGTAACCGCCCTCCTTCTAGCGTTCAGAGTGAGCCGACTGCAGTATACTTGGCTTCTCTCTCTTTTTCTGTTGCCTTGGACAGAGTAACGATTTTGCTATTTATTTTATGATTTTGTTATCTGATGAAACGGCTATTATAACCCAATAAGTAAAGTAAGTATTCTGTGCGTAATAAAGCCCAAGGTTCAGTCTCTGGAACCTCTATAAACAATGACGCCTGGAAAGCCGCGTCCACCGCCCCTTGCCTTAGGCACTAGGTGAGGATGGTGCTGCCGGAGCGTTGCCAGTTCCTGCAGCCGCCCCCGTCTCCTTGCTTCTCGCCTGCTGAATCCATTTCACAGGGCCGAGACCTCTGAAACCAGGGGCCGGGCTGTGTCCATCTGCTGCACCTGTCGTCAAGACCCTACCCGTCTCCCCCATCCTTGCTCCCGGGCAGCGTAAGAGCTCCCATAGGCTCCCAGTTCTCTCCGTGTGTGCTTACAGAGAGGGGCCGCTGCGCTCTCGGCTCAGCCGGCCCTGCGCTCACCCCTCCCTGACTCTCTGCCCCCCGGCACAGCTGCACAGTGCCCATCCACCTCCCCCAGGACCTCCGACTTCCTCCCCTCCCCAGATGCTCACGCAGGCTCACTGTCCGGGAGGCTCCCTCCGCGCTCCGTCGCTCGGGCTATTGCTGCGGTGCCGTCTTCCGCTCCGTCTCACTGCCACACACCCACCTCACCCCAGAGTCACCACGCGGTGCCCCCTCCTCACCTGGCCTCTCCGGATCTTCCAAACCCCCGGGGACTTGCGGCTTACTTCCCCGAGGACCCGGTCTTGCCCTAGAGAGGGCCAAGGCGATGCACGGATTCCTCTGACGTTGTGCCCCGGGATCTTGTACTCAAGGTCTTCCTGCTGGATGACGAGCTCGGGTGTCTGGAAGTCACCCCCAAGGTGGCATTCATCCCCGTGAAGACGGAGTGGCGTTCTCTAAGCAGAGCTGTTACAAGGCAAGTGGGAGGCCGGCTCACTAGGCCAATCCTCTGCGTGCGGCACCGGTACCCCGGGTTCTAGTCCTGGTCGGGGCCCCGGATTCTGTCCCTGTTGCTCCTCTTCCAGGCCAGCTCTCTGCTGTGGCCCGGGAAGGCAGTGGAGGATGGCCCAGGTCCTTGGGCCCTGCACCCCATGGGAGACCAGGAGGAAGCACCTGGCTCCTGCCATCGGATCGGTGCAACATGGCAATTTGGGGGATGAACCAATGGAAGGAAGACCTTTCTCTCTCTCTCTCTCTCTCTCTCTCTCTAACTCTGCCTGTCAAAAATAAATAAATAAATAAAAAACAAGGCAAGGGGAAACAGCATGACAAATGCAAGCAGATGGACAGAGGGAAGAGTGGGGGTGAACAAGGAAGCCGCCCTCCTCCGCGGGGAGCCGACTGCCCTGAAGGCGGCCGCACAAACCAAGCCGTCCGCGACGGGTGCTTCGCTGGCAGGGACGACTCGTGAGGAGAAGGTGGCAGGCGGCGGCAGCAGCCTCAGGCCGGCTCTCCAGGGAGCGCGTCTCGCCAGGCGCAGGGCCCTGGGAGCCGTCAGAGCGGGCGCTCCACCTGCCGAGTGCACTAGAAACACCACCCGTCTCTGTTGAGAGAAAGCAGCAGGCGCCTGCCTTCCCCGTGTGTGCCAACCGGGGACGTCCAGTCGTGCCAGCGTCACCAGGAGCACGTGCAGGGCAGCCGGGCCAGTCTGCCGGCAGAGTGAGGAGCCTAGCGCCCGCGTCATGAGCCTTCAAGTAACGCGCCCACTTACATGCGATGCGCGGCGAGCCCTCTCTCCTACCTGCTCTCCGTCCAGTCTGGACGCGGCTCTCATCCTCGCCAGCTCAGCCCGATGCAGTGTTTCCAAGCTTTTCCCTTTGGTCTTGCATTTCAGGAAGGTCCCGTGACTGCATCACGTTGACACAATGTTAAAAACACGTTTTCTAAATGGATTTCTCCTTAGCAGGAGAGTCTGCTTGGAAGGAGACTGTCAGCATCACCTTGAAGTTCTCCGAGCAGAAGGAGGTAAAGCAGGCGTTTCTCTTTCTCCCTCTCCAGGCCCAGCCGCGGAAGAGGTCCTCTCTGGTGGAGCCCCCTTCGCCATGTCAGAACCCATAAATACGGCCCGTCACCCTGAGAAGGAGGAGCCGGCCCCCTAACCAGAACCAGAACTGGCTGAGGACACGACTCGGGTGCCGGGTGCATGCTGGGAGCATTCGTCTCCTAACTGGCTCAGCTTTCCTGAGAACCCCAGGAGACAGACACCATCCTTAGACCAGACCTACAGACACCATGCACAAGGCCAGGGAGTCTGCCCCAGGTCTCGAGTGCTGCAGCCGGGTCAGAACCACGCTGCTGATTTGCAGAGCTGCGGTGAGCTCTCTGAGGGGTCCCACGTGTGCCTGCGTGAGGAGAGGCTGGGGGTGTCCGGGGTGCACTGCTCTAGTGGCTCACTCCTCATTTTCTACAACTCTCACTAAGAGTTTATTCACTTCCAGGTTGAGAACAGTGTGACCTCTCGATGGAGTTCTGAGCGAGGGGGTGCCGTCCCCCACAACTGCCGAAAGCCCCAGCGCGGTTTGAGGGTGACCGTTTCCAGGGCTGGTCCCACAGCTCCCCCTTTGGAGGGAGGCTCAGGCACTGAGCAGGGAGAGGGACAGGCTTGCTGGAGCCCTCCTGCTCTGTGAGAGCAAGCCCGCATGGGGGCGTGTGGGTGGCATGACTCGCGTGCACACGTGTGTGCGTGTGCGTGTGGTCAGTTGCTCAGCAGCACCAGGATGTCAGCTGTGAGACATCAATGAGGCAGGAGTGTTTTCCTGAGGTCCTTACGGTGCTGGGGCGAGCACCCCAGAACGACTGAGCCACAGCTGGGCCAGCACTGTGAAGTGGGAGCTGGGAGATTATAAAACACACCGCCCTCACCTAGCCAAACCTCACTGCCCAAAGCAGCCACGTGGACGCACGCGGACACCTGTTACCTATCTGTCACCTATTGTGTATCCATGATCCGGCCACCCATCCATCCGTTCGTCTCCCTCTCCATCCATACAAGCATCCATCATCCATGTACCATCCATCACTGTGTTCACCCATCGTCTATTTTCTATCATCTACCTATCTATCTATCATCAGTCTATATATCTATCATCGGTCTAGTTTCATCTATCCATCATCCATCTGTCCACCCATACACCATCTATTTATCTGTCATCTACCTACTGACCTATCATCCACCTTTCTATCCATAATCTATTCATCATCTATCCATCATCCGTCTGTCCATCCACACCATCTATTTATCTGTCATCTACCTACTGACCTATCTATGATCCACCTGTCCATCCATAATCTATTCGTCATCTGTCCATCATCTATCTGTCCACCCATACATCATCTATTCATCTGTCATCTACCTACTGACCTATCATCCACCTGTCTATCCATAATCTATTCATCATCTGTCCATCATCCATCTGTCCATCCACACCATCTATTTATCTGTCATCTACCTACCGACCTATCTATGATCCACCTGTCCATTCATAATCTATTCGTCATCTATCCATCATCTATCTGTCCACCCACACACCGTCTATTTATCTGTCATCTACCTACCGACCTATCTATGATCCATTCATAATCTATTCGTCATCTATCCATCATCCATCTGTCCACCCACACACCATCTATTCATCTGTCATCTACCTGCCGACCTACCTATCTACCCAGCTGTCCTCCCCGTCTGTCCGTCATCTCTCTAAGTCTCTGTATCATTTGCATCTGGGATGTTCTGACTCTGTACCTCCTCCAGTCCGTGGTTCCCGAGTGGTCATTGGTACAAAGACGACATTGATAGATTTCTTAGACCATTTCAAGAAATAGCAAATGTTTTACCGTATTTGCTGTTAGTTAAATGAGGGCAAATACGTCTGTAAGGCACTTGATGAAAGCTCATTCAGTCAACGGGCACGTGCCGGCCTTCACCCAGGGCTGCTGGGTTGGACCAGCGGGCAGAGCAGCGCCCAGGACTCTTCCAGAAAGTGCACAGGAGACGCACCGGTTTACAAACACGAAGGGAAGCGCACGACGTGCTGCCCTGAAAGGAGACGAAGGCTCTGGACACCGAGAAAAGTGCGTCTGGGCCGGGGGTAGGGCGCCAGCAGAAGCCAGCGAGAGAGAGGCCAGGGAGGCAGCGACGGCCACTGCGACAGCCCTCAGCGCCCAGGCCCAGCAGGTCCACGCAGCGTCTGCCGGGCCGCACGGGGCGAGCAGGCCTGTGTCCTGCAGGAGAAAGAATCAACGCGGGGATCCGAGGCTGAGACAGCGCGGCGGCACTAAGGTGCCTCAGCTCACTTTGGGTGTGGAGCTGGGGCTGGGTTGTCGTGGAGACGGTGACGTGGGGACCAGGGCGCCAGCGCCCAACGTTGATCAGCTGGAGGGCGCAGATTCTGAACACACCCTTAAGGTAGAGCCCGAGCGATTTCCCGAAAGCCGGGGTGTGGATGTGTGCAGCGGGGTCTGCCCAGGTCCCCGGAGACACGGAGTGTGCAGCCTTCACGGGGTGGCTGGGACTGCTGCTGGCGCGGGCAGGATGCACACACTGCCTGTCCCTCCAGAGACGCCAGTGGCGCCAGCGCAGGGCACGCATTCCCAGAGAGGTCTGAGCTGGGGACAGAAGTCAGGGATTCTTCTCCATGGGAATAGCGTTGAAAGCCAGACACTGGGCCACCGCCGTGGCTCAACAGGCTAATCCTCTGCCTGCTGCGCCGGCACACTGGGTTCTAGTCCCGGTTGGGGCGCCGGATTCTGTCCCGGTTGCCCCTCTTCCAGGCCAGCTCTCTGCTGTGGCCCAGGAGTGCAGTGGAGGATGGCCCAGGTCCTTGGGCCCTGCACCCCATGGGAGACCAGGAAAAGCACCTGGCTCCTGGCTCCTGCCGTCGGATGAGCGCGGTGCACCGGCCTCAGTGCGCCGGCCGCGGCGGCCATTGGAGGGTGAACCAATGTCAAAGAAAGCCAGACATAGAGGGAAATCCCCAAATGAGCACTAGTGACAGGGACGAGAACTGCAGGGTGCAGGCCAAGCCCTGGGGCGCAGGTGGGAAAAGGAGACACCCGGGGCCATGGATTGCGGTCCGAGCAGTTCGTGCCCCAGAGTTCTCATTCACACGTGGGCCTCTGGAAATGGCCTTTCCATTGGTCCTTGGAGCCCAGGGCTGAGACCTGGACTGGCTGCACGGAGCAGGCAGCCTGCAGGGGTGCCGGCCGTCCTCTCCAGAACGAATCAACCCAGACCTTCCTGCCGTGTCTCCCAGGAAAACCGTTCCCTTGGTGACTATGACTCATTGGTGCTTTCTGACAACTCAGTTAGGCATCCAGGAAGCAGCTGCTTTGGGCAGACATCCTCAGCCGTGGTGATGGTCCCCCCAGCTCCCACCACGGCACAAAGGGGGCGCCGCCTGGGTCAGGGAGGTCTGAGCTGGAATCTAGGAGCCAGGGGATGGGATTCTGATGGAGAGAAAGGTGCACCCAGTTGGAAGATGGCAGTTGCTGGCCTTTGTTCAATTATGCAGAAATGTGTCATCAGAAAGGCTCCAGGGCTCTGATTTGCCAATGTTCAGAAAGAGCAACTTGGCCTTCATCGGACCAAATTCCGTGGGGATGCGGATTCCAGAGATGTGAGAACAGTCTGTACTGGCCTGTCCTCAGATGTCGATTTATCGCCTCTGGCACGGGAGCCGGTTCACCTTAGGCGATCTCGCCCGCTCTGGGTCACCAGGGGAGGGACGGGGCAGCAAGGCCTTCGGTTTTCACGGCGTCAGAACAAAACCGCGCTGCACCTCGCCCCTGCCGGCCTTGAGCTTCGTCTGCCCAAAGACAAGGGGCCAAAACAGGCCAGGTGCGAGTGAGGGTGGCGGCAGGACGGCCAGGGAGGCCGTGTGTCCCCGGGGATGCTGAGTCCCAGAGCCAGGGACGGGGCGATGGCAGGAGGAGGGCAGGGGGGCCTGGGAGGGACTTCCCATACCCGTGTCCTGGTCACACTGAGTGCCCTGGAGTCTTTCATCTCCGAAAGACACAATCACCAGGCGTCCTTGAAAAATAAGGTGAAGACCCCGCTGAGCAGACCACGTGACAACCCTTTCTCATTTTGCTGGCTTCATGACGGCTTCACACCTACGGAATGATTTGCAAAGAACTCTTTCGTGATGAGCTCGAAGCCATCGCCTCTTCTTCCTTCCCCGAGAACTTGAGTCAAACGGCTTCCGATGTTGGCCTTTCCATCTGAGAGGTGGGACACCTGGTGCTTCTCCCTCCCAGCGCTGATTCCTGCAAAATCCCAACTGCTTGCTTCTCCGGCAAACGTCCAGGCAGCCAGGAGCTGTAGGTGCGCGCTGGACCGGGGCCACGCAAGGGTGCAGGGGCTCTGCCGGGTGACGTCAGCCTGGCGCGGGCTTCCCTCCTCGCAGCCCCTGGAAGACGCGTGAGCACTTTCTGGCCAGTTCTTAGCTGTGGAAAAAACGATCTTCTGCCAAAATAGATTTGAAAAGCTGGACCCTGGAGAGGGCGAGTGCTTTAATCCAGAGCCGTGTTGGCCCCTCTGCAGAGGCATGACAGGAAGAGGAATGGCCGGCCTCCTGGTCCCAAGGCCGTCAGAGCCTCCAGACCTGGGGACACGAGAGGACCCCGCTGGTGCTTCAGATCTGCACGGCCGATCACAGCGCACGCTCAGCCTGCTCTCCCGTTTCTGGCAAGGCGGACCGCCTGACTGGCGAGGGTCCCGGATGACGCCCCCTGCAGCCCCATCTCCACCCAGGATCCCTGCTGATGCTCACAGCCCTCCCTTCAGACGGGCCAGTGTTTGCTGGAACCTGGCACGCCCTCCCGCACCCTCTAAATCAGCTCTGATTACTGTCAGACCCACACCACGCAAATGTGTGCAAATGTTCACCAACACGCCCAGGACACGCCCAGCGTCTAATCTGATGATTGGAGGAGACAGACCCCGCCGATGGCGGGCTGGGGGTGGCTGTGTTTGCACGCTGTGTGAGCAAGGCCGGCTCACGCGCCAGCGGGGGCCCAAGTGGGGCACGGAGGGTTTCCTGTGCTACAGACTCGAGTTTTCTATTTATGTCCATAGAGAAGCCCAGTTACTGGTGACTTGACTCTTCTTCCCTGTGCTCACAAGGTGCCTACCTCCTCAGTGCAAGGGCACCCAATGGCTACCCGCCATCAGTGTCCCCTCTCCCACCTGTGCTC
>CM027392.1:56087434-56105660 GCA_015711505.1 Sylvilagus bachmani | reverse complement strand
CTGTGCACACATGGACGGCTGACTGTGCACACATGGACGGCTGACTGTGCACACATGGACGGCTGACTGTGCACACATGGACGGCTTGCTTGCACACATGGACGGCTGACTGTGCACACATGGACGGCTGACTGTGCACACATGGACGCTTGCTTGCACAGTGAGCACAACAGCTTCCAGACAAAATCCGCTCCCTCGTGCCCTTGTCTGTGGCTGTCTTATTTCTCGTCTGTTTTTAGTAAAGCGGCGCTGAAGAGTTCCTGGAACTTTGTGGGCTATTAGGCCCCTTTCTGTGGGGTCACAGAGGGAAGGGTGAGACCCACCTGCAGGGGCGGGGTCTTCAGGGAGGAGCCGCCGTGAGCAGGGCTGGCGACGTCACACACCTGCGTGTGCTACAGCAGCATGGAACCAGACCAGGAGCGCAGGTGGCCAATAAGGCAGATTAACAGCGCCGCGCACATCCGCGTCTTCATGGAACTGTGCCCAAGTCAGTGTGTTGCTGAACTTTGGGTTCTTAACTGCGTGTGTGCCCAAGTGGACGTACTGGTGTTCAGAGTACACGTGTGGGTGCTCATCGGCCCACCCAGCCCCCTAAAACATCCATATGTACCCCTGTGCGCCGGTGCGCTCCCCAGCCACATTGCAAAGCGAGAACAAAAATAACAGGTGCGCGGTTGAATCGGCCTCCCACGCCGAAACGCGATTTGCCAAAATGCCTCAAAACGTTACGAGAACACAAGGACCGGAGCCCTTTCTGTGGGGATGGGATCTGCTTACCGCATCCGCGGGAATCGGTGGCTGCCAGAGTGTGGATAGAGCAGTGCGTTTTGTCATGACGGCGTTGAGCCGGTGTAGACAGACGTGATGTCTTTCTTCTGGTCCCGGCTTCCCCCAGCCTCTCTGGCACGCGTCCCCGCGGAGGGTCCCCCTCCTCTCCGGTCAGGTTTCACCGTCACTGCCGAGCACACACGTGGAGGCTGCGCCTCTGTCGCCCAGCGTCCTCCCTCGCTGGGAAGCTCGCCTGCCCCTGGGCACGCTCGTCAGCATGTGCCACCGTCCAGAGAGCACCCAGGCCCGAGGGCAGCTCCCAGGCAAGACCCTTTCTGCACAGCACCACTGGTGGAGGTGGGAGCTGTGTGTGTGAGCCACAGACACTGCCCCGAGTGTAGACAGTGATGCTACGCACACATATGCTTAAAACCAAGACAGGGGTAGGGAACGTGTTCCCCAGGAGGGATGACCCGCGTCTGACGAGACCACTGCACTTGGTCTGAATTGAACCCCGAGCAGTGAATCCAGACACTGCACGGCACCCCATTAATACGACACACTTTTTATGTGTCAGTTAAAGTTTTAAAAAGACAGGAAGTCCAAAGTGCAAATCGCTGTCCACAGAGCAATCTGTGCATGTCCGTTTCGCTACCAGGGTGTTCAGGAGTTGGCTCTTGGCTGAGCAAATACAAGGATTTAACATGCGTCACTTGTCAGCTTCCTCGCTGCCTTGCCAACCCCCATTACTTAAGGCTGTGTGCCTGTGTCCGTCTCCACGGGAGGGCTGGAGGAGCCCTGGTTCATAACTGCGTCACCCAGGAATGAGAGCCGAGCACGTGAGAGCCACGTGCGCAGGTGTGACCCAGCAGGCAGGTGGCTGGAGAGAGGGGCAGAGGTGCCCAGCCACCACCGGACACATAAATGCTGCACCACGCGTGCGTTCCTGGCGTCCACTCCACATCATCTAACTCTCCTTGTACTGGTGAATTGTATCACGCGCGTGTGACTGCATTCACGTGTGATTGGACTCATGGTGACGTTGGCTTCTTTCTGCTCTGTGTTTTGCACCATCTGGGCTCCCAGAGCCACAGGAATACCAGCTTCATAGAGTTAGTCGGGAAGTGTTCCTCTCCCATTTCCAGAGGACATTAGTTACAGTTCGTGCTGAGTCTTCAAATGTTCTGTAGAACTCTAAAGTGAAACCGCCTGAGTCTGGACACCTAGAGGGGACCAGGGTGCAGCTGTTAAATCCTGCACTCAGTTTCCTGGACAAGTTATAAGGCTGTTAAATTGCTTACTTCACATTGGATGAGTTATTACAGTTTTGAGAAATTCATCTATTTCTTCTAAATTGCCAAATGCCCGTGTGGGAGTGATGCTGGCACTCTCTCGCCCTCTGCACACCACCGAGGCACCGTGCTGTCCGCACTGCAGCTCCCAAGACCGGAGAACTGTCTTCTCTCTACGTCTCTTTCAATCCTCCTGGGACTGTTGTTGTTGTTGTTATTATTATTATTAACCTTCCCACACGGGGCAGGCGTTTGGTCTGCAGCCATGTTTCCAGCTTCCTGCCAACGCTGACGAGCAGCAGCCCCCGTTGTCCACATGGGAGAGGGCATTGAATTCCTGGCTTCTGCTTCTGCCTGGCCCAGCCCAACTGCTGTTGGCATTTAAGGCGTGAGCCAGCAGCTGGGAGCTCTCTCTCTGTCTCTGTCTCTCTCTGTCTCTGTCTCTGTTCTGTCTCTGTCTCTCTGTCTCTGTCTCTCTGTCTCTGTCTCTCTCTGTCTCTCTGTTTCTCTCTCCCTATCAAGTAGTAATAAGAATAAACATAACCAGCTCTTTCCTTCTTTAGTTTGCTCTATTGGTTTCTGTTTTCAGTTCTACGAGTGTTTGCTGCGGTCTTCATTCTTTCTCTCCTTTTGCTTCTTTGGATTTATTTTTCTCTTTCCTTTCAAAGTTCCTGAGGGACCCAGCATTGAGCCACAGCAGGTAAAGATGCTGCCTGTGGCGCCAGCACCCCACATGGGCACAGGATCGAGCCCCGGCTGCTTCACTTCTGATCCAGCTCCCTGCTAAGTGCCTGGGAGAGCAGCAGAAACGGCCAAATCGCTTGAGTCCCTGCACCCACTCGGGAGACTCAGATGAAGCTCCTGGCCCGGCCCTGGCCGCTGTAGCTATTTAGGGAGTGAACCTGCAGACAGAACACCCTCTCTCTGTCTCTGCTCCTCTCTGCGTGACTCCACCTTCCAGACAGATGATTCTCCCTCTTCTTTGTGTCCACCTCAGGTCACATGTGCTGAGCCTCACACACAGCATGTAGCTGGCTCATGCTCCTTAACCTTCCACCTCTGCCTTGGACTTGACGTATGCAGATCATTCGCAGGAGATGTGATTACTGCTGAAAGGCCTCACATCTGCCAGTGTGTGTGTGTGTGTGTATGTATGTGCACACGTGTGTGCATGTGCGAGTGTACATGCGTGTGTGTGCGCCTGTGTGTGCCTTGTGTGTGTGCATGTGCGTGTGTGTCTGCCTTGTGTATGTACGTGTGTGTGTGCATGTGTGTGTGCGTGTGTGCGCCTTGTGTGTATGCATGTGTGCGTGTGTGCGTGTGTGTATGTATGTGCACACGTGTGTGCATGTGTATGCATTGTGTACATGTGTGTGTGCGTGTGCGCCTTGTGTGTGTACATGTGTGTGTGCGTGTGCGTGTGTGTGCGTGTGCACCTGTGTCTGCCTTGTGTGTGTACGTGTGTGCATGTGCATGTGTGCGCCTGTGTGTGCCTTGTTTGTGTGCGTGTGTGTGCATGTGTGTGTGCTTGTGCGTGTGTGCGTGTGTGTATGTGCGTGTGTGCGTCTGTGTCTGCCTTGTGTGTGTGCATGTGTGTGTGCATGTGTGTGTGCGTGTGTGCGCCTGTGTGTGCATGTGTGTGTGTGCGTGTGTGTATGTGCGTGTGCCTGTGTGTGTGCTTGTGCGTGTGTGTGTACATGTGTGTGTGCTTGTGCGCGTGTGTGTGTTCTGTTTGTGTTTCTTTCTTCTGCCCTACTGACACATTTTTAGATTTTCCTTTAGAGTTTTCTGTAGGCTTTTTGAGTGTGCCTCTTTCATAGCTTTGCAGTAGCTGCTCCAGTATTCGACAGGCATTAAACGCCTCGTGTCATCATTCCCCTAGTTCAGAGGAAACGAGGAACCCTCACCTCTGACCCTGCGCCGTTCACGGCCGCACTGGGCCTTGCGCTCCCTTTTTCTCTTCTGCTGCTTCCCTGGTCGCTCCTCCGTGCTGGAGCTCCTGCATTCCTTCCTCTGTGTCTGCTTGTCTAGAGAACGTCCTTCAGCGTCTCCTCTGTGGGTCATCTGCCAGGACAACATCTTTTTCCCTTCACCTGAGAGCCGTTTACTTTTGGTCCATTCCTGAAGGACAGTTTCATTCCAAACACGACCTTAGGTTGGCAGTGCTTTCGTTCAGTGCTTGAAAAATATGTTTGCACGACTCCATCTTCTCCCTCTGGCCCCTCCTAGAAAGTCTGATGTCACATGCATTGTCTCCCCTTCTACTAGCTTTTGGTTTACACACTTAACGGACACGTGTCTCGCTGGCAGTTCACTTGGTTCATTCTGTTTGGTATTTGGTCACTTCTCCAACACTTGGCTTAGATCTTTTGCCAAATTCGGGAACCCTCCAGTCCTACTTTCTCCAAGTATTTTCGCAGCACCGTCTCCTTCCTCCTCGCTCCAGGGCTCTCCTGACAGGGACAGGGCATTTCTGTTACAGCTCCACAGGCTCCTGAGGCCGATTTTTTTTCAAGTCTCCTCGTGGTTCAGGTGGAACGATTGTTCCATTCACAAACTCACTCATTCTTTCAACTACGCCTTCGTTCAGCTGCTGAACTCATCCATTAAGCTTTCTATTTTGGTTACCGCATTGTTCAGTTCTAAAATTTCCACTTGGTTCTTCTTCATTACTCAGTTGATTTCCAGAGGCTATGTTTTTCATTTACTGCAATCGTGTTTGTAATTGCTCCAAGAAGCTCTTTGTTTTATGGCTTATTCAAATGTTTGTCAGAGAGATTTAAGATCTTTCTAAGTGTTAGCATCTATTTTTTATTACAGAGGAGATTTTCCTGGATCTTGTATGACAAGTGATATTTGATTAAACCTGAATATTTTTAATTGAATGCCCAGAGACTTAGATTTTATTTGAACCTTCTGTTTTGGTTGGCTGCTTCCGACACCACTGTGACAGGGAAAGAGTGAGAACTGCCTCGTGTCTGCAGCTGGGATGGGAAGCCCAGCCTCCCCCTGGGTCTCTGCTGCCCCCGGGCGCATGTGCACCCCATTACTGCTGGGCGGGGTGGGATCAGCCTCACTGAGAGCTCCCTGGGTGGGAGGGCTCTGACCACCCCGACCCTTCCCCGCCCGGCCTCTTGGACCCCAAAGGGTGATTTCATGACTGTGGCTGATGGTAAAAGCCCAACTGTCCACTCTCCAAAACTCCTCGGATGCCCTCCCCACGAGAAAGCAGACTGGCCTCTGTCAGGGCCAGGTGGGGGCAGCCCACACCCCCACTGGTCTCCACTGAACCCCTGGGGTCATGGCTTCCGTGCGGAGATGAAAGTCCTGGCACCGCCATGCTGCAGGCTGTGGACCTTGCTGTGGCCCTGGGAGTGTGGAAACACAAACTCCGCCCTTGGCCTCTCCGGGCCGGGTCGGGGTGAGGCTGCTCTCCTCTCTGTGGGGTTTGGCTCGAGTAGACCATGTTTTGTGCAAGAGTATTATTTCTGTCACACTGCACCTTCCCTGGTTCTTTGGCAAGAGAGAGCAGTTTCTTAGGGCCTTTTAAATCTATGTCAGTTGACATTTCTGGGTTGCTGACCTCTTCAACTCTAGGTCTGAGATTTATGAAGCAGAGCAGAAGGCCCCAGGCACTCGCCGGCTGTCACTCCTGGGTTCTGGAGGCCCTGGCCAGCCTGCTTTCACCTCCTCACCTTTTGTATTTTTCACACATTTATTTCATTTAGCTAGTAGCAGGGATGCGCTGAATAAAATGTGATTTTAAAATATAAAATATCCTAAACTGTACATGATGAGAGGGAAAATGTGAAAATCCCCATGCCTAAGAAAACATAGCTTGTTGTCTCACCATGGTAACAAGCAAACACCAGAACTGGCTTCAACACTGTCTGATCAATCGAGGACAACACACCCTAATCCAAGCAGGGCCATGAGCACTCCCAAGGAGTTAACCAACCTGATGATCAGTAGCCTCTCTCAGGGAATCACTCCTGACCTGAACCACCAACCACAGCAGTGGGCGATGACCATGACCACCAACCACAGTGGTGGGCGATGACCACGACCACCAACCACAGCAGTGGACAATGACCATGACCACCAACCACAGCAGTGAGCGATGACCACAACACCAACCACAGTGGTGGGCGATGACCACGACCACCAACCACAGCAGCGGGCGATGACCATGACCACCAACCACAGCAGTGGGCAATGACCATGACCACCAACCACAGCGGTGGGCGATGACCATGACCACCAACCACAGCGGTGGGCGATGACCATGACCACCAACCACAGTGGTGGGCGATGACCATGACCACCAACCACAGCGGCGGGCGATGACCACGACCACCAACCACAGCGGCGGGCAATGACCACGACCACCAACCACAGCAGTGGGCAATGACCATGACCACCAACCACAGCAGTGGGCGATGACCATGACCACCAACCACAGCAGCTGGCGATGATCATGACCACCAACCACAGCAGTGGGCGATGACCACGACCACCAACCACAGCAGTGGGCGATGACCACGACCACCAACCACAGCAGTGGGCGATGACCATGACGCTAAGGCCCTCACTATAACCAACAGGACCCCAACCAGCCCTGGACGCCAACACTCTGTCTGAGACCAGCGTCCACTTTGCTCAGAGAGACTGTCCCAAAGCAGCACAACATTTCCTTATTTTAGTACAAATAAGTTCAACTTTGTTATTCTCTCTTTCCCTGTTTCAGAGCTGTGGTTTCTTGCTTGCTGGGGCAAGAATGAGGGGCCAGCAGAAGTCCACAGGGAGGCAGAGGCCCTCGTACTCTAGGGCTTTTTTTTTTATCATCTCTTTGCCTAGCTGCCCAAGACAGATTAAACAGATAAAAGCTTATCAATTGAAGATAATCATTGAATTTGAACACAGTAACCCACGGTGTGTCTTTCACCTTAACTTCCACTCAACCTCATTCAGCAGAAATATCCTCCTGGTTCCAGGCAGCTGGGGGGGGTAAATGGGTCAGAGCCCCTAGCAGGAAGGACCTATCCACCCCTCTCTGTCTCTGTCTCTGTCTCTGTCTCTGTCTCTGTTTCTCTGCCTCTCTCTACACGTGTTATCTCTCTCTGCCCACCCCCACTCCAATCTCACCTGCACGTTAGGGAACGAGAGTTCAGTTAGGACAGTTAGTAGATCATTTGCTTCTACCAAATTTTTAAGCAAACCTTCATGTCAGGAAATAAGGGACATTTGAAGACTTGTTACATAATTTTACAAGTTTTCTGTTTTGGGGGAACCATTAAAACGGAGCCAGCATTGGCAGTGATTGGAGAGCAGATGAACGCATCCCAGGATGGGGTCATCCAGAACTTCTCTGTCTCTCCTCCACTTCCTGGCAGCCACACCAGAGCCACACTCACACTCAGAGCACAAAGGGGATGGCATGGCTTGAGGCTTCCCACGCAGGAGGTCAGTTTGCATGGTAATCTGATTAGACTGCCATGCTTCCGATCATGAATCTCACTTCCTCTGTGCAGCCCTCTGCTCAGAGATGATGTGCGCTTTGGGAAGAGCGTGCATGTCGGTGGGGCATCTACATATTTGGAGCTCATGCGTGGCAGGGCGTGAACTTCAGTATCTTCATATATTTTCCATGTGCAACCAGGGGTAAGACTTCCTAGACTGCTCACGGTCAGGCAATGGAAATTGTAAAAATCACAGAAATCAACTGCCTTGCTCTGAAATGCCTCTGTGTATCTACTACACGTGACGGCACTGCACAGGTCCCCAGACCCAACCATGGACGGGCCCTCCTGGCCGCTGGGAGCGTCTCCCGCATCCCACTCCTTGGCACACGCGCGTTATCCTCTGTGGATTCCACTGCTGCTGCGCCCCAGGAACAGGAGGCAAAATCACTGTAAATGATTTCTCGTGATTGTTGCCTGATATCGTTTAAAACAACACAAGCATGAAAACTACATTTTGATTGTAACTAATCCAGCAACAAAATCGAGTGTGGCCCCTAGGAAGCCACATAATGAAAATCTTGCCACCTCTCCTTTGAACCCAAGTTGCAATCTCCTGTCTTGGAGAGAGGTTGGCTGCGTCCCCCGTTTTCCTCTCGATTTCGTTTATCTCTCAGATCCCTGGCATCCCCTCGTGTGGGGAGCATGACACTTGGGGAGATTGCTCCCTCATGTTTGCAGCCCAGATCGGCCCCGAGGCCCCGGGTGAGCATCTGGGCTCCATCTCCAGAACTCTTCACAACACAGCTCAGTTCTCCTAAAATGGCTTTGTTATCCTCTCAAATGACCATCTCCCAAGGCCTCTCTAGACCTTTGTGGCGGGGCTGAAGGCAGTCGCTATCAAAAGTTGCAAAAATGCCAAAGAAATCATTAACTCCCTGCAGTGAGTTGCCAAACAAGCCTAATTGCTGACATCCCGCAGACTTCAAAGTGCTTCTAGCTGCTGATTGAAGGTGCTGAGGGGGAACTGGGTGGGACTGTAGTGTGTTTCTTATTTTGGTTGCTGTTTTAATTACACTTAGATGTCCAGAGTAATTCCACCAGAAAACCCAAACTCTCAGGAAGTTTGAAATGTGATCAGACAAAAATAAAGTAAAATAAAATACAATAAAATAAAAGCAGCTTCCTCAACTTCTTGGTGAGGAGCCAGGGCAATTCGGAAGGGCCAGCTGGCAGGTGCTGGTCAAGGTCCTGGGCCTCTCTGGACCCCAGTCCCCTCGCCTGGCTGCTTCAGCAACAGAAACTGCCCGCCGTGGGCCACACCCTTGCCATTGCCTGGGAAGCACCTGCTGAGAATACAGTGACAGCGACCGAAGGCAGCGCCGTGACTGCAGGAGCGGGAAAGCGTCATGCGGCAGGTCCGGGACCCTGGCCTGGGGCAGCTGCCCTGTCCTTGCAGCATCCCGGAGACCTGTCCACCAGCACCCAGCTCTCGATTGACTCGGGAGAGCGGAATCCGCAGACGCGGGGAGGAGGCTCCTGGAGGCTGTAATGGACTCAGCCCCGGCTGTCCGCTCTGTGACCTTGGGCCTGCTCCTCAGCAGCTCTGAGGTTCCTCTCTCTGGTCCATCAGGGTGTAAGCATCAACAAGGACGCTGCGCTCGAGCCTCTGGGGTAGTGTTGGCACATCGCGAACCCCGTCGCCGCCATCCGGGTGACATCGTGGCCCTCTCTTGAGGAATCCCTGGTCTCTCCGAACAGCAGTCCCACTCCGCTGACGTCTCACCTCTTAGGAGGAAAAGAACGTTTGCTACAGGAGTAGATGAGCTCAATGATTTCTAAGCTGAGATTTCTAGATCTCCACCGCCCGGTGTATATCTTATGGGCCAAAATTGCTCAATGATCACAATAGCAATGCATATCACAAATGTATGTGGGGATAGACAGCAACTACAGAGAGATGGAAAGAAAAAGGAGGGGCCCGAGAAGGCATTTACACTTTATAAACAGGATGCACACGGGGCCGGCGCTGTGGCTTAGCGGGTAAAGCCACCTGCAGCACTAGCATCCCATAGGGCGCCGGTTCAAGTCCCAGCTGCTCCACTTCCGATCCAGCTCTGTGCTGTGGCCTGGGAAAGCAGTGGAGGATGGCCCAAGTCCTTGGACCCCTGCACCTGCGTGGAAGACCTGGAAGAAGCTCCTGGCTCCTGGCTCCGGATCTGCACAGCTCCGGCCATTGCGGCAAATTAGGGAGTGAATTAGGGGATGGAAGACCTCTTTCTCTGCCTCTCCTCTCTCTGTGTAACTCTGACTTTCAAATAAATAAATAAATCTTTTTTAAAAAGGAAGATGCATACGGTTTTGGACAAGATAACTACAAAAGAGAACAAACAACGATTCACTAAATTCCTATGTCTGAAGACTCAACGCAAACTACACATATCAACCTTTTTAAACTGGTGCCGCGTATAATGTGAGAGAAAGAGGAAATGCTGTTTAATACGATCTGACCCACTGAAGTAAGCGTGTTGGCCACAGTTATCTCACATTGTTTACCAGAGCATAAACGTATGTCTGGTCTCAAGGTGACAATCACAGTGCCGCTGCTTTCAAGCGTTCAAGGAGATATTGCATCCGCCTAGTTGTGGCAGGTCTCCTTGCTGACATGGCCTCTGGGGAGGGCATTGTGCCACGGCAGGGTACGTGGCTGCTCGGGAAGCCCACGTCCCACATCTGAGGGCCTGGTCAAGTCTCACCTCCGCTGCTGATCCAGTGTCCTGCTCATGTGCCTGGGAGGCAGAGGTGATGGCCCAAAGACTTGGGTTCCTGCCACCCACGTAGGGCAACCAGATGACGCCTGTCAAACTGGTCTACAGGTCAGCCAGAGACCCCGCGTCACGAAGCGGTCTGCTCTGTACACAGAGTCCTGAAGCACCAAGAACGGCCAAAGCAGGTGCTGTCGGGGTGGAACCACCTTGTGAACAGTGAAGTGTGCTCTGTGGGGACACATGTTGACCGAATCAAACACCTGTGACACATACAGGCTCAAGGTCAAGGGAGACGTGCACCTGTGCTACTAACACAAATGCATAAAACATAAAAATTCTGATTTTCTCCATATTTTAAATCATGACAACTTTAAAATGTAAAGTTTCTTAGCAACAAATCAACCTTATGTCCTATACTGCTAAAACAGCCAGCATATGAAATCTCTTTCATGGGTTTAAAATATTATGGTTTAAAAATCTACCAGAGGAGTCCGTATTTGGCACAGAGGCTAAGTCGCTCTTGGGACTCACACATCCCATGTCAGTGCCAGGTTAGCCCATGTCAGTGCCTGGTTAGCCCATGTCAGTGCCTGCTTAGCCCATGTCAGTGCCAGGTTAGCCCATGTCAGTGCCTGCTTAGCCCATGTCAGTGCCAGGTTAGTCTCAGCTCCTCCTCTTCTGACACAGCCTCCTACAAACGCACACACTGATAGCAGCAGACAACATAAAGACCTTGACCCTTGCTGCTCACGTGAGACAAGGATTGGGTTCTGGCTTCCATTCTTTGTTCTGATCCAACTGTGAATGCTGAGGTGTTTGGGGAGTGAACCAGTACATGGAAGGCCTCTCTCTCTCTCTCTCTCTCTCTCTCTCTCTCTCTCTCTCTTTCTCTCGCTCTCTCTCTCTCTTTCTCTTCCTCTCTGCCTTTCAAATAAAGTTCAAAATAAATCAAAGAAAGAGTGTGCATCAAGCCCACAGACTGTCACGCTCTTACACACTGAGCAATGGCGCCTCCGTCACCGGCATTTATCAAGCCCTGCGGACTGTCCCGAGCGCTTCCCCAGACGCGCTGAACGCCACATCAAACAGGGGTATAACGTGTGCTTCGGTCAGCAGAGATAATCTTGGAAAGTCATCAAAAATGCAAATGTGTTCATTTACATTACTCCTCTTTCTAGCACTCTGTTCTAATACTCTACGATGCCGTTATCTTCCCTTTCTGGATCTAGAACATGTTTAACTCTCTCTCACAATGGCGTCCTTGTCCATCTCCCTTTTCCAGAACAAAAGGCCTGAGACAAGACACTTTGGGAAGAAAATGAGATTTTACTCCTTGATTGGAGGCTGAGGCTGGGGGAGGGGTGGGGGCTGCACCACGTGCTGGCAATGGCAGACGGGGAGAGCACGGAACACGACGGGAAATCGAGGAGCGGAGAGAGGCCGGTCCTGCTCCTTGATGAACGCCCTGAACTGAGAACCGACCAGGTCCCAGGAGACCTGACTTCTGAGGGCAGCTCCTGAGCAACCCAATGGTCGCCCACTTCCGAAGGCTGCGCCACCACCTGACAGCCACACGGGGACCCGGCTCCCAGCGCATCGACCACGCTCGAGCCACGGAGGATGGACTCGTGATGACGAACTCTCCGAGCTCGCCATCATCTGAGGACAGCGTGCTTCCCATTGCTTCCTGAACTACGCTTCCCCTGGATGTGTGGCTGGGGGTGACAGTTCCCCCCTCCCCCCTTGTCCACCCCCAGGGATGCGGAATAAGCAGGCAGGCAGTGACTGTGGGTCTGATGAGCTCAGGGCACGAGCCCCCACGTGTAACCTTGTCTTCCTACCTGTCCATCAGACACTCCCTTTCCCGGGATTCCCCTGCTCCACCTGGAACCCAGTGGAGACCCCAGGACAGTGGCTGCCGAGGAGGCGCTACACCCGGAGAGGCACCGCCCTGAGCTCTTAAAGGAGACCAGCACCTGGGAGGGGGTCTCTGTTCCACCAGAGACCACGGCTGGAGTGGCTCTGTCCCCTCCGCCTCCCCTCTGTTGCAGGGGAATCTTTGGCCCAGCGCCCACTCCTGAGGGTGTTTCTGTGTGAGGCAGCCCGTGGGCGTGGGCGTGGGCGTGCTCACCTGATACACCTCAGCCCTGTGCACCTTATCTGTGGCAGCCCCGAGAGTGCAGATTTGCACTTGATTCTTCCCTAACTCTCTTGTTCTTTGTTGAGATTTTCTGTTTCGCCACTGAACTTTTTTACATTGAAAGCATGTTTCAGCCATCGCAGAGCTCCTTGTGGAGGGTTTTAGCAGGAGCTGCCCGCACCTTCTGGCCAAGCGCTCCACATCTGTCCTCCTGGAGTGAGGGAGAGAGAGGGGGAGAGAGGGAGGGAGGGAGGGAGAGAGGGAGGGAGAGGGGGGGGAAGAGAGGGAGAGGGAGGGAGAGAGAGAGAGGGAGGGAGGGGGAGGGAGAGAGGAGAGAGGCCTTCTGAAAAGCAACACAATACAAGGGAGACGAGCCACCGGCCACCCTGCAAGCTGCTCTGGCGACCCTGAGAAGTCTCATTGGAAGCAAGAATACGTTTGCAGAACTTTCCAACATCTGGAGGATCGGGGTCTGTAGGAGGCTCAGGCCAACCGACACGCAGGGCGGCCGGAGCCCGCGAGGCAGAGAAGGGAAGCAGAGTATAAGACTTAGACGTGGAAACGAAAATGAGAAGATTCTGATCGTAAACCAAATCCACTATTTACAAAAGAATATAAACCACGCTTGTAACACAGGAACCAGAAACCAGAACACAGTGACATTGCAGCTCTGGGAAAGAACCCAGTAGGAATTCTGGAACCGAAAACACTGGAGATGAAATTGAGATCCAGAGAGCAAGTCGTGACCTGGAACACAGGTCAGCGGCAGAGACCCGGGGCGCAGAGGGCAGAGCATGGGACAGGGCAGACGGGGCACGGCCGGGAGAACCCGCGTGGAGGGCATGTCCCGGAAGGGGCAGAGGGCAGGGTGACTTTCATTGGAGTAACAGCGGCAACAGGCGCTGGAGAACTGCTGAGACCCTAGTGCCTTGAGCCAGGACTCCCCGGGGAAGACGGGAAGGAAGTGCTGGAGGCAAAAGCAGAGAGCGAGCGTAAAACCAGCCAGGAGTGAAAGGGAGAGTCCTCTTAGAGCAGGAAGGGCGGCTTTGAAAAGCTGATCGTCCAGCACGGCACGGTACGGCACAGCAGAGCACAGCACAGCAGAGCATAGCACAGCACGGCAGAGCACGGCACAGCACAACAGAGCACAGCAGAGCACAGAACAGCACGGCATGGCACAGCACAGCAGAGCACAGCAGAGCACAGAACAGCACGGCATGGCACAGCACAGCAGAGCACGGCATGGCACAGAACAGCACGGCAGAGCAGAGCACAGCACAGGACGGCAGAGCACGGCACAGCACAGCAGAGCACAGAACAGCACAGCACGGCACAGCAGAGCACAGAACAGCACGGCACGGCACGGCACAGCAGAGCACAGCATGGCACAGCAGAGCACAGAACAGCATGGCACAGCACAGCACGGCAGAGCACGGCAGAGCACGGCAGAGCACGGCACAGCAGAGCACAGCACAGCACGGCACAGCAGAGCACAGAACAGCACGGCACGGCACGGCACGGCGGAACATGAGGCTGGGGCCACAGAGTGAGGCAGGGGAACACGTCTGCAGGCGACAGGAGGCCACGAGGCAAACAATACTCTCAGGCCCTTTGTGAAAGGGGCCGTTTGTCACCAGAGGAATTCTGATTCCTGATTCAGCAGACAGGGAAAGGGTCTCCGAGGAAGGGCAGAGCCACAGGGAGGAGTCTGGTGCCGCGAGGGTGCGCTGGGGGAGATCTGCTCCCTACAAAAGACGAAGCGAACTTGGGCCTGCGCTGTGGCGGGGCAGCTGAGTCTCTGCCTGCGGAGCCGGCTTCTCGCACAGGCGCCCATTTGTATCCCGGCTGCTCCACTTCCCACCCAGCTCTCTGCTATGGCCTGGGAAAGCAGCAGATGGCCCAAGTCCTTGGGCCCCTGCACCCGTGTGGGAGACCTGGAAGAAGCTCCTGGCTCCTGGCTTTGGATCGGCGACAGCATTCCACCGCCAGGGCCGGCTCTCAGCCTAAGATCCTCAGATCCTTAAATCACGCGTCCCTCTCCCGCCGGAACTGCCCGTGAGAAAGGAAAACTGTGCCGGAAGTCCCCCGTGCCGGCTCCACGCTGTGACGTCAAGGTGGACTGGCCGAGAAAGTGCGATACGCCTGGAAAAACCGGTCAGAGAGAAATCCCACCCCCCCCCCCAACAAAACTCCACAAAATTGAAGGTCGCAGAAGGTCACAAAGGGTCGCAGAAGGTCACAAAGGGTCGCAGAAGGTCACAGAGGGTCACAGATGGTCACAGAAGGACACAGAAGGTCACAGAGTGTCATAGAAGGTCGCAGAAGGTCACCAAGGGTCACAAAAGGTCACAGAGGGTCACAGAAGGCCACAGGAGGCCACAGAAGGTATCCCCTGCCCCTCAGCATACTGCTGCAACAGAAAAGCACACTCCCCGCAGCCGCTGCCACCCCCACCCCTGCCCCCACCCACGCCAGCAGCACGGGGTCCCTGGGAGAGGGAGCCAGGGACCAGCAGGGCGAACCCACATCCTCCACAGGACGCCCAGGCGGGACCAGGAGGGTGAAGCCCATGCCCCACCCTGGCAAGAGAAATGAATGACCGGGGTGAGGCTTTGTCGGGCCAACTCCCCACCTTGCCCTGAGGATGTGAGCGGGGCTTGCAGAGCCTGCTGGGACCACGCCGGGAGCGAGGGCCTGGATTAGGGGTGACAGAGCTTTTCCAAGGACCAAGAGCGTGGGGGGCTGGACCTTCACCTCCGTGCACACAGGCGGCCGGGCTAGGACTAGGAATGCTGACTCCGAACCTGGGAAGGTCTCAAACAACCTCCATTCGTCACCCAAGCCTGACCCTAGGGCTGACTGTGATGGACAGCAAGAGGCCGGAGGGGGCAGTTGTCAGCCTCCTCCAGTGCACATGGCCCCTACAATGCACGCAGCCCACACAGTGCACATGGCCCTCACACACTGCACACAGCCCACCACTGTGCACATGGCCCCCACAGTGCACACGACCCACAGTGCACACGGCCCACAGTACACACGGCCCACACACTGCACATGGCCCACACACTGCACACAGCCTCCACAGTGCACACAACCCACACACTGCACACGGCCCAGAGATATTGTGTGAATACCATTCTACCAGTAAATTCTGTGATATACAAAATGGACAAATTCCTCTAATGATATAAATCACCAAGGCTTATTTAAGACTAAATAAGGGGCCGGCACTGTGGTGTAGTGGGTAAAGCCTCCGCCTGCAGTGCCCGCATCCCAAATGGGTGCCGGTTCGCGTTTCAGCTGCTCCACTTCCAATCCAGCTCTCTGCTATGTCCTGGGGAAGCAGTAGAAGATGACCCAAGTCCTTGGGCCCCTGCACCTGTGTAGGAGACCCGGAAGAAGCTCCTGGTTTCAGATCAGCACAGTTTTGCCCACTGCAGCCAACTGGGGAGTGAACCAGTGGATAGAAGATCTCTCTCTCTGTCTCTCTCTGTCTCTCTCTCTCTCTCTCTCTCTCTCTCTGTCTGCCTCTCCTTCTCTCTCTGTGTAACTGTGAGTTTCAAGTAAAGTAAATAAATCTCAAAAAAAAAAAAAAAGACTAAATAAACGACCCAGGGGAGGGGTCTGGCACGGAGCTGAGGTCTTGGGACGCACAGGTCGTGCGTGGGTTCCAGCTCCCTGCGGATGCACACACTGGGCAGCTCACGCAGGACAGCTGAGGTGGAGTTCCCAGCCTGGCCCCAGCCTGGTTCAGCTGTGGCTGCCGCAGGCGGTTTCCGGAGAGAACCAGTCAATGAGATATCCACCCCCCCTTCCAAATTAATAAAAGTAAACAAAAGTAAGACGTAACCTAAGTAACTGTGTCTGTAAAGACATGGAACCTGCAGTTAAGAGCCGACTGCGCCCCATGTTAGAACGCAGGCCGGGCCTGGACAAGCTCTCCGGGAGACTGGACAGAAGCCCTCGCCAAGCCGTCCTCGAGGCCAGCAGCCCCCTCCGGCCGAAGGCAGAGGAGACACCGGGGGCGAAGCAGCAAGGCCACACGCTGTGCCTGCTTCCCGAGCAAAACCTCCACGGTGCAGCCCAGGAGGCTGGAGGGGCTGTCCCAGGACCGCGGGGAGCGCGTGGAGCGCCTGCAGCGTGGGCGCAGAGAGGGCGTCCCACGACCCAGGCCGGCGAAGGGGACCTGGGGCCCGGCAAAGGGCGTCGGGAACACAGCAGCGCACAGTGAGGCCGGCGGGCGAGGCTGTCCGGGAAGTCTCGGGCCCTGGCGGCGTTCCGTCGGGAGGAGGCGAGGAGGTAGATCGGCTGCAATGTCCAGGGCAGCACTGGGCTCGGAGACGTAGCTTTCTAGACTCGAAAACGCAGGAAGCCCAAGTGGGGAAGCGTGGGTTCCTTTTTTAAAGATTTGTTTTATTGATTTGAAAGGCAGAGGTAGAGAGAGGTAGGACTCAGAGAGAAGTCTTCCATCCGCCGGTTCAGTCCCCAAATGGTCACGGCAGCCAGGGCCGGGCCAGGCCAAAGCCAGGCGCCAGGAGCTTCCTTCAGCTTCCCGCGGGGGTGCGGGGCCCACGCACTTGGGGCGGCCTCTGCTGCTTGCCCAGGCACAGCAGGGAGCTGGGTTGGAAGTGGCGCAGCCGGCACTGCAGGCCAGGCGTAACCGGCTGTGCCACAGCGCCGGCCCTGAAGCGTGGAAGACAGAAACACAGATCGGGCGACAGAGTGTGGCTCGAGGAGGGCACTCATGCTGATGTCATTAGGGGGCCCCGCCCTGCACGGCACCCAGGGATCAGCACCAAATAGACCTGAGTGTGAACCCAAGGCCACGAAACACGGGAAGAAATCACCACAGCCGCCTGTGCAGCCATGCCCCTGCGGACAGACCGACGGACGGCTCTGCCTGGAATGAGCCACCTGCGCTTCAGAAGGCTCTGCAAAGAGCAGTGAGATGGGCTCAAGGGTCAGAGTGTTTATCTGGCCAAGGACCTGAATCAGGCCCACACGAAGCGCTCTCAAAACTCAAGAGCAAGCAAATGACCCACTTAAAAACCATCATCAAAGGCGTCGGACCAGGCACTGCACCCAGACGACGTCTAGCCTTGTTAGCCACTAGGAAAATGCGCCCAACACCCACGATGGGCTGTCGCCATGCGCTACAGAAGAGGCTCAAACTGAAAGGGTGTGGAGGGTGCGGGGCTCTGACACTGAGCCGATAAGGGCGCGTGACGGCACAGACATTTGGGAGGAATCTGGCGTTTCTCAAGGTGGACGTCCACCGTGTGAGCCAGCCGTTCCCTGCTGGGGGTTACGTGAAGACAAAAGGAAAGGAAGTGGCGCCTCTGCAAAGATGCACACGCGGCCGGCCCAGCAGCTTTGTTTGCAACCTGGAGACTTTATTCTTCGTCTAGACCCAGCAGGGAGTGAACAGACGAACCACGGACTGCGCAAACGTCAGCTCCCGACCCACGTTAGAAGAGTCTCACAATTATACCTTGAGTGAAGACACCAGACCAGAAAATGGCGCTGGCACACAGCGAGGCCGTCTGTGTAAGACTCTGGCCAGGTCAGCCTTCCCTGTCTGGACAGGACTGAGCCCAGGGCCATGCTGGGCCGGTGTGGGCAAGTGCAGTGTAGCCAGCGGCTCGCCAGGGAGCTGCAGCGAGGGAGGAGTGATGGACGCACTCAGCATTCTGCTGCGGTGCTGAGTGTGCGTGTGCACACGCGCGTGTGTGTGTGCGCACGTGTCAGAACGTACCCTCTAGACCTGTTGATTATTCCTCAACTATACCTCAATTA
>CM027392.1:56076738-56087334 GCA_015711505.1 Sylvilagus bachmani | reverse complement strand
GGAGCAGACCGTGGGCAGGCCCCACAGTGAGGAGCAGACCGTGGGCAGGCCCCACAGTGAGGAGCAGACCGTGGGCAGGCCCCACAGTGAGGAGCAGACCGTCTCCTTCCACTCTGCCCTGGTGGTTTGGATGTGGATGACCCTGCAGCCTGGAGTGAGCACAGCGCTCTGCTCTGGATGCCCGTGGCCGGCTCTGGGTGCGCTCGGGGTAGCGAGGCAAAGACTTCCTGAGGCTTACAGCCTCCCGCCCAGAGCCTCCACCACTGAGGTCCCGCTGACGGTGAGGCCGCAAAGGTGTGGCTCCTTCCCTGCAACACAGACACAAGGCAGGCTCTGAGCGGGACTGGGTGGCGCGGGTGCATGCCACTCCCCGGCACCTTCCCCTTCCCCTCCGCCCCCCCCCCCGCCCCGCCCCTGCAGCCTCCTGCTGCTCTCTGGCCTCAGTGCTTCCTTCTGTGGCTCCTGAGCCAGGCAAAAGCAGTGGGTCCCAGACTCACCGTGCACCGTCCCCAGTTCAAGCGAGGCCCGGTCACACTGGCACCGCCAGCACAGTGCTGCAACCCTCCCAGGGGGGCCGTGCCCTCTAGAAGATTCGGCCAGAGGAGGAGGAGTTGGAGACTCTTAGCAGGGAGAGAGGGTCCCGGCAGGCGCGTGGGCAGCTGCTTCTGAGGCAGGCAAGAACTGGGATGCACATATGCGTCGTGGAGAGGAGAGGCGGGGGAGTCGTCACAGTGACAGCCGGCTTCTGGCCGCAGCGTGCTCTGGGCCAGCGTTCTCCAGCCTCCTTCCCTTCACGCCCAGCAGGTGTGGCCAGACCTGGAGCACCGTGTGGTCACCACATCACAGAGATGCTCCAGGTGCCTGCCCGTGGACCCCACTGCCACTTGGGTCAAACGCTCTCTCCCGACACTCAAGTTGAACCTGCTCCTCAGAGCCCACAGTCCCAAAGCCTCGAGAGAAAGGAGGAGGTGCCCTCCCGATGGACCTTGGGCAGCCCCGTCGCCCAGGATCCCTCTGCTCCGCCCGCTGCACCTGCGACCAGGGCCATCACCTCCTACCCTGCTGCTCTCTCCATAGAGTGGCTGTGAGCGCAGGTGAGGTCCAGCCAGGGAAGCAGTCTTTAGGGCACCGCCTAGCACGGCGTCAGCCACACCGCCGGGGAAGGCACCCCATGTGGCACCTGTGTTCAGCTGTGGCCTTCGCAGGTGGACACAGACCGCGCCATGGAGGGCGCTGGCGTCCCAACACCGCCCTGTCAACCTGCTAGGATGCTGGCGGCCCCAGTGAGAGGGCGAATTGAGAAACTCACCCTGGAGAAAACACAGCTACATTTCAAAAACTATTTTCCTGAATTTGGACGAATGTGGGGAAAAGGCTTTCCAAATCTACAAAGCCTGAGATGTGGAATAGTGCGCTTTATTACTGCAGAGTAATTTATGTGACAGCAATAAAACCCTCGGGACAAACAGACACGCCCACTGCTAAGCCGCCGAGGCCGCGACAGCCGGCCATCCCCTCCCTGGACAAAAACACACAGCAAGGACCCCGCACGCTGTAGTTCTGGCCTCTGCCCTCTGAAAGCCAACTTTGTTTTTATAAAAATGAAACTTTTTGAAAGGGTCTCGCATTGCAGCTTTAACCACAGCCGAGGCTCTCGGGGAGCTGAGTTGAGTTCATGTCCACGTCCGTTCTCATCTCCCCCGCCTAGGCCCTCACTGCTGAGAAGCCTGGTGCAGGGACAGGAGGAGACCCCCCCCATCCCGGCCCAGCCCCGCCATCTGGGCCATCACGCTTAAGGGTGTTCTGGCAGGCAGACATTGAGCATGTCCAGACCCCAGCAAACCCCAGGCCCTCCCCATTAGTGCCCCGGGACACCCCCAGAAAGGCAAGCCATGGGCCATGTGGGATGTTATGTAACACAGTCCTTGGATGCTCGGTTCACTGCTCTCAGCCCTTGGTAATTAGCAGCTCAGGGTGAGCTGCTGAATGAGAGATCAGCGGAGGTGATGATTAGCAGATGAGAGAACCAGAACAACAAAGACACATTCCAAAGATCAAAAAGGAAAACAGCAAACGTCGCTTAATGAGAACAGAGCCAGCACTCCTTTCAGAACCAGGCTGCGGCTGTGAAAGAGAGCGACAGTCGGCACCAGACGTGTCGCCAGCTTCGGACGCCTCTTCCCACAGTCACCGCGGCTCTGGGGACTTGAGAGAGAGCCGTCTGCTGTCGCTGTCCTTGATCCGTACCGTCTAACCCCCAAAACCAGCGAGCCTGAACCGTGGGCTGCAGACACAGCTTCCGGACAGACCGTGACTGTGTATGTGGGACAGAACGCAGAGGGCGCGCCTGGGACACCTCATCGCCCCGAGCCCGAGAGGCGAGGGTCGGCCTGGTGTCGCCCCGTGGCAGGGGGCACACAGTGACGTGCAGAGAGCCACGCCAACTCCCACAAAGCAGCCCAGCCCCGGGCCTCCTCCTCACGGATGCCACGTCTGGATGAAAGAGTCAGGAACCAGGAGGAAGACCAAGGACGGCGCTGCCTCCCCGTGCGACACCAGCTCGATGAACCCAAAAGCAGACGGGTGAGGTTTCCCGCGGCAGCTGCCCCCTCGTCCTGCAGGACCCACCCGAGCACCCAGGCAGCCTGACACCCTGTGGAGTGTTCACGCAGATAAGCTGACGTCCCTGTGCACGCCCCGCGGTCCGATTCGGGGTTCCCTGAGAAGGTCTGATTCGGGGGTTCGGCACAGTGTAGCTCGGCGAGCACCAAGAATCAGGCAGAGCAGTGGAGCAAGCACCGCCCAGGAACTGGCTGCCGCTTTTTATTTCTTAATTGTTTACAAAAAGACTTCTTTCATTTCATTTGAGACACAGAGTCACAGAGAGAGGGCGATATGGGGTCTTCATGCCACTGCTTCACCCCCACAAATGGCCACGAAGGCCAGGGCTGGGCCAGGCCAAAACCAGGAGCCAGGAGCTTCTTCCGGGTCTCCCACGTGGGTGCAGGGGCGCAAGCACTTGGGCCATCCTCCACCGCCTTCCCAGGCGCATTAGCAGGGAGCTGGACTGGAAGTGGAGCAGCCGGGACCCCGTCCCCCACCAGCCCACCCTCCGTGTGGACACAGGCTGCCTCTGTCCATCCCGAGCTAACTCAGCCTGTCTGAGCTCGGCCCCCTCCTCTTCACCCCGGGACCGAGTCGCTTGTCCAGCAGGGCAGACGGTTCATCCCGGCGCTGCCTCCAGGCCAGCCCAAGCACCTACCCCGTGAGTCAGGTCTCCTCGGCAGGGGCCCAGTGACACCTCCTCGCCACCCCACCTGGGGCTCTGTCCTGCCCTGGGCCCCTGCCGGGAGGCCTCCCCTTCCTCCTCCACCCTCGGGCAGGAGCCCGGCCCACCACAGCCAGCCCGGGCAGCCTCGGGTCCCTCTGATTCGCTCTGCTCGGGCGTTGTCTGTGAGCGCATCCCTAAACAGCCATTTTTCTGCGAGAGGAGAATTTTGCCTCCTGCCAAAGGAAAGTGGAGGTGAGGCCTCGGTTTGAAATTCCAGAACCATAAATTGTGCAGGCACTCGGGGCTCGGGAGAGCGTTTTCACGTTCCTTGGGACTAATCAGAAAAAGGGAAGATCTTCCAAAGGGTTCCACACTCCCAGCTCCCAGCCGTGGGCTGTGAACGACTCGGCCACGTGTGGGAGGAGAGCGTGGCGCCTCCTGCCCGTGGGTCACTCCCGGCAGGCGACGTTTCCCTGGCAAACGCGGGGACCCTTGCAGGAGTCATGAGTACAACGAAGCTGCGAAGGTTCCGTGGTCTCCCGGGTGGTGGTGGTGCAGCGGTGCCACACGCCCCTCTTGGGATCCAGCTTGTACCAGCCACATGGCCGCAGGGACAGCGGAACTGAGGGGTTTGGAAGGGTCTCCCCATCCTGCCACTTATCTGACCATCCTTTTTGCGGGGATGGGCCGGGGAGCTTGCTGTCAATGGGCAACGGGACGAAAAGACAGGTGCAAACCAGCTCCAAAACCTGCACACGCGAGGATTCTTCACGCTCATAGAAAGCACATGATGCCGGAAGACTGTGTGGCCGACAGACGGTTTGTGCCGTGAGAAACGTCTTCGTGTCCATCTCACCACGCACTTCCCGAAATCCGGCCCACCATCTAGGCACAGAGGCCTGACTCACCCAATCCCAGGGCAGATCCCGGGTTTCACTTCACAGAACAGGTGGATGCACCCCAGGCTGCAGGCCGGGAAGGGGTGGGTGCAGCCCAGGGGTCTCGGAACAGGCTCAGTGCCATCCCCAGAGGCTCCTGTCTACGACCCCAGCCTCGCGTGCTGCTGGATCGGTGCCCAGGTCAGCGAGGGCCACTCTGCAGTGTCTCCCTCGTGACGTGGGCCCCCCCTCCCGCCCCAGCCCACACCAGGGCTTTCCTCTTTAGGCACGTCCCGGGCCCAGCGCCACGCAGCACGTACGCCCGTCTGCCAGGCTCAGCTCGCCCACAGCACTGGGGTAATGAGAACGTTCTCGTGGGTGTGCAGCCATCACCGCCACCCGTCTCTGGAACATTCCCACCTTTCAGAACTCACGCCCTGAGCGTTCGGGCCCCAGGTCCTGCCCCCCCCCCCCCGCCCCGGTGCCACTTTATGTCTCTGTGGCTTTGTCTTCTTCAGGGACCTCACAGAAACCGAACTCCTACAGACTCTGCCTTGGGTGAGTGGCTTATTTCACTTGTGCCATGTGCTCCTGCTCATCCGGGGGTCCCAGGCGTGGGGGTCCCCGCTGTTCAAGGCTGCGTCGTGACTCACGGCTGCTCTGCACACTTCCTCGACCTGTTCCTCTGTCCTCAGCATCTCCTTGTTGGGAACAACGTGGCCATGGAGGTGCACATGAACCTGTTTGACTGTGTTTACTTATTTGAAGGAGAAGGTTACAGAGAGAGAGAGAGAGAGAGAGGGAGGGAGGGAGAGGGAGGGAGCACTCCCAGCCTCTGTTCACTCCCCAGATGCCCAAGTGCTCGGGAAGAGGCAGAGTTCCGGCCGTGGCCCTCGGCAGGAGACACGTTCAGCCTGCGCTCCCAGGTGTCGCCAGGAGATCTGCAGGACCAGGGGACGGGCCCCGGGGGACAGAGTCTGGAAGCTGGGGAAAGACCTCTTTAAAATGGGGTAGAGAGGGTGCCCCATGAGCGACCTTCTGGGGAGGCGGGGTCTGGGAAGGCCCCCATAGCCAGGCACACAGCTCCCTACACCAGCTCCGCAGGTCTCCTGGGCCACTCGGGAACGCGGCACCCACGCCATTCATCTTTGTCTCAGGAGGCCTGTTTATTACACTGGAAAGCCTATGGATGGAAAATCCACCTGACTTGGAGAGGTGTCCCTGGCAGAGGAACGGGACTCGATGACCCCAGGGGGAGCCCCACCAACCCTCTCCCCCTCCCCGCGAAGCCGTGAGCCTCTAGGGCCCAGCCCAGCCGCGGGACTCACGGCCTGCCCAGAGTGTTTGTCGGTGGATTCCAGGAGTGGAGGAGCCCATGAAACACAGGCTGCTTTCCGAGAGCCGACCGGATCAGAGCGGGTGGAGTGCGTGCACCCCAGGCTCCATGGGCTTGGACACATCCCGCTGAGTGTTTGAGCTCCTCTTGGATGCACTGTTTCCTCCCAGAGCCAGCAAATGAAGTGGGAGGCTAAGTGCTCTCAGGGCTTCCAGCCTTCCTGAGGCAGAAGGGCCCCAAGTCCCCAGGGATGCGGCTTCCGCGTGCAGCCAGCTCTGTGTGGCTCGCAGGCCACGGGGCCACCGCGGTTCAGCCAGGGCTAGGGTGGGTGCTCGAGGCCCCGTGCGCTCTAACTCCCTGTCTCAGCCTCGCAGCGTCTGCAGCATTGATTATCCGGGAGCAGTTCGCTGCGGGACAGCATTGGCTGCACCTCCAGCTAAGTGCAATCATCCCCCCGTATCTGCGGGCAGCGTGGATGCCTGGGTTCACAGGAGCACCGAGCCCTGCAGGACAGACCGTCTTTTCCTCTGCTCACTCGGACGCTGTGAAGTTGGGTTCATAAATTAGGTGCAGCAAGAGACGAACAGGGATAGCAGAACAAAATGGAGCGAGGATGGCCACGCGTTCAGATGCAACCCCAGCATCGCTGCACTGGGCTCCGGACCGTCACTGAGTGGAAGAAGGTCCGCTTGAACAGCAGCCATGCAGTGCCCGGCTCGGTCTGCACACAGTGAGTGCCGGCTGCACCATGGACACGGTGGGACCAGCGAGCTTGCAACCAGCGCCGCGGAGGCTCGAGAGCTGTTCATCCCGGAAGGCTCCCTTCTGAGGCTCTTGGCAGTGGATTGAGTGCGGGCAACAGGATGCAGACGAGGGAGACCGGATGGGAGGATGTTTGCGATATTCACAATTAGGTCTGCTAAGATAATTGGAATTGGGCAGAGAAACAAAATGGAAGATTTTAACGAAGCCTTGAAATGATGAAGGAGACCCAGGCGCTTCCGGAGGTCCTGGCAGCGTCTCGACGGCGCCCGTGCGTTGGTGACATCGCCACCTGAGCCGGAAATCCCACACCAGCGTTTCCCGCCTGGGCTCTCTTGGAGGAGGCTGTGAGCTTTTAGCCTCCTTGAAAGCAGGTTGTGGGCTTTTTAAACTTTTGTTCATTTGTGTTTATTCGTATGAATGACAGAGATACAGAGAGGAGGAAGACACACACACACACACACACACAACACATCTCCCATCCACTGGTCACTCCCCAAATACTGTAGACAGCTAGGCCTGGGCCAGGGCAAAGCCAAGAGCCCAGAACTCACCCAGGTCTCCCGTGTGGGTGGCAGCGACCCAACCACGTGCAGCATCCCCTGCTGCCCCCCAGTGTGCACCAGCCGGCAGCAGGACCCGGGGGAGAACAGAGCCTCAGCCCGGACGCTTGGTGTCAACCTCCAGCCAAACGTCCAGCCCGGATTCCTGATTTTCAGACTCTGGGGTTCGTTGTTAGGCCAAGCTCAGACCCAGGTGGACTCCGGTCCCGTCCACTGTGGTCTGCCCCGTCCCAGGCTCCCTGCAGCCTCTGTGACAGACACCCGGGGCCGACCTCTGCTCTGACGTGGCCCCTTGCACAGTGCCTGCAGCCTGCTGGCTCCCGACCCGGGCGTCAGGTGAGCCATGGTCCCCGTAGTCTATAAAACCCGAGCAGAGGCGTATGTGTCTTGCTCCCCGAGTTCCGGATCACAGCTAACTCCCACAAGAGCCGCAGGAAGGCTGCCCGATCTCAGCAAATCGGGGGAGAACAGGAGCCAGAACCCAGAACCCAGAACCCAGAGGCCGGCGTGGGTTGCAAGTCCCCACCTTCAGTCATGTCCTCTGAACGCGTGTTGTACTGTGGCCCACAGGACTGCACAAAACCACACACGTGCAAGTGCTCATGGGATGTCAGGGCCTCCCTGTGAAAGCGTGTGGGACGGCGCGAGCACACGCGGGAGTGGAAAGCCTGCGGTTTCTGTCCCATCTATCTCAAGCTGAAAACAGGCGTGTAAGAGGCAAACGCGCCCACTTGGGTTTCGCCGCCTTGATGTTGGCATCGGTAGGTGACAAGCCGCTGTCAGGCCTGTGGTTATTGGCAGCTCTTATTAACCTTGGGATAAACCTTGGTGCATAAAACTGTCCCAGGCCCTCCAGGCCCTCAGCATTCAGGGGCCTTGTTCTGTCTGGACGTGATGCGGGAAAAGGCAGCTGAGCCTCAGGAGAAGGGGATCCTCTTCCTCACAAGCTCGAGCTCCCGGAACGTTAGGGAGTTCTGAAATGAGTGACAACCTGACCATGGTCTAGAGCTTAGGAACATGTGTTGGGAAGTGGGTCTTGGATCCTGAGTGGAAAGGCCTGGGCGTGCCCTAGGCGGTCCCTGTCGTATGGAGATGTGGCCGAACACCCGATGCCCGTGTGCTGGATCTCGTTACGATCCACCGAGGACCTGGATTTTCTCAGTTCTAATCCCACTTGGGACGTGATCTCCGTCCCCGTCCTAGTGCTCTGTCCTGTGCAGCGCTGTCCCACAGAGCCCAGCGTGTCCGCAGCCTTCCCTGAGGATGACGACCTGGGCACCGCACGCAGCAGAGGACAGCAACAACGTCAGTGCTGACAATGAACCAAAGTAGGGACTGAATATTTTCTGATAAAATGTTATGGCTTTTGTTTTAAAATGATTCACGGTGGGACTCGCAGAAATAGAGACCTGAAATACAAGGATGCGGCCCTGGGATGTAGATGTGTGTTTGTACCAACGTTTCTCTGAAAGATGCAGAAATAATTTCGGACAGTGGACACCATGGCAGTTTTAAGGCTCACAAGAAAGTTGAGGAGAAAACACAGGGATTCCCACGGCCCCGCCCTCCCATGGAGAGCCCCCTCCTCTGCCAACCCCCGAGCAGGCAGCACGCGCCTCACCTGGAGGACCCGACACTGACACACCGTGGTCACCCACAGTGGGCACCAGGGGCCCCTCTCGGTGTCACACAGCCCTTGCGTCTGGCCAAACGTGTCCACCGTCGGGGCAGCCTGCATAGAGCTCACGGCACAAGGATCCTCCCTGTGTGCCTGTCTGAACTCGCTTTATCGTCTTATTGCCTTCCCTTTCACTCCCAATAGCACGGAGTGAGAGAAAGCAGGAAGTCAGAGACCCCCCAGTTCTCCCGTGCCCCCGTCACCCCACCAGACCCCCCAGTTCTCCCGTGCCCCCGTCACCCCACCAGACCCCCCAGTTCTCCCGTGCCCCCGTCACCCCACCAAGGGCCGGCGCGATGTGCTCAGCTCAGCATCTCTGCAGACTCGTGGCGCTTGGCTTTGAGAGCTTCTTGGGTCTTCTGTGCAAATGCATCTAACCCTCTGTTTCACAACGCACAAGCTGTCCACCCCTCGCCCTTGTTTCTTTGACGTAAAGTAGAGGTCAAGTTCCTGCTGCTCCGAAGATTTTGGGTCCCCAGCACCACGTGTCACAAGGGCTTCCTTTACTCCGTTGCGTTTATTTGCTCCATTGATCAAAAATAAATCAACTTCTGATTTTATCTCAGGCATTGAGAGGGCTTAGAAGCTGATAACAAGAGAAAGTTGAACAAACGAAAATCAACAGCTTGTCTTGGACCCGTGAGAACTGAGCTCCCTGGACAAACAGCATCCTCAGATCTGAAGATAGGAACCTGGCTACAGAGGCTTAGTACACAGAGAAATAAGGTTTCCACCTTTACCCCACACACCCAAGGGGAGCCAGGGTGTTAGGGACCTGGGATATGAAGCATAGCAGAAAGTCGATAGAAGTAAACATAAGATTCATTCTTGGAGCAGACAGTGTGGCGTAGCAGGTAGAGCCGCCGCCTGCAGTGCCGGCATCCCGTGTGGGTGCCAGCTCGAGTCCCGGCTGCTCCACTTCCGATCCAGCTCTTTGCTATGGCCTGGGAAAGCAGCAGAAGATGGCCCAAGTCCTTGGGCCCCTGCACCCGTGTGGGAGACCCAGGAGAAGTTCTGGCTCCTGGCTTCGGATCAGTAGCTCTGACCTTTGAGGCCGTTTGGGGAGTGAACCAGCAGATGGAAGACCTCCCTCTCTCTTTCTCTCTCTCTCTCTCTCTCTCTCTCTCTCTGTAACTCTGCCTTTCAAATAAATAAATAATTCTTTTAAAAAATAATACATTCTTGACTCCCAGAGGAAAGCCCATACAGTAAAATGTTGGTTTATCTGATCACAAGACTTGATGATTTTTGTCCAAATGGAGCCAGTGGGCTCTGACGTCTGCGTTTCAGCTGTGACGTGATAGATTTGATGCCATCTCTCTTCTGTCTTCACAGAAGCCGAACAAGGGAAACTTTGTGACTTTTCTTGGGCTCCTCTGAAAGAGAAATCAGATGACCACCACCTGCTGAGCGGCAGGTGCACCCTGAGAGAGAGCACGTGAGGTCTGCCTGCCTGGAGGAACCCCGGGGCTCGGCCCTGTGGGAAGGGGATCCCAGGACCTGAGCGCCAGCCTCTGAGGGGGCAGGGGAGCCCCAGCAGCTTCAGTCACACACAGGCCACACACAGGTCACCCATAGGCCAAGCAGAGTCACACAGAGGTCACAGGTCACACACAGGTCACGTATAAATCACACTTTCTCGGGGTTCCTCCAAAGACCCCACCACACACTACACTGAAAAGAGGGGGACACCCCTGTGGGGACCCATGGATAGGCCTGCCATGGGACCCCCCCCCCATGCTGGGCTCGGCTTATAGCAGGAATGCGGATGTAGCAGCTGATTGAACTTTCCATCTAGCTGAGGACTGTGGAAAACAACAAGATGGCGCTGATGCCCTGCCTGCTGCGTGACTCCACAGCTGAGCATGATCAAGTGGCGGATTGGAGAGCTCTGTGCATGGACTGTAACTGATTGACTGTGATTGGTTGAATTCTGGATATAAGCGGAGAGCAAGAGAGAGAAGGGGGCGCGCCAGCTTTCCACCTCAAGGAACGTGTGCGCCATCTCTCCCCCTTCTCCCGGTCCCCCACTCTCTTTCCTACTCCAACTAAGTAAAAGTCTTTTGAAGACCGATTAACTGCGAGCAGCGTCGTTCCTTTTGCGGCCG